>PVJX010000543.1:0-241116 GCA_004027295.1 Dolichotis patagonum | reverse complement strand
CTTTCTATAAACATGGAAAAAACAAGTAAACTCATGGTCTCAGTTTTCTGTTATTAAATATTCTGATAATTACACAGAAGCCACAGCTTGGTTTGTAAATGTGTTTAACTTGTGGCTCATGTTTCTTTTACCTTTGAAGTACTTTTCCACAGCCAAAGTTTGGCTTATTTGTTTTTTTGTTTGTTTGTTTTGAGAAGGATCTCACTATGCATTTCTTTTTTATTTATTATTTATTTATCTTTTTAATTTTATTTTGAAGAGAATAAAACCAAATGAGACAAAACAAAATACAGTCAATCAAAACAAAAGGATCACCATGGTACATGACTTAAAAACAAAATACAAGGAGATCAATAATGGATTTCTAAACAATCTGCACCTGCTGGGCAAGCTACCCCCACTTTTTTCTGGTTGCATGTCACATGGAGCATTGTTTTCTCGTCTTTGACTTTCAGTCCATAAACCCTCTTTCAGGTTAATTATATTTCCTATACAGAGCATCTTGATGGACCCTATCTCTTGATCCACTCTGCCTGTGTTTTTTTATTGGTGTATCAAGGCCATCCATGTTAGCAATTATGACCAACCATCTCTGCCTCATCTCTGCCATGCTATTTTTCTGCCATTGGTTGTCTACTTTTCCTCTTCATTCCACTGTTTGTCCATTTCAGTGAGTCCCTTCTACTGCTGTTCCTGAAACCATGGTCTTTTCTCTCTCTCTAGAATGTCCTTCAATATTTTTTGTGGGGTTGCATTGGTGGTCATGAACTCCCCCAGTTTCTCTTTGTCGTGGATGCATCTTGTTTTGCCATAAATTTTGAAAGATAGTTTTGCAAGGTACATCAATCTGGGTTTGAGTCTATTTTCTTTCAGGACTTAGAGTACTTCACTCCAAGCTCCTCTTGATTTGATGGTTTGTGTCAAGAAGTCTGTTGTGATTCTGATGGGTTTTCCTTTATAGGTGATCTATTTCTTTTCTCTGACAGATTTTAATATTCTGTTCTAGTGTTGAATTTCTGGGATCTTGATTATTATATGTCTGGGTGTAGATATATTTTGGTTATAGTTGGCTGGAGTTCTGTATGCCTCATATATCTGAATATCATTTTCTTTTCCTATGCTTGAGAAGTTTTCTTTAATTATTTCTGTAAATAGTCTTAGTATTTCATTTCTGTTTACCCTTGCTTCTTCACTCAGATTTTTTATACTCAAGTTATAGTCCCTCTTGTCATCTTCTAGCTTTTATATTGTTACTTTCTGGTTCCTTGATATTTTTAAGAGATCTTTCCTTTCACAATTGCAAACTGCAAACCTGTCTTCAAGGTTTGACGGTGTATCTTTAGCTTTTTTCAAGCAATTTTGCCAGGTTTCAATAGTGTTTTTAATTTCCTGGTAATCTCTTTGAATCTGTTACATGTATCTTTTTTATATTCTTCATTGAAGTTTTATATTCTTCATTGAATCTTTTTTGTATTCTCCATTGAATCTTTTTTGTATTCTCCATTGAAGTTTTCCCTCATTTTTCTATGTTCCTCTATTCTTCCATCTGTGTCTTATTTAGAGGTGTTTAGCAGTTCTTTTATTATGTGTCTCATTTCTTCTTTTACCTGAGTTACTATTTCTGTTCTAAGGTCTTTTATAGCCTCTTGAAGTTGTTTCTTTATTTCAGTTGCTATTGCTTCAGAAATTTCAGGTGTGCAACTCCTGATCTCTTCTGTGTTTACATCTCCTGGACCAGTACTGCTTGGGGTGGAGTCCAGAGACTGCCTTTTGCTTCTTCTTCTTGTCACATTCCTGGTTTCTTTCAGACAAGTAGGTAGTGGGATCCCCAGCACTTCCTGTGTTGGTTATAATTTCTCTGAAGCATGCTGGCTAGGGATATCTGATGGTGATCATTGGGTGCATGGGGGTAGGGCTAGGGTGGCTACTGGAGTGCAAGCAGGGGTAGGGCAGACTGGTGCCACCCTCATGAGCTGGTTAACTGCAGGGAGCCCTCACCAGGTATAATCTGTGCAGCAGGGTGGAGCTGGTTGGCGATAGCTTAAGGGAAACCTCAGTGGTGGCTGTTGGATTACGCACAGGGGAGGAACTCAGTCCAAGCAATTCCCACCAGTCTGTTCTGAGCTAGGAGGGGCTGAATGAAGCTGGCTGTAGTTCTAGCTCTGGACTTATCCTGCCTGACTCCAAAATGACCCCCAGCCAATTGTCCACTCGTGCGGGAGGACAGAGCCCCCACCCTCACTGCCATCCAGTGCAGTTCTCTGGTCCACTGTTCCCCTCTGCCACTGTGTCTCCCCAGAGAGGCCTTTGGGTTTGCCAGCCACCAGCTTCATTGTGACTGTGCACCCCAGGTTCCAACAGCACTTCTTGCACGGTGGTTCCAGCTCCGGGTGAAAGCACCGCCAGCTACTGCCTTCTTCTGTTTAAGTTTTTTTCTTTTTTTCTTCCTTTTTAAAAACAAATTCTCTCTGTGGGCTTCAATTCTCAACCTAAGTTCTTCATGGGTCAAGGGGATCCACTTCCTTCCTTCCTTCTCCAGAATGCTATATTCCAGCACCTGGACTGTTTATCCCAGAAAAGCTGGTAACTCTGCTGCTTACTGTTCCACCATCTTCCCAGGATCTCCTCACTATGAATTTCAATTGGCCTGAACACAATATATAGCATAGACTGAAACTCTAGGTTATCCTCCTGCCTCAGCCTCCCTGAAAGGCAATTTTAAAGCTGATAACCTGATAGTATGTTAAGAGCAGGAAAGGCAGGCTCAGTCTGTTTAGATTCAGCTAGCCTTGAGATTTCAGTGCCAGCTGTAACTTGTAAGATAGACATAGCTCAGCCAGAAAGTACATCTGTCTGTGCTAACTTGCTTTCAGGGCAGACTGGTACAATTAAAAACAGTGATTGTTTCTTCCTGCTCACCCAAATCCCTGACCTTAAGAAACCCCTTCAGCCCAAAACAAATCTGCCTGACAACATATGACCCAGCCTATATAATCAATTATAAAATAACCCACTATCAGCCTTTTGTACTTCCTGTTTAAAACATATATAAATATCTGTTTAACCCCAAGCCAGGTGTGTTAGCTACTTTTTACTCTTGTTGCTGAGACAAAATACTCAATGCCCAATATGAAAGAAGGAAAAGTTTATTTCTTATAGTTCTTGAAGGTTTCAGTCCATACCCAGTTGGCTCCAAGGCAGGGTGTCATGGTGGGGCCCCATATGCTGGTTCCACTCCTAGGTGGGCATAGCACTCACACTACCAACCCAAGAGCTAGACAATGAACCAATTACAAATGCTGAGTCCATAATTCATGAGGCATGGGGACCACTGACATAAACCATGATATTACACTCATGACCCCCAAAGACTCATGCACATCCTTTATACAAAAGACATTTAGTCCATCTCCAAGAGTTGCCAAAGTCCTAACAGGTTCAGCATTGCTGAAAAGTTCATGTCCCAAGTCTCTCTGAGATCTATGGCAAACTCTTAACTGCAACCCCCTGTACAAATGAAACAAGGTTAAACATTTCCAAAATGCAAAGGCACAAGATAAACATTCCCATTCCAAAAGTTACAAACAGGGTAATACAAAGCATTGGAAACAAAGCGAGTCCAACATCCAACAGGGTGAACATTAAATCTAGAGTTCCATGCTCAGCATTTGAAGCAATCTGGTTGCAAGGTCCAAAAGGCTTGGGGGATTCTACTCCCATGGCACTTTTAGGTATTTTAACTACTGCAGCTTTTCCCTGAAGCCCCCTCTGCTCAGTTTTTACAGCTTTCCTTGGATCATCCACGTTCCTGGCTTTTCCAAACTTTTTGGGGTCTCCACTGCACCTTTGGCTTCACCCTTGCATCTTTACATACTGCCCTTTCAGGGGCACACTGCTTGGCCTGCCAGGCCTTTTGCAATTGAAGTGAAAGCCTTCTTACCATCAGAATTTGTATATTTTTCTTGCACCTAAAATCAGCACCATGTGGATGCCACCAAGGATTGCTGCCAGCTGGAGGAGTAGCCAGACTTTTCTTTCTCTTGGCTGTAGAGTTTGAGTGCCTGAATCACTGGGCTTTGCAAACCTGATTGTGAGGAAAGGATTCTCTATGTTGCTGCCATTCTGGAACCTGGTGTGGCTGCTGCCATTTTGGAACCTGGTGTGGCTGCCACCATTTTGGAACCTCCTATGGCCTCTGTCACCATTCTGGAGCGTGGTGTTCTGCAGTTTTCTCATCTGAGCAAAGTCTTTCACTTTTGCAGTTTTCAGGCAAAGAATGGAGACTCGCTGCCTCCTGTGATGCCCCCCAGCCATCTTTTTTATTTCTCTGTTCCTTCTCAGCAATCAAAGTCTCAGCTCTATCTTTACATTCCACAACTTCACTGGAGCTTTCTTTCTGACCAAACTCATAGCATTTTAAATTATCCAGCTTGGCTCTTTGCTCTTGATTTGCAACATAAACCTAGCTAAAAGCCCTCCAACAATATCCATGCCACAGCCTCAACATTCAGCTGCCTTGAAATTTCTTCTCCCAGATTATTCAGTCCATCACTCTTAATGTTAGTCTCAGGCAAAGTCTCTGGACACGAACAAAATGCAGACAAACTTTCTGTCATGCCATAACATACACCAACTGGAGTCCAACAACCAATGTAGTCCTTCTTTCCAGCAGAAACCTCCTGAGCCTGGGTCTTCACCAGCAGGCTTTTTATTCACCTTCCGGTCTCCTGAACTCTAACCAGAATCTCCTCTACAGAACAGCCTCAGCTGTTCCAGCTCTATGCATTCAGGTAACATCTTGAAACCTTCCAAACTTCCTACCAGCCATTTACAAAGGTTGTTGAACCACATGGTCAGGTATAGGCACAGCAATGACCCCACTCTCAGTATCTAATTCTGTTTCAGTTACTTTTCACTCTTGTTGCTGAGACAAAATACCCGATGCCCAATATGAAGGAAGGAAAGGTTTATTTCTTATAGTTCTTGGAGGCTTCAGTCCATACTCAGTTGGCTTTAAGACAGGGTAAGCATGGTGGGGCCCCAGTTCATGGCAGCCACAAACAGCAAGGCAGAAACCAGCAAAAGAGAGAAAGAGAGAGAGAGAGAGAGAGAGAGAGAGAGAGATACACCTTCTTCCCGTCATTACATAGTGTGCTGGCTCCACTCCTAGGTGGGTGTAGCACTCACACTACCAACCGGAGGGCTAGACAATGAACCATCCACAAATGCTAGATTTGGTTGAGTCTATAATCCATGAGGCTTGGGGGCCACTGACATAAACCTTGACAACAGGGCTGGTGATTTGGAACTCAGTTTCTCCCAGCCTGCTAACTCAGTGCCTAAGTCTTCCATCCACATCTCGAGGGTGGGATTACAGGTGTGTTCCACTGCATCTGGCCCAAACTGCCAAAGTTTGATGATTTCTCTTGTCCACTTTTTCCTTTTTTAAAAAACTTGATTTCATCTGTTTGCTGTTTTCTATTTTCCAGAAATTTCAGCCACTTAAGACACACTTCTGTCCACATCACTCCTATTTGTAAAGTAAATTTTTCTCTTGAAAACATTTTACTATTTTACTTTTTCAGTAGCACGTATTTACAGTGCATAATGATTACATTCCTCTTGGTGAGTTGGTGCATGTGAATAACACATTTCATTCTGTTCATTTTCTTCTCTTCCTCACTCTCCCTTCTATCTTGATAGCCTGACCCTTTGCAAAAAGATCAATATGCCTATTTCTTACTATTTGGTTCTTTATTTATATTTTGAGTTTCCCATATAAGAAAAACACATAATAATTAAGCTTGTGTTGCTGATTCATTTTACTTAACATTGTGGTATCAAGGTGTATCCATTTAATTATAATGCGTTTGGCAGAAGAAATACTTGGAAAAGGTTGATATATTATGTTTAGTTTACTATCATGTTTCAATTTCCAAGTATTTAAGGAGTCAGAAATTAGTAGAAATATGTTAACTCATTTCTAATTCTCAAACAATTTCTAAATGTTTTTAAGGTGCAGAACAATTTTTAATGAGAAAGGTAACTAAAAGCCAAGTCATGAATATAAAAATTAAATATCAGCTTATGTATTCATTTTTAATAAAATTATTTTCATTTAGATATTGGTGCCTGGGAATAAATGGGCTTATTTTATATGTTAAAATTTATATGTTTATCATAACTGTTTATAGTTTATTTTTTAGAGCTGCTGATTTTTGAAAAATTATATTATCTAATTTTTTCATTGTAAAACTTGACATATTTGTCTGCTGTTGCATTTAAAATTTAAATTTAAAACTCAACATTTTAGAATAAGTTTTCCTGATAGTGACAAAAATTGAATTTTCTACAATTTTGGTGCAAACAGAGCAAGCTCTTTAGTGTGTAGGAGACAGCATGAATGAAGCAAACTTTTCCCTTGGTTGTGCAGGGGTCTAGATTTGTTGGTACAGGAGTTTTTGCTGGTTATAAATCCATTTCTCAGTACAACTCTTGGTGCATTTTCTGTTGCTGTAACAAAATACATAGACTTGGTTAATTAAAAAGAAAAGAGGTTTACTTAGTTTACAGTTTTGGAGGTTGAAAGTCCAAGATCAAGTAGTACCACCTGTTTGGCCTCTGAGGAGGGCCCCCTTGGCTACTTCACATTATACCACAGTGGTAAGGGAACAGACTTTACATGGAAGTCAAGCACAAGGAGATGCCCTCACTTTGTAACAACCCACTATTACCCATAGGAGACAAAAGTGTAAAATCGACAGTTTGGTGCCATATTAAGACAAGATGTACTCACCCAGCCCGCTATACTTAGACCATTAGACTCAGCCATAACAGACCACATCGGAATTTAGGGATGGCCCAGTGTGGCTCAGTCTAACTGCATCCATCTGGACTGCCTATAAACATACTCCATTTTCAAGGACTGGCCAACTGAAATAGACCATTAAGGACAAGCTTGGTTCCAACCATCCCCTCAGCCCCAGCTCCCTCCCTAGTTTCTCCTGCCTTATGATAAATAACCCCTCTACTAACCTGCCCGACAACATAAAACTTGATTCATGTAACCAATTATATAATAACCTGTTATCAGCTTCTGTACTTACTGCATAAAAATCCCATATAAACTAAAGCCAAAGCTGACTTGGGGCTAGTGATTTGAAACTGACTTCCACCAGCCTACTAGCATAATAAAAGTTACCTTCCAACTTCTTGGTGTGGAGCATCTTTATTTTGGTTCACTATTGGATTTCTGTACCCCTGAACTAACTGGAGTCCCATGAAAACTATATTAACCTTTTCCAAGGATGGGGCCCCAAATAATTGAACCACTTTCTCTAGGCCTTACTTCTTAAACCTTCTACCACATAAGACTTCTGAACTGAGCTCCAAGTTTCAGCCATGAATGTTTTAAGGATTCACACAAACCAGTCAAAACATATCTTTCTGGAGGGTACCTTACTGAGAGACATTTTTGTGCTTTAAATTTAAAAGAAACACTGAAACTTGGTTGTTCAAGATAGAGATAAGTATAGTGGTGTTCATTACATTGCATTTGTAATAACATTTCCATTCAACTACTCACAAACCTGTTAGAATTTGCAGCCCTTTCTGTATTTGATCTTAGTGATCTTGCCAGGATTTCCGTTTGACCCATATAGTGTTGGTGGTTCACATACATCCGTTGGCTTTGTAGTATATTTGATCTTATTTACAGATCTTCAAGAAATTCCTAAGTGCTTTTGGCTTACCCATTTTCTTATTTTATTGTATCTTATTTTTACATTCTATATTATTGTATCTTATTTTTACATTCTATAACCTTAATGTGAGTTTAAGATGAAGGAGCTTTGAGTGTATGCATTTGTCAATTTCCTTAGACTGGAAATTAAAATTAACACCAAAAGAAAGGCTCACAACATATATTAATGATTTCATTGGGTTACAGTGTAAAACACGCAAAATATCTAAGCAAAATGTAACCATTTATTAAAAACTACAAACTTTACATATTAGAAAGTATTTCATGAATGACTAAACAAAATTAACTACATATTGATTATTGAATCTTTAACATTAAGACAAATAATTAATTATGCACTGAACCTTAAAATAGGAGAAAAGTATAATCACCTAAAGTTTATATCAATTAAATCAAATTAAAATCTTACTGAAGAAATTATCTTTCATATTAAAGATATATAACAAAGGTTAGTGTTAGCTCCATATCATCATTTCATAATAAGGGGTCATACATACACATACCAATTTATAGTGATTATATTTGTGATTTTTCACTTTTACTTTCTTATACACACTTGGTGAAAACTATGCTTTGAATTGCAATCTCTTCCCAGACTAGCGATATGTAGTATCCTCCTCTCTTGTGAGGCTGAGCAGCAGGTCTGATTCATCTGCACAATCACAAGGGTGAACAACTGATTTCAGTGTGCTGTACTGCTAGTTGTGATGTTTGATGTATTAAGAGCATAAGTGCATTTTTGTCTCTTGATATTTTCAACTTATGATAGCTTTATTGGGAGACTACCCAACTGTGAGTCAAGTAGTGTCTGTCTTTCCTCTCATTCTTCTTAGGAATACAAATAAAAACAGCGTATCTCCAAAAACTTAAAGTTTTATCTCCCCTAAAATTATCTGCTCATAAAGTTCTTGGGTCAATGGCACGTAAGATTTTTTCAAGTTATCCATAAGGTAAAGTGGATCAGAAATTTTCATTGGATTAAATCCTTCTTCCACCAACTGAAACTTCTGCAGTTTGAATGTCTCTGTGGTTTCCATTTTTTCCTGTAAACAATCACCAAGATGAGTGGAACAATTCAGTACTATCTAATATAGCCACTATATGTAAATAAAATATTTAGCACTGTAGGCTATAATATTTAACTGTAACATTTTATTTAATAATAATCATATAAAGTTATGAATATAATCGATAAACTGATGAGAAGTATGTTTAAAACACGTAGTTTACATTCTTAATTCAATGCCAAAACTAAATTATATACAGAAAATACTATTGGAAATTAGGAGTTAAAAGCTATAGAAGACAGCAATTTCATCAAAAATTACATACAAATCTATTATGTAAGAAAGCATATCTTGGAACCAGAGGGTGTACAAAACATTTTAAAATATGGATTCCCAAACTTGGGGCTCCTTAGTGAGTTTTCAGAGGACCTGCAGACACCTTAAATTGTCAAGGGGAAGCCACTAACAATCATGGTCGGCACTCATAAACTACTAGCTCAAGGTAATTCAAAGTTTCAATAGTAATTTGTGATATATTCTTTTCAATCATAGCATATTTTTTTCCAAAGTAGTTTTAAGTGGTTTCTGTGATGCCAATAAATTTTGTTAAGTGGAACATGACATTAGTCTTCGGCAATCACACTCAAAAGTTTGAAGAGCTGTGTGGTACCCAATTAACTTCTTTTCAATAAGTAATTATGGTTATTTGAAAGTCATTTAAGTTTTAAAAATGTATACATATTGTCTTTTTAAATGACTCCTAATTTGTTAGACCTAAATACTTATTATTTTGATCTAAATAGTGAATAAATAAATGTTTGTCTATTTATTTTGACTCAAGTGTCATAACAAAAATTACTGAACCACTAAAACTGCAACAAATCCAGAAAGTTTAAAATGTCTGCTTTAGGGATTTAAAAGAGAAGACAATGCATCTCTTTGGGAGAGTTTCAGATATGAAAAAACAACCTACTTTAAATTAGGTGGCCTTGCAGAGATTCATATAACATTCCATGAGAACTTTGGTCATTTTATTCACACTTCTGAACAACTTAAGAGTCAACCATACTTTGAACCTCTTCCTTCCCTCTCCTCACTCTGCTAGGTAAGATTTTCATCACAGAATTAGATGAATCTGTGTAGACATATATGTTTCCCTTTTTCAGAAAACTAGTATTTCACTATATTTATACAATTTGGTGTTCTCTTTTTAAAGCTATTGGTTACATCATTGTCTTCAAATGAGCACTTTAAAAAATAGATTTCAGAACATTGGAATAGACAAGGATTTATTTAGACAAAACCCCACAAGCATGGAATGCAAAAGCAAAAGTAGACAAATGGGACTGCATCAAACTACAAAGCTTCTTAGAGCAAAGGGAACAATAGAGTGAAGGAAAAAACTACAGAATGAGAGAAAATATTTCTAGCATGAGTTTGAATAAAGATTCATATCCATAATATACAAGGAACTCTAAAAACTCACTAGCAAAATGGAAACAATAATAACCTGATCTTAAAATACAAAGTATACGTAAATGCTCATTTCTTAAAATAACACTTTGAAATAGCCAACAATTCTGTGGCAAAATATTCAAAGAAATGCAAATTAAAACCACAATAAGCTATTATTTCACTGCAGTAAGAATGGCCACTATGAAAAGATGACAGATAACAAGTTCTAATCAATAAAAAAGAAAACTCTTGCATACTGTCGGTGAGAATATAAACTAGTACCTCCATTATGGAAAAGAGTATGTAGGTTTTGCAAAAAATTAGAAATAGAATTACCATATTTTTCAGCAGCCTCATTGCTGGGTATATATCTAAAGAAAATGAAATCAGTATGTCTAAGAGACAGCTACACTCCCATGTTTATTTCAGTTCTATTGACAATAGCAAAGACACGAAAATAACCTAAGGGTTTATTAGAGGATGAATGGATAGAAAAATATGGTACATTTGTACATGGAAAACCATTTGGCCACAAAAGGAGTTAAATCCCATCCTTTGCAACAATATGGGAATAACCAAAGTCAATTATGTTAAGTGAAAACATACATACATAATGTATAAATACAAGTACCACATGATCTCATTCATATGTGGAATCTAAAAGAGTTGATCTCATAAAAGTTACGAGAAGAATGTTGGTTATCAGGGGCTGGGAAGAGAGGAGGAGGAAGGAAAGAATGGGAAAAGATTGACCACTGGGTACTATATTATGTTAGATAAGAAGAAGAAAAGTGTAATTTTCAAAAGTAAAATTCAAAAGGATAGAAAAAATGCTTTTGCAAGTTTGTACCATAAAGAAATAATAAGTGACTGAGGATATAGATATATATGGCCTGATTTCAACACCTTAGAATGTATACATGTTTCAAAACATCACAAGGTACTCTGCTAATACAGTTTTATGTTACATACGATACCTCCACTATTGCTTTAGCTTTATATTTGTTTGCAATTAATACTTCAGAGGACTGTTATGAAATCAATATGAAGCAATGTATGTAAAAGTTTTAAGGATATGCTTATGACATATGTGCTTATGACATATGTGAATGATGTATGCCATTGGACAAGCAGTAATTTGGTTATCAGGATTGCTAAAAATGACCATGACAACACTTACTGATCCATTGTGTGGATAGTAATATTACAAATGTACTCAGAAAGAGTTCATGGGATTTGAGGTGAAGAGATAAATACTAAATATATGTGGGAAATTATATTTGAGGCACTATGTTAATAAGTAAACTACTGGGTAAATGAGTAAGCAAAGTTACCAAGCTGAGTAAATTCTTTCTCTTTTTACTAAATACTACACTCAACAAGACAGATCCTTTTTCCCCAAAAAATGAACTCAGAATTCTCCAAAATACAAAGGGGAGAGGGCTGGAGAGAAGAGTAAAACTTTAGAAACAGGACTACTTAAAGCCAATGGGCCATGGGGCCTGCCCACATTCTATAGACACCTTGAGGTCTGTGGACCTCAAGGATGGAACATAATTATTTACAAACTAGGCATACAAATATTGCAGCATTTGTACAAAACATGAGTTTGAATTTCCACCTTTACTGGGACCACAATTTTACTTTGAGGTTCTAACTGAAGAAGAAGGGGAGGAGGAAGAGAAGGTACAGAAGGCGGAGAAGGAGGAGAAGAAAAAGGGGAAGGGGAAAAGGAGGCAGAAGAGGGGAAAAGGAAGAAGAAGAGGAAGAATAAGAATAGGAGGAGGAGGAAGAAGGAGGAGGAGGAGGAGGAAAAAGAGAAGGAGAAGGAAGTGATTCTAAAATCAAGGCAAAGACAAAGACAAATGCATTCTAGCATTTCTTACTTAGGCTTCATACAGCATGAACTCTAAACTCTATGCCCCTATGCTTTTCATTATTCTTGACATTTTCTAATATAATAAAATACATAATAGTACCTCAGTTCACAAACTTATCCACAATTCTGGTCACAACCAAATTGGACAAGAACTGAATCAAATTTTCCCATAACATCAGCATTGAACCTAACCATTGAATTTGATTTAGTTCTCATTCAGTTCAGTTTGAGATCAGAATCTTGGAAAGAATTAAGTTAGTGAATGGAAGTACCACTTAATCTACAGGATGTAATATTATATTGTCGTTAAGCCACTTCCAGGTTTCCAACATTAGATTTGAGTTAGACCACAGAATTACCTGAATTCTTAAAAATCGTGGGCAGGCATAAGATGGTAGAGATGTTACAACTTGTTCATACAACTTTTCTAAATCTAGAGACTTATTTGGTTTTAAAATAACGGAAGCCATTCCTGCTTTTCCTTCATAACCTGAAAGAAAGTTTGATACAGAATCGTTTAAATACCAGATCAATTAAAGTTCTGTTAACATATTTACTGCTACTGATGTATTTGAATTACTTGAGTCATAATAATGAAATAGTGGTATAAATCAGTGTGTGCCTTTCTTTAGAAATAATTTAAGAACAGGGGAATACATAATCTATCCCTAATTGTCGATGGCACAGGAATAAAATGCATTGACTGGGAAATCAAAGTTATCCACAGTTTGCATACTACCACCACTAACAAATATACTAAAAAAGAAAACATTTATTCAAAGGCAAATATATTCCAACAGAAATGCACATTTTAGACATCGATGCACAAAAGGACATATTTTTAGGTTAAAACTACGAACTAGTATTTTCTTAACTCCATACACTGTTCACGGCTGATCATGCAGGATCTTAGAGGGGAACACACTGTGCTGCAGCCATTCTCTAACACCCACTGTCTAATAAACATCCCTTTCCTGTTTCTCCTATTCAAACACTCCTCACCTGGAATCTCCCACTCGTGAGCATTAGCTCAGAAATATTTTCAGTTGTTAAAAACAAAAAAGGACAGCGAAAAAGAACAGCTGCCCTATACTTTCAAATTGGTCACTTTTACACGTCATTCTCACCGTCATAAAATACATGTATATTATATGTTACATGTAATATGTTATAATTATATGATGCCATACAAATTTTAAATAATTTTTCAAAAGACAAGCTTTAAAAAGAACAAGCTAGTGTTATTAAACATTTAAACTAAAACACACTCTTTTTCAGTGGTATGTACAAGCCCTTGTCATCACAAAAAATGTAGAAGGCCATTGAAAACCTTTGACTATTGTCAAACAGTAATCACTCCGCCAAACATTCAAGCTGTGTTTAAAAGTACATATGGGCATTAAAGTACATTTTAGTGCATTTCTCCTAGTGTGCTCATGGAGTCAGCTTAGTCAAGGACATCGCTTGCCAAGACTAAAAAGTTTCTTCTACCATCCTAAAATTTAAAAAACTGAGTTGGTAAAATAGCTTAAAAACTAAAGTACACTTGTACATTCTGCTCTCAAAATTCTTCAGAATCAGGAATCTATTCATACCTGAGACAGCCACTCCATAGACGTTGGTTTCCTGTATGAAATCCAGCATCCCAATAACATCAGCAACCTCTGTGGTTGCCACGTTTTCCCCTTTCCACCTAAATGAAAAACAGACTTCTGTTGGTGCACCTGTATTTGAAGCATTAGGCACACACTTTTAGTTTTAATGCCTTGCATTTGGTTCTGTGCAAGCACCTAGTAATCAAAAATAGTTTTCAAAACAAAAATCATTTCTAAGGAAGTTGTTTGCTGATTAAGTCAATAAAATCAGCATCTAGATTTTGGTTAAAATTATTTTTCTTAAGCCTTAATAGTAAAAATTCTTGTGGTAAAATGTCTTACAGTACATTTAAAAATAAATACAAATCCTCAAAATAATAATAAAGTGTGTAAACTTCCTTATTTAGGGTGATGGGGTATACAGGATGAAATGAGAAGCTATAGTTGTCTTTCATTTTCAGTTTTTTTCTGTTTCCGAGACAGGGTCCCACTATGTCACTGCATTGCCTGGGCTAGTCTTGAACTGTTGGGCTCAAGTCATCCTCCAGCCTCAGCCTCCCAAGAAGGTCAGGGTGCAAGCGCAGAGCCTGTGCCCAGCCTAGACCCTGTGCCTTTCGGTACTACCTGTAAAGGTAGTAGCTCCTTTAGCTTCTTAATTCATAGGAACATTTTGTTTTAATTCAAATAATGTCATATAAAATGAGCTTTTAACATAGTACAAAAAACAAGGATGGAGGAAGTATAATTAATTGAAGTATTTGTTAAATGCTTATCCTAAGCCTTTACTATTTTATAGCAATTGACAACTAAAGCAAAATAATTTTATAGACCTAAAGTAATTTTAGGAGAATAAAAAGGAAATACAAGAAAGAAAAAAATTTCCCCTTTCTATACCTTTTTATTAGAAGAATGAGACCATCTTGACCAAACTGGTTTTCTGTTTAACGTTACTATTTAAGCTTTGCATTTGTCTGGCAGTCTTATATTCTAAAAAAGGGGTTATTGATGTACATTAAATGTGCGTCATTAAAATTGTTATAGAATTTTAATAGAATTCTGTATCAAAATTTAACCTATGGTTCAGTCTACAAATGATGGTCAATAAATTTGTAAATGAGGAAGCATTATGGCGTAAAAGGGCTCTGTCCGCTCTGACAGCTACAACCTATGTGGCCTCTAATGTTTCTAGAAAAGCATAGTAATTACAGATCAAGTCAGGCTTCGTAGAGTTCATACCTGAATGTGTCTCCAATACGGTCCCAAAAATAAAGAAAATTCTCCTCGTCTTGGACCATTAGGTCTCCTGTGTTAAAGTAAACGTCTCCCTTCTTAAAAACATCAAAAAGCAATTTGTTTTTTGTGTGCCTGTAAGACCCAGCATAACCAAAGAAGGGATTCTTGTTATTTACACAAGAAATGAGAAGTCCAGGTTCTCCTGCAAGAGGAAAAGACATTTTTGCAACCGTCTGGTTAAAACAACTGTTTTATGTCTCTAAATTAAATCTATCTAACTCAATCCCTGTGGTTCGTCTCACACTTTCCTCAGAGTGCACTTCTGTCCTATTTGATCTCATCTACTCTCAGCCTAGATGCCCGAAGATCATTTCAGAGATGACCAAGAACAGAAATTCAGAAAAACCAACAGAAAGGGAATTGAAAGTAAAAGTGCAATAAATTTCTTTAACTTTCTGAGCTGATAGCCCAATGGCTATTTTCATTATGGATCACATAGATTTTAACGCAGGAAATATTGACAGCAACATAAATACCAACTCTAATAATAATTTTAATCAAATGATGAGAGAATATTTGTTGGACACATGCTATGACCTCCTTGCAACTTTCATTTTACTTATTTTTTTCAGAAATCATTTGAAATTTATTAGTCCTATTACATAAAGAAGGAGGAACTAGCACCCTAGCGGAGTGAAGTAATTGCCAAAATCAGAGAAACAAATAATCCTAGAACTCAAATTCAAGTTTCCATGATTTTGTGGCAAAGCTCCTATAAAATACTCTTTCTGATACTATTGATATGCTATTAGAAATGTTTAGAAATGGTATATTACTCTGACATGCTCTTCTGGGAATCCTTGATAGGAAGATTATAAGTCTTCGAAAGACTTAATATTCTTTGTTTTTCTTTTTCAGGACACAAGTGAGTTTCTTCTCTGATGAACTAATGATTAGAAATACTTAATAAGTCAGAGCATATTCATATTATTCTTGTTTGGGCATAATTTACATTGTGAGGACACAATGCCTTAATGGAAAAAATGAATAATTCATAATGAGGATTCTAAAATAGTAAAGCAGATATTTTGGGTCAAACAGCATTTTAAGAAACTCTGAGACCATATGCATAGTTCTGAGATTCAAATCTCAATATCAGAAATTACTGTAATTATAATAAAGCACTTGTATTTTCCTAAAAAAAACTTGTGTTTAAATTCTTTGCAACTTCTTTATAAATGGCTTTTTTATTGGAAAGTGTCTGCAGAGTTGAATTAGAGGAACATATTTGATTGATACCTTTAGGCTTGAAAGTCAGAGATTTGGAGAATTTTTTAATTAAAAAAAAAGTTTTTATTTCTCAGTCTGTCAACTACCAGGACATAAAAAACAGTTTTCCAATCTATCTCTCCACATCTGAAATAAACACTTAGGAAGGCATTTCTGAAATGAAGTTTGAGTCAATGTGATGCAGTAAATAACAATTTGGACCTACACTATTGAGGTTGAATTTTTAAATAATACTAAATGCGTATCTCTGCATTTCATTTTTTTAGTTTGATTGTATGTTGTTAATTTGGGTACTTTTCTTCACTGAAACTTGTAACCTCAAATTGTAGGTCTATCTTGTGAAAAGAGGTGATTGACAAAAGAGGAGGAAAAGGAGGAGGTAACAAGTACAAGGTTTTATACACACCTCATTTCATCATCAGTGCTGGCCACTGACAATGATCATCTCTAATTTACATATGAAAAAATGAGACAGATAGACTAACCCGCCCATAGTCACAGTTTCTCAGTATGAAAGTCCAAAGTTAAATCCACACTGACCTCACTCTTCACAATATCCAGAATAACACACTGTTTCATGATATGGAACATTAGACACATGGCATTATTATAAACTAGAAGTGGTAGATTAAGCAAAATAGGTTAAGTAAAATTACTTTTTAATTTTAATAATTTATCCTCCAAGAGATCTTGTTGGGGCTAACAATATCTAATAAATAATTAAACTATCGTACCTGCACTAAAATTCCAAATTACACATTAGAATTAGTAATTCTTTCTTTTCCAAATTCAGTAATAATTATGTTCAAGTATGGAGAGTTACAGAGACACCTTCAAGTGTAATCCTTACCCTTTTTCACACGGCTACACCAGTTTTGATCATTTCTCATCGGTGTATCTTTCTGAAAGTCATACTTTATCAAGTCAAAATTGAAAAACAGCTGCAAGATCAAAGTTATACAAAGAAGAACAAGCAGTTAGTTCATGCCATGACATCTTCTAATTGTTGATATTATGCGCAATTAAGTAACTAGAACATAGTTTTATTAACACAAGATTTTTTTACAGACAAAAAAATCAAATACTTGAAACTCACAACTGAGGTCCAGCGAGCAGCACCTTTTTGCTGGCATTTATTTTATTTCTTTTATGTTCTATTTTATCTTAGAAAAATACTACTAACTTTTAATCATGAATGAATTATATTAAGATACAGATGCTACCCAAGCATTTATTTACAAACTCTTCTAACTATAGGTGAGAAGACAGTCATTCATACCATCTTTTGAAAAGGAAAACTTGAATAGAAGTAAAATACAAACTAAGAGAGTGTCTGGATTTTGTGTATTTTGTCCCTACAGTTTCTAGAAAAGTGACCAAATGACTAAAAAGTACAGTTACTTGGTAACTACTTTGGCTTTTCTGTCTAGGGCTTTCACCTTAATGTTCCTAAATTGGCATTCAGCATTTCTATAAACTATTGAGGGGATGACGAAATTGTTACTATGCCCTCGTGACATTGAAGCTGGGCTGACTCAATGGTTCCCCTCAAGCCCATGCATTCCCTGCTACTTTGACCCCGTGATGTCCTTATTATTGTGCTACCCTGACACATAGTTCTACTAAATCCTGCCCATGCGAGAGAACCACAGATTAGTCCAACTCTCTCATTTAATATATATAAGAAAACTGAGGTTTTACTGATAATTAAACAAGTATGCTTATTAAACTGAATTAGATATAGTAAATTCATATGGAGCTAATAAAACAAAATAAGAAAAAATTGTAAGTGAAGGCAAATGGGAGAGATAAAAATGGGAGGCAGATGGAGGCGAGAACAATGACATGGGGAAAGACTAGTGAGGTAAGTGTATTAATAGTACTTAATGCCCAGCATTAGACAAAAACATTTCTGATCATTAGTTTTGGTAAAATCAGCACAGGATTCTCATAGTTCATTATTTGGATTAAAATACAAATGAGAGCCACTAATATCCATGGAGTACTTACTATATGTCAGACACTTAGGAACACTAGCACTGTGTTGAATCTAAGCATCAAAACACTGTATGGGATAACATTAATGTTATCCTATTTTAAGATTAGGAAAAGGACATAAATTTTATTTATTAAAATGTGAACACTCAGTTTTCTGGCCATGGTATTTGGGATAACAGAATATTGGTCACTTGCCTAGTGGCTGGTTGAAAGAAAGGTCCCAGAAGTTCTGGAACTGCATTTATCATCTTGCTCAAATAAAAACTGAGCCTTACTCATTATTCATTCTTTTCTCTCCTGTTTTAACATGCTTTCGGTTTTGGAAAATCTTCCCAGGCACTTCCTTAATATCTGTGATACTAGCTTTAGTGTTATTTTTTTTTTAGATTAACGCAGTACTGATATGCATGAGTGTCATTTACTCTGTACCAAATCACTTTTCACTGTCTCTTGGTATACAGAGGGACTTTGATGGCCAGAATCTGGGTAATTTTATACCTCCAATAAAATTAATTGCATTGTAGCATTTTCTGGAAGTAGCCTAGACCCACACATTAATGTTCAGATGCAAGTGTCTCTATGCTTTTTCTTGCCCTCAAGATGGTCCCATGAGATTATAATAATGTCAGCATTGAAACAGAAATAGAAATAGATGTCATATTTCAAATTGTCTAGAGAAACATGTATATGTGTATGTGTATACATTCTGCACAGCTACCAGGGATCCCACTGATAACAGTCCTGCTGAATGGCTTCCCAAAACTATGCAATTCATAATTATATGGCTTTGTATAACTGCCACGGGAATTTTCCTACAAACTTGTGTGTGTTTTCATGTTCATATACATACATGTACATTCACACACAGAGAAAGGTAACTCATCAAAGTCAAGTCGAGGCAAAGCTAAGACTCAAAGTGAATTATCAGTTCTATTGCAGTAAAGAATTTAGCCTTGCTCAGAAAGAGGTCAGGTCTCCACCCTCAGTTTGAGAGGTAATATCTCAATCCTTGCAGTGCTATTCTAGAAATGCGTTTGTCTAACAGGCTTGGACCAAGCACACAGTAACAATACCCTTTGTATGGAGTCTCTGAGCCAAACCAATGAAGTGACAGGGGCAGGGGCTTTGGACCATCCGGCTGCACCTTGGAGGAACAGGAGATCAAAGTAGTAATCCATGGAGACAGGTTAGGAGATTTCTACGCTCAAACCCCCAAAAACCTTTTGATGCCAAGGCTCTGGTAATTTTCCCTACTTACAACCCTCCACATGTATTGTCACATATCAATTCCAGGAAAGCGATTCTGTTCTAACAGCACAGGACAGCAATCTGAAAACTCTGCCTCTCATGCTGTCCTGGACTCTCTCTGCCTTGTGCATTTCCTCCTTGACTGGCTTGAATCTGCACCCTTTAGCTGTGATAAGCAGGAACTATTACTATCATGCATTTCACTGGCTTTTATGAATCCTCGTCATGAATCACTGAATCTGAGGGCGACTTAAGGGACTCCAAAAACAGCAACTGATGTCAGAAGTGAGAGTGCTCTTGTGTGAACACTCCCTAACTATGCAGCTGGCTTTCTTCATCCTTCAAAAATGACTACTTTTGAGAATAAAAAGGACTATGAAAATGTTAAGATTAGATTTTTTATTAATCTGATATTACATCTTGATATTGTGCCTATAGGTTTACCAGTATGAAAGAAGTGAGAACTACAATTTATAATTCTTACTTTCCTCTCATGTAACTGCTGTTTATATTATAATTATATTGTCAAGTTTTTCCATTCCATTTGTATACATAATTCAGTGCTGTTCAGTCTTTTGTGTTTAAATAGAGTCAATGTTCACCATCAAACTTTTCAACTGAAGGTTGTTCCTTCTTTCTAAATCCTGTTTTATCTTCAAGTGTCCAGTATTTTTCGTTCAGTGAATTTTATGAAGTACTGCATTTTTATAAAATTCTGTATTCTGTATTTATATTCTGCATTTATAACCTCAAGCATCTCCTTAAGCTTTCTTAATTTCTGTTGAATAATTCATCAGGATACACTTTCTGATGATCATTCTGTGCCATACTTCTTTCCCTGGAATACAGTGTGTTCTTTTTTTTTTTTTTTTGGTATCGGTACCGGTACTGGTACCGGAGATTGAACTCACGACCGTGGGCTTGCAAGGCAGGCGCTTATGCCGTAAGCTAAATCCCTAGGCCCTTACAGTGTGTTCTTTTAACTAACAGTTCAAGTCTTTTTGTTTTAATGATTTTTTCTATTATAGTTAAAATAATTGTTCTCTTTGATCTGTTCTTTTTACCAAAATGTCTATTATGCACGTTAGATCATTGTCTACATTTTAAAGTGTATTTTTGTTTTCTATTGTTTATTTGTTGCTTTTCTCTCTTAATGTTGGTTCCATGACTTGTTAATCCCATCCATTCTGCTTCCTAAAAATGTCTATGGTTCGTTTTGGTTTTAAGTCTTTTCATGTGGTGTTTAATTCTGTAATATTTTTATTTTTCTTCTCTTTTTTCTTTGAGCTAAGTATATTTACTTTTTAAGTCCTTTTATTGATTTATGTTTACTCTTGAAACTTCTTTTTGGGGCTCTCATTTTTAAAGAGACTATGTAATATTTTGATCTTATGGAAAAATGCTTTCCTCAGTATTTCTTGACTATATTTAAGTGTTTCTTATTTTAATGTTTATTCATCTTTTTACTAGATTTATTTTCTTCTTTTATTCAAGGTTTACGTTCTTTACAGATTCCATGTTTGTCCCTTCCAAATTATAAAAAGGCTATTCACACTTTTTGATTAGGCTTGTCTTTGAAATATATTGTCAACAGAGTTTTTGTATTGTTTGCCTTAGGGTTGTTTATAAGAAATATCCCTGGGTTATTATGCTTTTACAGTAGGTACAGCACAAAAGAAAGATACTTAAATTATAAGAACTCTATGTTGCTGACTAATCTTTCTCCTTCACTGTGTGTAATATGATCTCTGTTAGGAGGCTGATTCCCCTCCGAAGCAGTAAACATAAGCCTCTATTAGATTTAAATTAGTGAGAGACATACTTATCAAATCCCTCATTTAATTAAGAAACAATTATTGGACCAAATTTATCCAATTAGTTGTTACTTAACAAAATGACATATGAAAAAAATAAAAGACAGACTAGAAAAAAATTGTTAAAGATAGACTAGAATCTATATTGTGTTAGGCACATCTCTTTTCTTTTATAAACTGAAGAAAGCTAAGCTAAAATTAGTTGGAAATTGAAAGTTTTCCAAAAGAATAATGTCAGTAGTAGTAGTAGTAGTAAATAATGATATTTTACATTAATTGTCATTATTACGCTCTGAAAGGAAAAATTTAAAGCATTAGAAAATTTAAGAATCTCAAGTTAATAATAAAAAATGAAATCACTTTCAATATACTCATTACATGTTACTTTGGAATGATTTCACCCACAAATTTGTAATGGAAGTTGTGTGAGGAATAGAGAAAATTAAGTGTAAGGGATGCAAAACTTAGGAATGTTACCATTTATTGTCCAAAAATACCTTTGTCCAGAATACAAAGGCATTTCTGACCTATGAACTAGCCTTTAACTATCCCAAAATAACCCCTTATAAACGTGATTTTCTCCATCTTTGTGTTTAAACACTTAGGGTGATGTGCTCCAGATTTCAGGGCGCAACTCGACTAAAAGGGGAGGCCCTGGAGCCTGAGGCAAATGTGCACCAACCACTTCCAGACATGGAAAAAGTCACCTCTGACAGGAAAATCTAATTTACCTTTTTGTTGCTGTTGGTTCTTCCAGGTTCTTTGATGTAGGGAGTGTACTACACAGAAATCTTATTCTTTAAAACTGAAGAGGCTCAGGATCCAAGAAATACAAACGTGTCAAAATCTGCACTGTGGAATTCTTAAGGGTCTTCTCAAACACAGTTCCATGAAAGGTTTGAGTGGGGCGCTCTGCAATCCTCAAAGGCATAGGTCTGGCCACCGAGGAGTACACAGGAGGGAAAAACTGACCAATCAAGGCCTTTCTTATCCATGCGTACTTTACCTGCCCGTATGTCAGCGTTCATTCTTGCACTATTTGTATCAGTTTAGGGCAGAAATTGAGTTGGAAATTTTCTTTCCCATTCTCTAAGACTGGAATTCCAGGTTCTTTGAATATTTGGCACACGCAACAGTAAAGTTGTCTGAGACTAAGGAAAAGTTTTAAGTTATAAATTCATTTTACTAAGTGTGATAATTGTTGAGTGTTAGCTTATAGTTTTCTAGAAATCAGTCCGATTTGTCTAATAATTTCAAGTGTATTGATATGAACTCATCCTCTACATCTTTTTGCTATTGTCTTAATTTCTAAAGCAGTGTGGTAATTCCTAATATTGCCTTCTCTCTATTCATCAATCAAAGCCTATTTCTTTATTTAAAAATTGTGTTTATATTTTTTGACATTTCTCATCAGTGTTTTATTTCATTAAATTTTGCTTTCTTATTTTTATTTTTCTTGGAGTTTATTTTAATTGATATTTTAAAAAGTAACATGCAAATGCACATTGAGCTCCTTTCAACTAATTTTCAGGTATTCTTGGCTAAAAGTTCAGTTTTCAGATGTGACATTTTCATTATAATTCAACTCATAATATCTTCCAGTTTCTATTTTGCGGTTTTGTTGTTGACCCACGAGAATATAGAAATTGTTATTCTGAAGATACAGATTAACGAGCTGCCTTTTAAAAATTATTTATAATTTAATTAAATTATTTCCAATAATATGATCCATATAATCAATCCTTTGAGATTTGTTATAATTTGTTAATAGGTGCAGTAATCTTTATTAACGTTTCATGAGTGCTTGAAAAGAATAGGTATTCTACAGTTATTAGATGTCTAGACTTTTATATGCTTAATAGTTCAAGAAATTTGTTTATTGTATGATTTAAATACTGTACATCATTGAAGATTTTTAAATTTCCTTTTGAAGTTTTTAAAATCAATTTTATAAATTTTAAAGTGTTTATTTTCATCCTTATTTTTTTAAAAATATGCTTAGTATAAAATCTATTTGGCAGTTATTCTCTACAAGGCAGTTAAGGATATCACTCCACTGTGTTTTGCCTCTCTATTGATCAATCAGCTATTAAGCTTTTAATCCTAAAAAGGTAATTTCTTCAGTGTTGTTTTAAACAAAAACTTCAAAGAAAAATAGTATTAAAAGCCTATAATTAATTTTAAATGGTATGAATGATAAAAGATAATTAGCAATGGTAGAATAATAATATTTAAGGAAAATTAAAAGATAATGTCAGTATTTATCAGGACTTATGTCTAACATTTATACATCATATCATTAAGCTTTAAAATTGAACAAAAAGTACACAGCATTGATCATATGTCATAGAGCAAAAACATGGGAGATGACTGAGTTTTGAATAACACAGTTAATTAACATCGACTGCTTTATTTAAAGATCTCAACTTTTTAAAAATGTAGTAATAATTATCATAATTCACAAGTATAAAATCTAGAAAAAGGATAGCCAACTTTAGAATGTTTCTTTTATAAATATAACATTATACTTACTTTGTAAAAGAAATTTGTTCTCCCGACTGAACCAACTTTCCCAGTGTGGTTCATGAAACAAATGTTTCCTTCAGTAGCTCCATAAAATTCACACATCTTAATATTTCCATATCTGTCTAAAAATTGTGTCCATACATCACTCCGTAAACCATTGCCAACTGCCAAACGCACCTGATGACATTTTTCTCCTTCTCTCTATTGGGAGAAAAGGTTTTACTTGTAATTAATTCCAATTAATTAATTAATTCATTATTATTATTTAAATAGTAAACATTCCAGAAGCCATATGTGGACAACAATGGAAGAGAAGCAAAAAGAAGACCCACATAAATATATTGTGGAACTATGTCCAACAGCTCATGAAAGCAGCATTGACCCAAAGGATAGGAAGAACATCAAAGGAAGTAAAAGATATTTGTGCTACAGTGAAAATTTTAAAATTCGTGTAAGTATATTCCCATAAAAAAGTAGGAAGAGCAAGTAACATCTGAAGAAATTATAACTGAGAATTTTCTAAAAGTGATGAGAAAACATCAAGCTATGGAATCAAGATTTTAAAATGTCAAACAGGGATTCAGGAAACCAGCAAAAATAAGACAACCAGGGACAGTGGCCGTGCGAGATGGGAGAAGCAGCAAGCAAGCCACGCAGCCGTGTGTCCTGGCGGAGGCCCTGCCCGCCAGGGAGAACAGTCAAGGAAGCAGTGCGTCCTCGTGTATTGGCTGTAGCCCTGCTGGCTACGATGAACCAGCAAGAAAGCTGTGAGGCACCCCGTGTGCTGGCAGCCCTGCCGGCTGGGGAGAACCGGCAAGGAAGCCATTTCCATCTCCCTCCTCACCCCACCCATAAGCAACCCGACCTGACACAGGCTGAGATGATAATAATTGACATTCGTGTTGTTTGACTGACTGCAAGCCTGGGACCTGTGGTCTGAGCAACTATTTAGAGGGTAACAATTTGCAACATAGTAATGATTATGGATTTCCTGTTGTCCTATCACTGTTTTATTTTGTTTCATTTTACTTTTCTGTTTTATTCTCTTTTAAAAAAAATGTCAGACAGGATAAATACCTGAAAAATGTGCTTGGACATTTTCCAGTAAAATTGCTAAGAATTAAAAGTACAAAAAAGAGAAAAAAATTAGAAGTGACCAGAAAGAAAGAAAAATATCATTGTCAGTGAGAACAACATCTCTACTGTAGATTTTTCAAAATTAACTAGAGAACATAGAAGAAAATAGGATAAGATATTTGGATTATTAAGGGAAAATAACTGTAAACCTAGCATTTATACTCAGTGAAAGCGCTATTCAAAACTAACAGCAAAAGATCTATTTTCAGACAAAAACTAAAAACTATGTTTTCTGTAGAGTAATATTATATGGAACAATAACAGAAATTCTTAAAAGACAAATAGCATCACATAGGAACAAACAAATGAACAAAAAGCAGGAAAGAAGGAAAGGACCAGAAAATGTGACAATAAAACCTTAAAAGATGAAGGTATGTAAAGAGAATTAAAGTAGTATAAAATCTTTGCATTGTCAAATAAATGCAAAAATGCTATTTTGAAATAGATTAAATTAGCAATGAATGTTATACACCTGAAAGTAAGAAAATACTCAAGAAAAAATATTTAGAGAGATAAAATAAAATGAAAGATGTGTATCTAGGAAGCTAGTTAAGGAAAAAGTAATAAAATACCATTCCAAAAGAAAACAAAGTAGGAATGGGAACAACAGATGAAACAGCAAAACATGGAATGAAAAAATATTTAAACCCAATTATGTCCTAAATATATTAGATATAATTTGAGTAAGTATGGCATGGAAAAAACTGCAAGCATACATAGAAATATACAGTCCGATTATATATATACATACATACATATATTAGTATCATATGTCATAAAAATTGAGAATAGATGTAGTCATCACCCAAAAAAAGCTAGTAGAACCATATTAATATAGCATACTGCAGATTTTAAATAAATCATTTTGCAGATTAAGAGGGCCAGAATAATGATAATAATAATAGTAATAAGATCCATTTACCCAACTAAAGAATAGCAAAGCTAAATTTCTATTTATTTAATAATGTCAAAATATCTAGAGCAAAAATTGAGAGAAATAAAAGGAGAAATAGATAAAAATATGTTTTCAACTTACCTCTCTAGCTATTGATAGGGCAAGCAGAGAAAAGAATAATAAAAATAGAGAAATTTTTAAAAATTAATCATTACCCAATCTACATACCCAGAATAGTACCACAGATCACTGAAGAATATAGTTTTCTAAAGTGCCCACAAAACATTTTGGAAAATAAATATCTCATATCCTGAATCTTATATCAAGCTTTAATGAAATCCAAAGCACTAAACTTTATTCAGAGTATGTTTTCTGACTGCAATAAAATTGTTAGAAATTAATTATAACAAGAAATCTAGAAAATCTTCCAAATATTTGGGCAGTAATATGATTTTTAAATAACCTATGGATAAGAGAAAAAATGTTACTATAGAAATTAGAAAAAAATTACATTGAATGACGAGAAAAATAGGACAAAAACTGAAGGACTAGGCAAAAGCATTGCTTTGAGGGAAATTTACAGTATTAAAGAGGAAACACTTGAAAACCATGGGACTGCATTCTTCCTAATCTATTTGTCAATCTATCTAATAAGAAAGAGCAGAGGGCTAGGGTTATAGCTCAGTGGTACCGTGCCTGTCTAGCAAGGTCATGAGTTCAATTTCTAGTACAAAGAAAGAAAGAAAGAAAGAAAGAAAGAAAGAAAGAAGGAAGGAAGGAAGGAAGGAAGAAAGAAAGAAAGAAAGAAAGAAAGAAAGAAAGAAAGAAAGAAAGAAAGAAAAGAAAAAGAAAAAAATCAGATACTACATAGAAAAGTAGGAAAAATACATTGGGAGATAATCCATGATATATAAATATATGGTGCATTGTGTGTACATGCACATATAAACATATGCATATATGTAGTTTGTATATATTATACATGTGCATAATTATATATGTATGTATAGGTACAAACATGTTGCTATAATTGTATGGAATTATTAATTATTAATCATGTATCAGATTAATATGTGTGAATCTATCTTGTCAGGGATGTTTATGTAGCACCTTGGAAGCTAGACATTTTGAGTTACAGAGAAAATTTCTTATATTCCACAATAAATTCTCTTTTATTCTGGACATAAAAGAAAGGCAAATTTACCATAAACACTCTTAAATGACTGAGAACTTTCAAAGGACAGTATTTCTCAGCCTTGGTGCAAACCTATGCCACAAATGTAGCATCTTCCTGGACCAACTTGTACGTTGTTGAACAAGCAGGACAGGAGACTACTGCAGACACAAGATGTGAACAGGAGCTCATGATACCATGTGGTCCGAGTAATAAACTGCATACATTTACTTGAGGTTTTATTTCCTTATCAATGGTCTTAGTTACTTTTCTTGTTGCTGGGACAAAATATCTTGTATATCTTATCTACTCTTAATCTGAACATCACACTATGCATCAGTTCCAACATTATATCATAAACCCGCCCACCTCCAAGGTTCTGGGGGGACACCAAGACACAAACCATAACAACAATCAGTTTATGGTTGTTTAGTCAGCCAGTGATGACTAAGCTGTGCTACTGTTACTGCTTAACTGTGTGACAAAGTCTAAAGCAGGTATCCCTCAAAGATAGTATCCAAGTATCTAATAAATACTTACAAAAATAGCTCTTTCTGCTTTACCCCTATAAATTTTCCACCAAGTGCTGGCAAAGATACAAGACAACTGACATCCTCATATACTCATGAGGAAGATTCTATGTTATTAGTACTTCCAGTTTGGTAAAATATTTGAGCAATAGACTCTAAGACTGAACATATGCATACAATATAATCATATCAACTCTACTTCTGATTTTGTAGCATGAGAAATCTGTATATACATTTTCCCAAAGACATATATGATAATGTATGTAGCATCACTAATCATATTAAGATTTAAATAGAAACAACCCAACCCATAAATAGAAAGATTGAGTTTTTAAATGTAACATAGTAGTAGAATAGTCTTACTAGTTTTCTATTGCTACCATATGAGTCACCTTAAATTTAGAAACCTAAAACTACCCAAAGTTAGTATCTTGCAATTCCACACTAGAAATCACATGCAGAAATCCACACTAGCTCAGGTATTTATGTAATCTAGGATTCATCAAGCAGATGTGGTGTGGTTTCCCTGGGCTCTTGTCAGGAACTCTTGGAAGTATACAATTCCAAATTCATTCAGGTTCTTGGCAGAGTCTGGTTTCTAAGGTGGGAGGATTAAAATTTGCTGGCTATGAGGGCTCTCCTAGTGCCCTAGAGCCCTTTCTAAAAACTTTACACACAGACCTGTCCATATCAGGGCCAGAAATGACATACTGCTTCAAAAACTATGTCTCAAACATTTCCAACCTACGTTCTGCACAGTCTCCTTGTTTTCAGCCACTGTCCCTTACTTGACGGATTCATGAGACTCGCCTACACCCATAGCGCAGTCTTCTGTTTTAATGGCCTATAACTGCATCTGCCAGTGTCCATACTGAGAGCATATTCACACGTTCTGGGAATTAAAGTATGCGCATTTCGAGGAGCCATTTTTCTGCCTTTTTCAATTCTAAAGGCACTAGAGGATGAACTAGAAGTTCACCCAAAACCAGAGCTGAATCTCATGGTCACAGAGCTGAGTGAAAGAAGCAAGGCCAATAAAATGCAAATGTATAAGTTGATTTAGATTCTGCTTTTCAAAAGCATGCAAAATAAGCTCATAGGGTAGAAATTAAAATATTGCTCTTTTGGAAGGACAATGACTAAAAACTAACTTTGGAATAGATCTTAGAGAAAAAAGTAACGGAACATAAATTCATTATAAATATTGATAGGGATATGAAATTCCTTTGAGAAATGTCAGCTTATTATAGAAAGTTTTGAAATAAATTAGTGACAGGCATGAAAAAGCTTAATTAAAATGAAAACACAGCAATTATCATTTACACGGATTAAAAACTTGAAAAAAGTGAAGTTGTAATTATACATATTCCCATGTCTTTCAGTTGTAAATATAATCTATATGTATATGAAAACTGGTTATTCATATATTTTAAAGCTATCATATTTACTGGTACCATGAAGAGAGAAGAGGCAACACATGCATGTATGTGAGTAGGAAGCCAGGTGTATTACAGTTAAAAATCAAGACACCAATACAAAGTAGAATAGGTAGTAATAATGTATTTTGTATTTTAAAAAGCAAGGGAAAAGAAGGATTTTGAAAGTTTTCACCATAAGAAAATTAATTATTTTTGTTAAACAGGGGATTGAACTCAGGGCCTCACACATGCCAAAAACTCATTTACCACAGAGCCCCACCTCCAGCATCACAAATAACAAATGTTTGAAAACATAAATATGTTTATTCTGATTTAAACATTATGCAATATATACTGTATCAGAACATTGCATGGGGTCCCTAGAATACTTACAATGTTTTTATGTATTCATTTAAAATGAAACTAAAAGGACAGAAAAGTCAAGAAATTAAAGTGTACATTTTATTGTGAAATATGGATGACAATAATAACCAAAAATATCCTAGGAGAATGAGAAGTGCTGACTTCTAAAGACTGAGTTCTGTTAAGGTAGAATATTTCTTACTCTGAGAGTACGATTTTATTTTTTAACTGTGTAAAAGTACTACTTTGATAAAGAAAAAAAATATTCAGTTAAAAAAACCAAGATTATAGAATCATCTGAATAATACACTTACCTGTTGGTTTATATAGGTTCTCATCAATGGGGTTTGATGTAATTATGCTTCAGATAGAGCAAGAACTCACTAAATGAGAGGAGCTCCTTCCCAGACAAAAAAATTCTTTTCTGCCACTCAATCCAACCCTGTGCAACTGTGTCCTGGTTTCCATTTCTTATGGGCACGTCACACAGTGCTTACTTGGCATTGAAATTATGCCTGAATTTCACACTTCATTGCAATGTGAATACAACAGTAGCATAGAAACTCTTATGATTTATTTTCCCTGAACACAGAACAATCTTTTATATGGAATAACTTTTAGGTGCTTTTCAGGTCAGAGATGAGTTGTAGAAAATAATATTTATGAAATATGTTGGCATGCTCCAGACACTAAAATGTAGGCAGTGCATAAACCAAACTCCCTAGGCCTTAATTTATGTGGGCTCTAGCTGCACAAACTTAATAAATAAGAATAAATAATCATTCAAAAGATTCAGCTGTTAAGAAAATCAAGTGATCAAAAGTTGTATCAATATGTGCATTCCAAAATATCAAATTTATGTTTCTAACTCTCAAGATATCTTTATGCTATTTTTTTTTTATTTTAAAAGAAAACCATAGGACAAGATGTGGTGGCAAATGCCTGCAATCCCTACACTCAAGAGGCTGAGGCAGGAAGATCGCTCTGGGTTCAAGGTCAGTGTGGGCCACATAAGTAAGTTCAAGGACAACCTGGGCTGCACAGCAAGATTCTCTCAAAAATAAATAAATGAATGAATGAAAACCATAAAAATTAGCCTTTGGGCAGTCTGAGAAAAAAATCAAATACCCTATTATATAGTTTTGTAGGGAAAAGAAAATGTGTATTTCTTTTGATGCTGAAATATGTACACATCATAGAAAATATATAGTAAAGAAAAAATTTTAAAATCTATACATAGTATGACCAAAGAATACAATAACTTGAAATTTTTGAAAGTTTGATTACTTTCAAAGACATATCATCAATTCTCCTCAAAATATTGCTCCTCTCTTCAACACACTGATCCCAACATTCTCACTACTTTCTGAAGCAGTTCTGGAAATCCTCTTTCATAAGGGTCTTCCGTTGCACTGCCATGACTGCCTCAGTATCCTGAATCAATTAAAAATGTTCACTTTTGTAGTCATTTTGACTTTGAGGATGTGCCAGGTCTGATTAATAAGGTGGATAGGGACATACCACAATATTTTACAAGCCTGCCATTTCTTGTGGATAGCACCTGACTGCAGCATTCACTGCATATTCAGTCTCATTTGGTACACAAAAAAGTGAAATCCCAGAGCTTCTATTGAAATACAAGAATTTTTTTTTAATCAATGTTCAGTTCTGAGGTACCAAAGAGAATACAGAAAGATGAAAAGACAGAAAAGAAACATAAATTCATAATGAAAGTAAATGAGCAAAGCATTTCTGTCTGCAGCTCCGGGTAACTAGTTTTATAAACTAAAGTATGATTTCATTCTTAAATTATATATTAACGATTATGATGCTTCCATCTCAATTCTACTTATATAAGAATGCTGTTTACTAGGGCTGGGAATTTAGGTCAGCGGCATAAACGCCTGCTTTGCAAGCGCGCAGTCTAGTTCAATCCCCGATACTGATTAAAAAAAAAGAATGCTGTTTACTAAAGCCTACCGATAATTCTGAATACATGAGTCACACCAACACATCTATGTAACAACATCAACTATGCATTGCAAAAGTCAGTTTTCTTGCTTTTTTCTACTCAGTGAAACAGTATAGGCAACAAATCAATTATGTACCACAGAGCACGTTTAATTAAGGATCATAAATGCAAACAACGTGAAATTTTAAAAAACCATACGTAAAAGCAAGGGAATTTCTTGGTTTGAAGCAAGAAATATTTCACAAAAAGAAATAAAAGGACCTTAAAAATAAAAAAAAAAGGTTCATGAGTATATAGAGGGGCAGGATTTCCAGGTTAAAATGGGCTACGATTGCCCTAATGGTCTCTCCGTATTTTTTGTCTAACTTGGCTTAGGCAAGCTGTTTTCAGGGATCACCATCATCGTTCAACATATTGGTCTGAAAAGATCTTTGTCATCTCAAGCGTTAGGGACATAAAAGACCACAACATGGGTTTATGTTTAAACTCCTGGTTTTCCAAGTGCAATACTAAGAAGCACTGCTATTTATAGAATTCTTGTTTTGACTGGTGGCTTTCTTTCCTGCAGCGCAGCGTGGGAAAAGCTTCAAGTGTTTCTGACCGCAAAGCATCAGGAAAAACTCCAAGACTCTGCATGAAACCCAGTGATTGCACTAACTCACCTAAGAAAAGGGTACGTAGATGTGAAGGGAAGTTGATCTCCTCTGGAAACCCAGAAAAAGGGTTACATGCAACATAATTACAAGAGCTCTTCCGTGGAAAGTGCTGAAAAGCACAGAGGCTATTTAGCAAGAGAGTCTCCACTGTGAGCTGGATACATCAAAGAGCCGATTCCCTGTGGACACTGATGAAACTTCTGTTACATAGGAATGTCCTCACTGTACTCGGTCCTGCCTCAATCCCAGCTCTGATCATAGCTGGGCTTTCCTTGCAGGTCTGGGATTAGCGGACGATGAAGATGTCATGCAGATGTGCCATAGTAGCTATCACAGCACTTGCTGTGTTAATTAGATGCTCTTTTCTGTATGGTTTGTATTTCAGATTCCTACATTCTACTGTGTATTTTAATTCTTCATCTGGAACCTAATTAACATATCAAGTTTAACCAGCTCAAATGGAATTGAATTTTCATTCCTCAAATTTCAGTCTTTCTGAATAGCATACGATTCTCAATTGAGCTAAATGCTTAGATGAAAATCCTGGATCTCATCCTTTCTTATGCGATTCCTTCACTTCTGATTCTGGATCTAATGAGTTTTATTTCCTTTATAGTAGACCCTGAAGTGTTATCATTTTCCACTTCTTCCCTCATCTGTGATCAAATGCTCTGGTGTGAATATAATCCAAATTTCTCCTCCGACTATAAAGATCCAAGCCTTCCAAGATGTTGTGCATGGATGGCTCAGCCTCACGGCTTCTCTTTCAGTCAGGCTACGTCCCCTGCAGCTCCAGTCCTTCTCAGTTTATTCTTTTGTGACTTAAACCCCCGCTTTCCTGTGCCTGGGTTTCATTTATCATATCAGGTGCTCAGTTTACAAGTCATCATTTCAGCAAAATATTCACCCACCACTCAGTCTGATCAGCCGTGTTCTGCTCCCATCATCCTCCACCATCTCATCCAGTGCTTTGCTCTTGACAACTGTCACTGTCTACAGTTACTTTTTGTCATGTATTCTACTGGCTTATTTTCTATCCCCACCCACACCCCCGTCTGTCTTCTCTCATAGAAATAATATGCATGAGGAAGACAGTCTGATTTGTCTTATGTGTCCCGTTATACCCAAGCCTACATATTACTCCTAAGGAATGATTGCATGTGTGTATCCATACATATGCCACTTCTGCAATATGGTTGCATCTGGCAGAGTTAAAGACATAGATAACTCTGCAGCAAGACCGCCCCAGAGGATAGTGGTGATGTGGAGTCCCCTCACTTTCCTCACCAATGAATGTTAAAGGCAGCATTAAGAGTAAGATAACACACACCTAGATGCAATCAGGAATCACGTGCTGCTGCTTCAGTAATGTAGAAAATGTGTAAAATGGAAAGTGAAAAAGGGATGCATCCTAGACTCCGAAGAAGGGACAATTAACCCATCCTCTGTGACTAACAGGAGTCCCTCCCTCGGACTTTCTCAAGGCTCCTGCTGCTGCCACGAGTCATCTTAAAGAGGCACTTCGATGTTTTTTCCAAAGAAACCTAGTAACCCAAGTTTCCATGAGAAACGGTTGAGTTGGTGGAGATGGGAATGGAGGGTGCATAGGTACTTCCAGACAAGGAAACCCAACACTAGAGAGTCTTTAAGCAGCTCTATCTAAACACTGGCCTAGGACTTTGGTCTGTTGGGAAATCTCCTTTGAAACACTTTTTATCCTCAGAGTGACAACAAATCTGGGTATACTTAGAAAACATATGGTTTTCATTTCTTTTATTAAATATTTCTTTTAAATAAATGTGTATGAGGCTTTAATTCATGAATTATGAGACACTCAATTTTAATTCTTCGAAGGAAAGGACTGTGGAACTTGTTCTGGCCCTACCCGAATCCATCGTTGAGCCATCTGTGGAACCCATATTACCCCTTGCTTTAAAGCAAGGTCATTGAAAGGGTTATTGGGTAGTGAGAAGCAAGGTTTCTTGAGTGGATTATGTCATGACAAATTATTGTCTTCTAATCTTTAATGCCAAGAACTTCTTACACTTATTTTATGTAAAATCAACAAAACGTTAGACAATCTAACACATTGTTGCCTAAAAAATTGCTAAAAAATTGCCTAAAAGTTTTCTATGAACAAAGCTATATTTATTTCCCTTCTGACTCCCCAGTTTAGATTCAGGTAAGCAGTTAGAGATTACTTTGTAAAATCATCTTTTCTTCAAAACTATTCAGTGAGAATTAAAATTAGAAATTAAAATAAAAGTAATCACAAAAAAGAGATACTGTTTTCAATACTTGGTGCTCTTAAATTCTTTGTAAATGTAATATTTTCCTAAAGTACTGCAATACAAATTCACAAGACTGCAAGATATTTCATTTTACAAAAAAACAGAAAGGAAAGCACTGAGAAAAAGTTTATAGCCAATATGACATGCTACTAATAACTTTATTGTATGAAGTAAGAATTCAAACAGACATTTAAAAAAAGACTCAGAAGAGATATTTTGAAAGAACAAAACAGCTAAAAAATATTTCATCTGGTCAGTAAACTAAATAGAGAAAAATCAATGTATGTTTCTACTCCATAAAACCATACAATCATTTCCCAGTTAAAGAAATACTTTAGATGTTCTTTGTTGAAATAAAATATTATGGAGCAGTCCAAGGAATTCAAGTTTCATCCCCAATATGTGAAAGAGTAGAATTTCTCTGGACTTTTATGACTCACTGTAGATCTATGGAAGCTATCATGATTTGAAATGTTCCTGACAAAAAGTAGTTCAGGATGGTTTCTGCTCAGAGGAGGAGGTCGAGAGGTGGAACAGCCTTCTCTCCACAGTAACCTCTCAAGCTCAAAATCAATAAAAGCATTCTGTGAATCACATCACCCAGTTTCACACTTTTTTATGCTCATCTCCTCTATGTTATCTTATATTCCTTAAGAGACCCTTATTTTAATGCTTCCTGTCTCATCTTAGCTATGGTGTGGGTAATTAGTGAAAGAAATTATCTGTCCATATTTTAAACAGAGGAAGCAAGAAAAGATAGGACAGCTCACCACCATGCCTTCAGCAGGTATGACAAAGGCGAGGAGGGAAAGACCCCGCCCTGAGTCCCAAGACTAGAAAGGCAAGGCCTGGAAACCAAGGCTCTGGTGCCTGCCCTGCTTGGGAAGGCATCCTGAACCGCCATCCTTGACGGGGCTGGTGCTGATTTGATTAAAAAGCCACTTCTTCCTAGTTTCAAGGATGTTTGGAAAATCAGAGCATTAACAGAATAAGCACACGGAAAGACAAATGAGATCAGAAGAGGAAAAATAACATTGAGAACAAAAATGCAAGCAATAAGGACAGATTTCAGGCTCTAGCAGTTCTTTCTTCTTGTCTATTTTTCAGATGGTTGCAACTGATTAAAGGAATGTGAAAATGACTGCTTTCAGTGGGGAAACAAATCCAAAAATTTTCTTTTTAAAGTAAAAGAAAGCAAAAATGTATTATAATATTCAAAAGAAAAATATAGAGAAACAAATATAACCAGGTCATTAATTTTACTTTAAAGAACAGCATTTTCAAAGACCATATGTTTTAAACTTGGAATAATTGATTTCTGTAAACACAGCACACATCTAATACAATTTTAATTAGCCTAAACTAATTAGTTTTTAATTAGTATAAACTAATTAAAATTAGCTTATGGATATGTCCCATCCTGGGACAATATAAAGCACATTAGTTCTTTCTTGGATGGCTTTCCTTTTATTTGTTTCTGATTTTCACTTTTATTTGATTTTAGTGGATTGTAAGCATCTTCCTATCTCAGCTAAATCACATTCTGGAAGCATGGGATGAATAAACAAAGAAGTAAAAATTGCTTGTGCTCACTCAAAGCCTATTCTCTCTGAAACATTTTAGTTAGTCATGGTCAGTCTTACCTTAGGTTGTTTACAAAGGTAGCGACAAAGTTCTCCAATATACTGGAACACAGTCACATTATATTTCTTGCAATCATTCCAAAACTGACTTGCTGAGAATTTCTTCTTTAGCACACAAGTGGCACCTAGGAAAGAAGACAAAAAGTGGCACTAGAGAAAAACTTCAAGGGCAGAATTAGCACAAAAGACAGATGAGGTGGCTTTATCTAAACATGCTGCTTACTTACCACACTTTTATAAGTCATCACCCATTATTTATATTAAGCATATTTAAATACACTGATTTTATGGTCTGGTAACTTTAAAATAAGTTGAAGTTATGTGTTTGAAGTATGTATGTATGTAAAATATGTTGAGGTTATGTATTTTCACTGAAAGCATACTTTTCACAGTGTGGGGGATTAAAGTACTAGTCAAAATAAATATGAAAATTAGAAGTCTTAGAGCATGACCATATATATATATATATATATATATATACACATAATATTTATTTTTTAAAAGCTTAAAGCAGCTTTAATATATTTTGAGGTTAAGGCTTAATAAGGCAAGTAAGATAGTACCAACAAAAAATTTCATCAGTAACTACAGAACCTAATTTTAATAATAAAAGTTTTTAAACAAAGGGCCATATTTACTTTTATATGGGATATAATTCATACCTACACAATTGAGTTTTTAAAATGTAAAAGTGCATTTTAATACTGTCATACAGTTGCAGCCATCACTGCTATATAATTCTATATAATTTCATATGATTACATAATTCTAAAGCACTTTCATCATCCCAAAAGAAACCTCACACCCATTAGTAGTGATTCCAATTTCTCCCTCTCTACAAACATTAATATACTTTCTGATTATAAATTTGTCTTTGATGAACATTTCAATGTACAGAAAACCATACAACAAGTGATGTTTTGTATTCCAGCTCCTTTCGCTTAGTATGTTTTCTAGATTTATCTATGATACAGTATATATGAGGAAATACCTCATTCCTTTCCATGCCCGAATAATATTACATTGTGTTGATATATCATGTATTCATTAATGAATATTTGGGTTGTTTCTATATTTTAGCTACCAAAAACAATGCTGATTGAATCAAATGTAATCAAAATTAAAAGCTGTTGGGTCAAGGATATAGCTCAGTAGCACAGCACCTGCCTGGCAAGTGCAAGGTCATGAGTTCAATTTCTGGTACCTCTCCCCCTAAAAAGAGTTAAAAGCTATTGTGTTTGAAAGAACACTATCAAAATGAAAAGATAACTCACAGAACACGCACTCACAAGTCTTTGTGTGGCTGCATATGTTTTCATCTCTCGGGCATACACCTAAAAATAGAGTTGCTGAGTCATACAGCTGGGCCGTTTTCTTGGTGAGAAACGTGTGAGCTGCTTTTTACTGAGGCTGCACTGTTTTACGTTACTGTCAGCAGCGTATGAAAATTCCAGTTCCTTTATATCCTTCCAACACTTATTCTGTTTTTGGCTACAAGGATCCTAGATATATGAGGTGATATACTGTGTCACCGTGGTTTTGATTTAGTTTTCCCTAATGACTAGTACTGTGGATGTTTTTAGTTGTCTACTGGCTGCTCTTGTGTATCTTCTTTGCATAAACATCTATGAAAATTCATTGATTATTTTCAAATTATTTTCCTTATTATTGAATTGTTATACTTTTTAAATATATTCTGGATACTAGAGCCATATTAGATAATACAATTTATAAACATTTCTCCTATTCTGTGGTTATCTTTTCATTGTGGTAGTGCCCTTCGAAGCACAACAGTTTTAATTGTGATTATTTAATATGTGTGTATGACTTGAGATTTAGCAATTTATCTAAGAAACATCTAAGTCATTGTAAGTGGTATTTACGTTTTAATTTCCTTCTAAGAAATTTTATACTTTAGCTCTTACATCTAGGACTTTGATCAATTTTTAAGTTAACGTTTATAAATGGTGTAAGTGTCCATGTTCATTTTCTATTCGTGGATATTCAATTATGCCAATGTCTCTGGTGAAAAAAGTACTCTTTATTCATTGAATACCACTTTCAACATTTTAATAATGATTTAAACACCACACAATGCACACAGCCAGCAAAATAAGATGGCATCACATTAAAATATACAAATTCCATGCACCAATTTTTAAAAATTACAACAGGAAAAATCTCAATTGACCATAAATGCATATTTCATGATTCTTAATATTATTCCATTCAGGCATATATAATCCTATTCCATTATTGAATCTGCTTTTAATTAAACTCTTCTTAAATAGTACATAAAATTAGACATTTTATTAGGGTACCACATAATGTTCTGACACATACATGCACTGTATGTTATCTAAATCAGGCCAAATATATCTACCTCTTCTGAAATTTATCATTTCATTATGGTAAAACTTTTCAAAAACATTTCTTCCAGCTTCTTAAAATGTGCAGCACATTACTGTTACTTATAATCTTCCTATTAACCAAGAGCACATTTCTTCACATACCCATTGAACAGATATATGCCACATTTTAAGAAACACATATTTATCTCTATTACCCATTTTTAATCATGTTCTTTTCTTTTGTAGCTACTGAGTTTAGAAATTCCTTATATGTTCTAGATATGAACTCTCTATTAGATTTATAGTTTTCAAATTTCTTTTCCTACTCTGTAGGTTGTCTGTTCATTCTATTTATTGCTTCCTTTGCAGTGCAGAAGCTTTGTAGCTTGATGTAGTTCTATTTAGCTATTTCTGCTTTCATTTCCCATGTGTTGAGAGTTTTTCTAAAACTCTGGGCCCATTCCAATGACATGAAGCATTTTTCTTGTGTTTTCTTCTAGTTGTTTTGTAGTTCAGGTCTTACTTTTAAGCCTTCAATTCATTTTGAGTTGATTTTTATAACTGGTAAGGGGCAGGAATCTAATTTCATTCTTCTGCATGTGGATAACTAATTTTCCCAACTGATTGAAAACATTGGTGTTATCCCACAAAAAGTATGTTCTTAGCAACTTTGTCAAAGATGTGCAGATGTGTGGGTTTACATGTAGGTTTTCTATACTGTCTCATTGTTCTATGTGCTTATGTGTAGAATTGTGGGTTTCCTTGGAGCTTCATTTTTAAGTTCTCTATTTTGTTCCATGAGTGTATATATCTACTGTGTCTTTATTAAATTTCTATCCATATGATTTGTCCATCACTGAAAGTAGGATGTTAGAATTTATGAATATTATTACATTGGAATCTATCTATCCTTCTAGGTCTATTGATATTTGCTTTATATTATTGGATAATATATATATTCTTGGGTATAATACATATATTATATAAATATGCATTCACATTTATATTTGTATTCTTGGGTAATACATATATCTTACATATGTATTATAATTCATATAATATATACATATATATACATACACATTTCTTCTTGTTGACTTGACCCCTATGTCATCATATAATGACCTTTCTTGTTACTTTTAAAAATCTGTGTTATTTAATGTTAAATCTGGCTACTCTTTTAGATTCTAACTGAATAGAATATCATTTTCTGCTCCTTCACTTTTGCTCTAGGCATGCCTTTAGAGTTGAAGTGATATTTTGGTAAGCAACATATGTGGGGTCTTATTTATTTATCTGTTCAATCACTCTATGTTGTTTAGTGCAACTATAATCAAAGTGATTATCCACAGCTACAGCTTTACTACAGCACTAATTTTTCTATCTTTATAATAGTTATTTTTTCTCATTGTCTTATATTCTATCTACTTTTATAGTTAAGTGATTTACTCAGGTGATGTGCTTTGCTTTGATTTATTACTACTATTCTGGATTTTCTGTTATAGATTTTTGCCTTACGGTTACATGAAAACTACAAAAAAAATCTTTGATGATAATAAGGTATTTTCAAATGCAACAAGGTCACAATCATAAACATAAGAAGAGAAACAAGAAAATATGCTGAGAAGAAACGTCTCTGCTAGTATTCCATTATTCCCTACATTGTGAGTTTTTGATATCCCATTTATATCTTTCTGCCTTCTCTGTCTTAATATATTGTTGTTATCATTAGTATTATTTTAATTGTTTGGATTTTTATTCTTCATAGTAAAGATGTTAATGCATTTTGCACCACATTTATATTAGAGCATTCTAAATTTGTTTGTATATTTTTTGGCACCAGTGAGCCTTATGGCTTCCCATGTTTTCTTCTAAGTAACATTTCTTGCTTGTAGTCTAAAAGACTGTTAGCAATTTTTGTTGAACAAATCTGTTTAAAGATATTCTTTTAGCTTTGTTTGTCTGGGAATGTCTTTATTACTTCCTCATGTCTAAAGAATGGGCACAGAACTCCTCGATGACAGTTTTTCATGGAATTCTATGAAAATATTAGGCCACTCTCTCCTAGTTGGAAGTTTCTCTGAGAAACCTGCTTTCAAGTTAATTCAGACATCATTATCAGCAATATCTCAAGGTGTAAGATATCTCAAATATCCTGAAGCATTTTTCTTTCTATTCTCTGAAGCCTTTAGTATCTTCTCTTTAATCTTTGAAAGTTTCACTGTAAGTTGTCTTGCAGTAGACTTGATTTACCTTTGCCTCTAGATTTACTATACTTGGGTATCAGCCTCCTCTAGGACTGGGAAGTTTTCTGCTATTATCTGCATGAATAAGCTTTCTATCCCTTTGGTTCAATAACCTGAATACTTGTCTTTTATTATTGTTAAAAACTTCCTGTAGGTTTTCTTCAGTCTTCTTGTACCTTTTTTTCTTCTGTGTATTTTTAAGTAGACTGTCTTTGATATCACTGATTCGTTTTTCTCTTTTATTCATTCTGCTGTGGATGGACTTTACAAGGTTTTTAAATTCACTGGTGTACTTTTTTAACTCAGGCTTTTAATTTTAAAAATTGTTTGCATTTCTTTAAGTTCCTTTGTTAGAAAATTGAAATGTTTCTAAATTTTCTTCGGGTTCACCAAGTTTCCTTAGAAAATGATGTTAAATTCTGTGAAAGTTCTCCCATACTGATTATTGATTATAAATGGTCATTTTTTGGCACCTTATTTTAATTGTTAGATGAAGTTATGGTTTCTTAAAGGTTCTTGATCCTCATAGGTATGCAGCATCATCTGGGCACTAGAGAGGTATTTATTCCAGTCTTCCTAATTTGGCGTTGTTTCCTCCTGTCTTTCCAGAAGTTCTAAACAGACCGTTCATCTTCTCTGAGTCTGTACTCAATTCTATTATTTCATCACTGGATGGCCGTCAGGTCCAAGTTAGCCAGGAAATTGCTATTGATAGATATCACTATTTCAACACTAGAGGGTGATTCAAGCCCAGATTTGTTCTAAATTCACAGTTGGTGTATTGTTCAGAATAAAGCAGGGGAGTACTTAGACATATAGACTATATCCGCCTAGATCCAAGGTAAGCTTAGTCACTTGAACTCAGTCACTGGAGGGTTCTGCTTATCTCCGAGTGGAATTACAGGGATGGAGCAGTCCCAGGCTCCTATGCCATGTCTGTGGCCATTGTGCCACCAAGCTGCTCTGTACTCTCAGCCCACAGCGCACTAAGACCGGTGAGGTACTGAGGAAAGACCAGCTCTGTCTTACTATGAGCTGTCTATTGCCGAGGTGAACTCATAGACCATAACCTCCACAATCAGCCCTGGATGGTGGTAACTGGAGCAGAAATTCAGTAACCTGAGGTCAGATCTGTTCCAGGTACTCTGTCTTCAGGCTTGCCTGAGGAAATGAGCTGTTAGAATCTGGCCAGCATTACATTTTAATAGCCCAGCACTAAGTTTCAGGGAAAAGTCCTGAGCTTGTAACTCTATCCTATCCCTAGCAAATGGGTATTGCTCCAAACTATGCTGTTCAATAATGGAGTAGTTTTAGTGAAGCCAATTCCTTTGGCCACCTGGGTTGATACTAAACTGGATTGTGCCCAAGTCTCAGCTGCCAGGACTGGCAGTGTTGGTGGTGCACCAAGACCCATCCCAGAACTGGGAGCTATACAAGCTTAATCATGAAACACAGGTCTATACCTGGTGTCAGGAAAATTTACACACCCATCTGTGGCCAGTAGCCTGGTGACAGCTGTTCTAGCTGAGGTTGTAGGATGGATAGTGGAGACCATCCCTTGACTACCAACATTGACACTAAGCTGGGACCCACGAGAATCACACTAACACAGAGATCTGCATAGTCTCAACAAGCGAAGGTACACCCTAGACCTACTAAAAGATGAGAAATGATGCATACCAAACTCAAGTCTAACCAACATGCATGAAGGTCTCTACCTAATGCCAGGCATGGCTTTAAATCCTCTGTCTCTGAGCCCTGACCTGCATAAAGTGTCTTTGCTTTCTCCCTGGTGCTAGATCTCACTGCAGTGGGCCTGACACTGAGCTTCATGCTTTAGTGCCCTGCTCCCCAGTGGGTGGCATCTGGTTCCCAGTTGGAGGAGGGATGGTGAAGGTAATCATCCATCTGGCCTAACACAGTTCCAGTGGCTTATTGGATAGCCATTGGCTTGGCATTAACATTCATGGGTCTCTGAAAGGCTTCACTGTGAGAGTCATGGTAGTAGGTTTCAAGGCTAATGTCTGGTTAAGTCCTTTTCTCTTACCTAAACAGATAGCATCTCTCTTCATGCTGAGTTCCTTGGAGCTGGGGAAGGGGTAACATGAGCACCTCTTTCCTCCCTCTTACTTCTCCAACACATCATTGCCTTTTGTTATACTAAAAATCAGATACTATGAGTTTGTCACCTGATCTCCTTGACTGTTATGAAACTTGCTATGCCTGTATGGATCCTACTCAGCTGTCATCATAGTCTACCTCCAACAACCAAAGTGTGATGATGTCTGTCATATGCACATATCCACATTGTGGATACTGATTTCATTCTAAAAATCTCACATGTTTGTGAATGGAATCTAGAGTCATAAGCTTGACCAACTGACTCTTGGGTACCACTCCTTCTTTATTCTTACCTTTATAATGTGAATTTCCTCCTCCACCCTTAAAGAGGTGGGAGTCTTCTGCCAAACTCCCTGACTCTTGAAGCTGAGCAGAGCCATGACTTGCTCTGGTCAGTAGAATATAAATGAAATAATTTATATGATTTTAAAGATTGTCCTAAACAGCTTACACATTTACCACTTTGAAACACTCCTACCATCATTTAAAGAATTTGGGGGATGAACAACCACAAGGAGAGAGCAGCCCAGTCAATAGCCAGACCCAACCATGTGGCTGAATTCCCATGACTTTGATCTTTCTGCTTTGGCAATACACTCTATCATGAAAATATATCTTTTCAATATGTTCCTTGCTCTTGGCCAGGAAGAACCAACATTGTGAAAATGGCCATACTCCTAAAACTGTTAAACAGATTTAACGCAATCCCAATCAAAATACCACTGACATACCTCACAAATCTAGAGAAAACACTCCTAAAATTCATTTGGAACCAGAAGAAACCTAGAATAGAAAAGGCAGTTCTGGGCAATAAAGGCAAGGCAGGAGGCATCTCAATTCCTGACTTGAAACTGTACTACAAAGCCACAGTGATAAAATCAGCATGGTACTGGCAAAGAAATAGACATGAAAATCAATGGAACACATTAGAATATGCAAGTATAAGTACAAAGACACTCAACCAACTGATATTTGACAAAGGGGCTAAACATGTTCATGGAGGAAGGATAGCCTCTTTAATAAATGGTGTTGGAAAAATTGGCTTTCCACATGCAGAGGACTGAAACTAGATCCATGCTTATCACCATGCACAAAACTAAAGTCTAAGTGGATCAAAGACCTAAAAATTAAACAGAAACACTACATCTACTAGAAGATAAGGTAATTAGAAGTCTTGGAGACATAGGGGTAGGCAGAGAATTCATGAACAAAATGCAAACTGCACGGGAAACACTTCGAGAATCAACAACTGGGATCTCATATGATTGAAAAGTTTCTGCACTTCAAAAGAAATCACCATCAGAGTGAAAAGAAAACCCACAGAATGGGAAAGAATTTTAGCCTACAACCCCTCAGACAAAGGACTTAAATCAAGACCATATAAAGAATTGAAAAACATCAAGCCCCCAAATTCAAAGACACTCTCCAAAAATGGGCATCTGAGATGAACACACAGTTCTCAGATGAAGATATACAAATGGCAAATAAATATATGAAGAAATGTTCACCATCACTGGTCATTCGAGAACTGCAAATTAAAACAGCATTGAGACAAGAAATCAACTGATAACAAATGTTGGCGAGGCTGCAGGGAAAAAGGAACTCTGCTCGACTGTTGGTGAGAGTGTAGACTGGTGCAACCACTATGAAAATCAATATGGAGAATTCTCAGAAGACTAGGATTGGAAGCTCCATTCAACCCAGCTGTTCCCCTCCTGGGTACCAGAAAAACTGAAAAGTTCATATCACAGTGATATATGTGCACTCATGTTTATATCAGCACAATTTGTAATAGCTAAATCTTGGAAACAACCAAGATGCCCATCAACTGCAAAGTGGATGAAAAAGATGTGATATTTTTATACCATGGAATATTACTCAGCTATGAAAAAAGATGATCTTGAGGGCTTCATAGGGAAATGGAGACAACTTCAGATAATCCTCATTGGTAAAATAAGTGAGAATCATATTTATAAATATCACATTGTGTCTCTAGTGTAAAAGTAATAAGAACTGTAGGAATAATAAAACCCAAAATGTGTAATTGCTACTGTAAAAAAAAGAGGAAAAGAAAGTGCTCTAAAGGATATAACTGCATGTATGTTTAAGTGTGTAAAATATATGACCATATTACTGTTTTTGTTAGATCGTTGAGCAGAACTGTTATCAGTGTCACTGTTTGAATGCCTACTTTGTACGCTTTAATTTTGTAACTTGAACAACTTTTTCCAGAATGACAGTATGTAATTTATCAAGTGATGATTTCTTAGTGTTTTTTGTTGTTTTCTTTTTTTCCTTTGGAATTATGCATTGTTGCTACCTTTTTTTCTGTTTTGTTTGGTTGATTTTTTTCTCTCTTTAAATAAAATTTTTTAAAAAAGAAAGTATATCCTTTCAATAAATATTATATATAATTTTATAATATGCATGCAATCACTCTGAATTCTCTGAATAGATTCAAACCTTAATGAACTCAAGGTCTAATGATTAGGCATTGTGAAAACTTATGAAAAATAAAATAAAAACTTACCCAGTGCAACACATCCACCAATTCCAAGGAGAGCAGCTGAGCTGTGATACAGCGGAAGGGTTATATAAACAATGTCATCTGCAGTACAACCAAAAGCCCACAGTCCAGCAGAGCCCTTCAAAACCTGCAGCTGACTAATCACTGCAGCTTTTGGTAGACCTGGAAGACAAGGAAAGGAAAGAAAAGGAATGAAAAGGAAAACAGTGTATGTAAACACATACACACACACACTCACAGGGAAGAGCAGGAGTTCTCTGAAGAAGTCATTTCTACATCAAAAATCCTACAGATTATTTGGCCTTGGCCAAGTAGAACATCATGATTATGGAGAGAATTAATATTGCTTATAGAAAACCAAAATTATCTTATAATACCTTAGAGTCTTTAAGAAAATAGCCACTTACTTCTAAGCTTTGTATCTAACCTAACATTCTCGTGTTAGGTAAACCTCTCAGAATATGTAATTAGTTTTACTAAGTCTGTAGCATCTATAAATCCTCTAGCTAAGCATATCTTAAGACAACTTCTGAAAACTATAGAAAAGATTTCCCCACTTGACTGTATGTTGCCTACATAATGTCTTCACCAATGTATTGATTTATGACCTTATTTGTTCTGTGGCTATAAAAGTTCATGAAACTTCTTCAACAGAGAAATACATCACTCAGGGTAACTAATACCCTGAGTCTCCAGTAGCTCTCATATTTAGGATTTCTTATTCCTTGAACATAGAGTTACTATTTTGTGTTCACTATATACTTATATACATGTGTATATGTATATATATATATATATATATATATATGTGTGTGTGTGTGTGTACATATATAGGTATATATGTAATAGAATGGAAAAACTTCACTGATGTCAACTCACAAGCAATTGAGACAAAAATATAATGAAGTGTGACATATGCTTTATAAAAAAGGCTATACCAATATGTATTGCTGCTGTAATTAATTTCTAGAATTTAGGTTTTATCCAGAAAGACTTCATTTCAAAATTACATAAAATTTGAGATGCTGTCATTTTCAAAGATCCATATGTGTCATAAAAATGAGGAAATGGTCAAAATCTGAAATAGTATGCTTTAAATGAAACAAATGACAATATTAGTCTAGTTATATTTGAAGCAAAAGTTTTCCAGAGCAGCTCCAGTGTCAAGCAGAACCCCTCACTCCTGAGCCACTCATCTGCGACGTTCACTGAGTCCTAGGAGATGATCATTATGGGATACCAGACTGACAGCATATAATGCTAAAGTTCTTCAATACGTTCACAACCCAAGTGTAATTCCTTTCCTTCTAGGTTTTCATGTACAATTAGTTTCTTATAAAATGTATATCCATGTTTTACATATAAAAATTTATACGTTCCTTTTGCTACCTGGCATTTGTAGGACATATATTTCCATATTCTTATAGACACTTCTGAATTTATCATGAGGGCAAAATCCATTCATCCAATTAACATATAAAAGTTTGATACATATGACACTGCCCTTATGGTTGAATATTAGCAATTTTATATGTTTCATTTTAACTTATCAAGGAACACAACTTGTCTATTCTTTTATCATCTCTTTAATTACATTGTAAGATTCAATTGTACTATAACCACACCTTGCCTATCAGTTCAAAGGTCTTAACATTTTTAGAATGGCTTCATGCTGAACCCATATCAGGAACACAGCAGAGCTCAAGAGTATACTGCCTGCTTAGCATTCATAAACGCAGGCCCTGAACTGAATCCCAAGCACCACAAAAATTGAAAAATCCATCTCATCAATAAAGTTGCTTTGTCTTATAAACTGCTATGATGAAGATTCATTACATTTCCTGGAGGCAAGTATGTCAGAGAAATCACAGAAAGTGAACAAATGGAAGAATCAGTAATAAAGGCACAGACCACTGAGGATTAAGTGTTATGTCTTCTTATATCCCGGGTAACTGACACAGTCCTATTTAGCAGTCTGTAAAAGGGGAGTAATACGGGTGACTCTCGGGAATTCGATGTACTCGATTTGACTTTACTTTCCAATTCTAGAAGTTAAGTGTTAAGGCTTAAAATGTGTTTTTCAAACTTGGATACTTCCACATGATTGTCTGCTTGTATAGGATTAGAGTCTCAAATTAAAAAATACTCCCACATCTAGCATCCCTATTCTATAGCCCAAATTCCTTACTGCTTACTGCATGCCTCTCTGAATATGCCGTGGCCACGTGCAATTCTCTATTGCTGGTATTTCCTATTGAACTGTCTTCTCATTTTTCATTTGGCTGATTGGTTCAAAACTCTTCTACGATGCTTCTATTTTCCAACTGATTTTGACTCATTTACTTGTAGCTATGTCTATTTGCCACTATATACCTAAATCAAATAATGAACTTTATGTATTCTATAAAAAATGAACTCTGATTTTGCTCTTATAGGTCTTATCTGTCTTTTCCTCTGTTTTTAAAAATTTTTATTAGTACATATTTGCAGTACATAATGACTACATTCACCATGGAGAATTGGTACACTTTCTTAACATGTCTCAATTCTTCTTCCACTCCTTTCCTTCTTCTCCTTCTCAATTCCTTCTACCTCTATCACATTTGAAAAGTCTCTGTCTGCCTATTTCCTATCATGTACATGTTATTTTGCTCTTTACTTACAAGTTTCTTCTCTAAGAGAGAACAGGTGATATGTAAGCTTGTGTGTCTGCTTTATTTCACTTAACATTATGGTCTCAATGTGCATCCATTTTCTTACAAATGACGCCAGTTCATCTTTATAGCACAGTAGGGTTCCATTGTGTATAAATACCACACTTTCTTATCCAGTCATCTCTTGGTGGACATATAGGTTGTTTCCAAGATAAAGATATTATAAATTGTACTGCTATAAACATGGGTATGTATGTGTCACTGTAAAATGATGTTTTTAACTCTTTTGGAAAGATATCTAAAAGGAAAATAGCTGGGTTGAATTCAATTTCTTGTTTTAGTTTTTTGAGGAATTTCCATATTGATTTCCATAGGAGTTGCACTAGTTTACACTACTACTAACAATATAAAAGAATTCCTTTTTCCCTGCAGCCTCACCACCACTATTTGTTGTCAGTAGATTTTTTTATGATAGCCATTCTTTCTCAAGTAAAGTAGAATCTCAGTGTTGTTAATTTGTATTTCTCTAATGGCCAGAGATGCTGAATATTTTTTCATGTATTTATTGGTTTTTTTCTGTACTGTAAACAGATCTGTTTATACTTTAACATTAATTGTGTCATAGTCTTGGTGGTACTCTGATGAGACATCATTCTATTTCTGGTTTCAACGTATTTACTGATGGATGCAAAGTTTTCACAGGGATTTTGGTCATACCAGCACAGTAAACCGTGGATCACAATCTACCAAGACTTCTAAACTTTCTTATGAGGGAGAGTCATTTCTGTACCTGCTCTGATGTTTCCTGTTAGGTCTTGTGCCCTATATCATTAAATGGACCATCCTTGACCTCATGTGTGAAGTTAGTATTATCTTGTCTGTTACTCTAACTGAAATGTATTTATAAATATTCTCAAAAGAAGTCTCCACTACTATTCCCAGTAGTTTGGAATTTCACAACTTGAGTTTATTGTTACCTGTATGTATGGATAATATCTCCAACTTCCCCCTCAAATTCCTATGTAAAGATATTAAATGAGACCCGGTCTAGCTTTGACTATTAAGAATACTATGCCTTCCTGTTCTTCACCCAGAGAAGAAACGCTTTGTCTGCTACAGAGAAGTTCCCTTCTATGGTTCTTCAGTTAGCACATCCCTAATTCTGCACCGTGTCCCTTGATATGGCAATCACTGTTAATTAATAATTTTTCACTAGGAGACTTATGACGAAAACAGGGATGTTGTATCAACTTGGTCTCCTATGTGCTCATCTCAACCCTTCAAGGCTCTTTTAATAAACTTATAAGACATGTTTCCTTTTCTCTTTGGTTGCCTTAAGTGAGTAATGATCTTATTAGTGTACTGTAAGAGGTACACAGGTACTTAGTAGATTTTTTTCACAGAACAGACAATAGATATGCACTTACCCAACAAAAAACAGTGATGAAACATGATGGAGTTTAGAGTTTGAAAGAAAAGAAACAATAGAATACATTGTGTTTGGTTAAAGTGTATTTCAAAGATTCTTCTTAAAAGATTTAGAAAACATACAAACACATTGAATATTTCAAGAAATCAAATAGTACAGAAGCCTTGTTATTTATATCAATGGGATTTCTAAAATTTACATGGCCATAAACCCTTTTTTAAGTTTTATTTCATTCCTTTGAAGAAATTTACTTGAGAAATACTCTCTTAGAAGATCTCTAGAGTTATTGGTTCCTTCAGTGTTTTATGATTTCCCAGCATTGCAGCAGTCCAGACAATCCTTTTGATGAGTAGATTGTGGGGATAGTATAAAGGGGAAAGGTGGGAGCACGGATATGTCTAGTGAGTTGGAGGTTAGGCAGATTATCAGGAAAGAGAGATTATACCAAGAGAAATCTCACGGAGACTGTTTTAAGAAATACTTTGTAAATTTGATATAATGTTGAAAAAAGAAGAGATCCATAAAAAGAAATCAAAACAAAAGAAGAGCTTTCAGTGATGACATTAACTGGCTCCTGGAACACTGTAACAGGCAGAGATCTCCTTCCTTTCCTCCTACTTGTAGAAATGGTTGGATGTATGGCTGCTCTGTCCAGCATGGACAGCCTCTCCTGCACATTCTTGAGGCAACATAAAAAAAATGTCTACCTAGTAAGCTGGGGCTGGAAGCTGGCAAACTGGACAGAGTCACAGTCCCATAGGACACAAAGTAGGAGACTGGAGATGATAGCAACAAAGTTTATTGAGAGAGGCGAAGGAGTGCGGTGAGTTACACAGAGCACTCAAAAAGCTGAACTTCAGGTGAAGCCGTGAGAGCTGAGTTGCACCCCCAGAATCAGGCTCAGAGATGTGGTTACAAGAAACCTCAAAGATTAGACGATAATATGGACCTATAAACAGGGAGCTTTATGGGAGGATTGGTTTCAGAAATAATTATACTCTTGGAGTCCTTTCTCATCGCTGGTCACAGACCTGATCTTTAGTCTCTCAAAAAAAATAAATTTTTGGAAATATCAGCAAGAACAGAGGTTGAAAAACCAGGACAATAAGATAAAATCTATATTCTTCCAGTTCCCCTTTTAACATTTGATTAGTTCTACTGTTCAAGATTCTTGTCTGAGGAATCTGAAGAGCTGTCAAGTTAACACTGAAAGGCACTGATAGAAATCAGCCAACAAAATGTTTGGGATAATGAACCCAACTAGTGCATAAGTACCACTCTGCCACACAAAACTTCCAGTTACAACTTTCTTTGTACTGTGTTTATTGTTTGCACTTTTAAATATAAAGGGACACTCAAAGTTTACCAGATCTTTGAAAAGATTCTCTAGCAGCAAAGATAGAAACCAAAATAAACCAAAGGATAAAAAGTATTTTGGAGAAAATAGACAAGTAGAGAGGAGAAATTTACATAGAAGGAATTATTATGAATATTCTGAAAGAAATGAGACAATAAAATATCAAGAATGTGAAATATACTTCCAAAAGACTACTCAGAGAACATGAAAATTGGAAGTTAATCTTTCAAAAAGTAATTCAAAGACTAGGAGATGAAAAATAGAAAAGATTAGGAAATTACAGACTTAGTCTTAAAGAACTAATCTTCAAAAATATTACAGTTCCAAAGCAGAGATTGGATGGGTTCCTGAGGATGGGGAGAGATGAAAGGGAGAGAAAGAGAAGAGGAATAAAAAGAATCAAGATATGACATATATGTCTATCAATTCCCTGTCATGAATCTATTTACTACATACTGCAAGAATATACTAAGAAAAAGTGAACAAATAAGCAAATGTAATAGGGAATGAAATAAAAAAGGAAAGAGAAAGAGATGTAGAAAAATATTAATTTAAACAAATATTACTATACAGCATGAGTTTCTAGACTGAAAAGGCTTGTAAGTTTCTCAGAACAATGGAAAAATAAAAACAACCTCAATCCAAGACATTATGCTGTTACAATTACTGAAGACTCGTAAAAGATTCTAACATTTCAAAAGGTGGGGGAAGGAACCAAATTACATAAAGGACAAGAAATTAGAAAGTAAAAATTCTCCTCAGTATATATAGTGGAAATCTAAAGAAAATAGAGCATGTCTTCAAAATCCCACACAAAAAAACTCCTAATTTATAATTCTATGAAGTGTCATTCACATGCAAGGACAGAAAAAAGTCATTTTCAGACCTGTAAAGACTTAAAAAATTATTTTCCATGTAGTATTTATCAGACAACTAGTGAAAGGAATGAACTGACAAAAAGTAAACCAATTTTGAACTTAGAAGTTAGAGGCTTCAAAAAAGAAGTGTTGAAGGAAATTTCCAAAACGACAATAACTCATGGACCCAGAACAGCAGAAGAGAACCTGGTCAGCTGAAAGAGCAGGACAGGAAGTATCTGGTTAAGGATTCAAGAAGCACTCATCAAAATATGCTCTGCCTTTTCAATGTCTAAAGGTAGTCACATTTTTGAAAAAGAAGTATCATAAACTTGTTTAATGTAATTGCTACCTCAGTATCTGTTTGTAGACCTGATGTGAGCTGTTTGAAATTCAGTAGCACAGTGTCACCTCTAGCTTAGTGAAATCTTGCTCTCCCCAAGCAATTATGATATAGTCAATAGCTGCTCATCCCATTGACCCAAACCCCAACACACCACAGTAACTGATGACCGTAAACTAATGGGTCAGTATCAGAGTTAGGCAAGTAAGCTCTGTCAGTGTGCTTGTTTGTTCATAGGTTCATTTTTAATCTAACAAACCATAACCTCCAGATGACAGCCTCAGGGATAATTCCCAGGGGCCTTAAAGAAGGTATACGAAAGCCTATTTAGCCTACCACTAACATCATTCCATTTTTCTTACAAGATAATGAAGTTGAACATTTCTTTTGAATTTGTAAGTACCTTCCTTATCCTTTCTCATTATTTTTGTTGCTTACTGAAACAAGAACAACAACAACAACAAAAGTTTAATTAATTGATTTGTTTTGTACCTGCTCCCAAACCTGCAATGCTATAGAGACTTCCTTTGGTCACATGATCCAAGTACTCAAGGAAAATTTGGAGAGGTTGGCCACTTAAATAGATAGGTTATGTTTAGGATATGACATTTTACAGAAGCATAAAAAGAGCTGTTTTCAAGTACTTTAACAGGTTTCTAAGTTTCTAAATGCAGTGTAATTAGTAACTATTTAAATAAGCCTTTTCCTTTTAGATTTAAACCATCCAACGATCAGAAAAGCCAGCAAAGATACTGCCGAAGAAGCTGACCCAGTACAGAGCAAAAAGACTGGGAGGTTGGACCAGAACAAGGTCTTCAGACATTCCCAAGACTCTTGTTCCACCAAACTTTAAGAAAAGCTAATTAAACATGGTGATTTGCCAAAGTTAAAGCGATTACCTTTTTAAAGTCCAAGTAATTAATTTTTCATTCATGTTTGAGAGTTCCAGGACCTGAGACAGTGGGTCTTCTTGCTTGTATGATTTCTCATGTTTTAGTCACTAGCGACATAAAGTGTGTTGCATCCCCTTTGTGCCTTAAAAGAAATTGAAACATACCTGTTGTTCCAGAGGTAAAAATATACAGACAAGTAGACTTGAGGCTTGAGACAGCATAATGGCTACACGACACAGGTTCGTCAGATGCTGTGCTTAGCTTTTGTTTGAGTGAAATCACTCCTTGTGGAACAGAATCTTTCATCCCCCAAACGCTGACATCTTCGGGGAGGCTGGCAAGGATTTCTTCTACAGTTCCAAGCAAGTCTGAAACAAAGGATTAGGCAAAGGTAAACCAAATGTAAACCTCTAGTCATTCACCCTGAAGTTGCTTTTGTGTTTTGGAATAGAGATAAAATGTAAATGACATGCTGACTTCGTTCCCATACTGGATGAGTAATGCCACGACTGTTTTATGGTTCTCTTTCAACAGAACTAAGGAAAGGAAAATTTGGTTACCACCTGGTTGAAAAATGTGAGTAGATTAATTCAGAGGCAAGTTTGGAGATTCTAGTATAAATGATGGATTTTCTAAATTCTAAATGAAGTCATTTATTGTATTCTCTTTGAAGCCAAATGTACTAGATATTTTCCTTGAAATACAATTCGGTAACTATCCCAAAAAGCCATGTGTCTCATTGTGCTGTTCTATCATAATGAAATACATGTGGGAAAATGCCCTGACTTTTCTGGAGCCACAACATCACTGTGGTTTAAAAACCAGTTTGGAGCCAAAAGCTAAGTGAGGAGACTTAACAGAAGTATTATTTTTCTCTCTGCACCATCATATTTAAAGATAAAAGCCTTTGAAAGCCCAGGGAACAGAATACCTTCAGAAAAGGCAACAAGATGTTCCATGCAGGAGAGTAGGTGACAATAGCAGTTGAGAGTGGGCAGAGAAGCATAGACCCTCCAGCAGCAGGAGGATCCAAAGCTTCCGGCAGAAGCAAAATCATTTGAAAAAGGAGGAAGAAAAAAGCCGGAAGAACCTAAGGCTTCAGTCTTTGGAGTCTGAAAAGCTCAAGATTCTGAGTGGAAGTTCATGTTCAGGAAGGGAAGGGATACTTTTCTCAGAAAGTACTTGCTGCGAGGATAACAAAAAAGCACCCTCAGATGTGAGGGCCGGTTGAGTTATTCTGAGAGACTGAACTAGATCTCCATTATTGGACCATTAAGGTAGAAGAAAATGGCATGTACTTATGAGGATTAACAAAAAAAATTATTAAAAGGTAGAAATGAGTCTCTGTTGATGAAATATTATATATTAAGGTGCCAGGTGACGGATGGGATACAAAAGAAATGAAAGTCATTGCTCTGTAAAGTCTTTGGTGTAACTGAGTGAGGCATATATGCTTTTTCCAGAGTAGAAAGATAAAATTGCCTATGTTTTACATTATTTTTAAATGTAACATTGCCTTTAGCAGAAATCTCTTATATGGAGTTCAAATTATATATTGCACATGCCTACTCAAGTTTCATATCGATATTCCTGTAATATACTACTTTACACATCTTAAAAACTCTATTAACATCTTGGGGATACGTGATGGGTGACATCCACTCTCTTTGGATCTAATGGAAAGAAAGCCAGAGATCACTGGCAACCTGCTGAGCAAGAAATGGCACGGAAAGATTCTTCCTTATGTCCTTCTGAGAGCGCAGTCATGCTGATACTTACATTTTGGACTTCTAGTCCCAGAACTGAGAGAATACATCACTCTTGTTTAAGCACTTTAGTTCTTGGTGCTTTATAGTAGCAGCTCTAGGAAACTAATACACTAAGATTAAAAAGCTGGTTTACAGTAGAACGGTTAATCTGACCAAAATCTATTGAACTTTAAAACTACATATGATCTGATAAAAGAAAATGACATTACTAAATGTAAAACAGACATCAGAATGCTCAATACATGCAAATATGGACCTTTATATCTAAAGCAATTATTGTCTCTATTTTTTAATTAGAACTTAAATAATAATAATAATAACAAGCTATACGTTGCTTTGAATCTGAATTTGGAGTGTTGCTTTATACATTTGCTGGAAGCATGTCATTATTTGTTTTATCTCAAAAAGGCATCTATTCCTTACTAATTAGTTCTTAATAATGCAATGCATTTGGAGAAAACTCATGATTCACATTATAAAAATACATGTACAAGATGTATAACTTTACTACTGATCCCTGTTAGTTCATCAAAAAGGACAGTTTGTGCTTTCATTGTTCAATCACTTTGTTGATGCTTATATCTCGTAATCTGAACAACTACTTGGATGATAACAATATGGAATGTATTAATAAGTGTTAATCTATTATTTTGTTTTGAAATTTTGTATCATTCTTATTTTTTTTATTTTAAAACAAAACAAAAAATCTATAATTCAGATTGATTATAAAAAAAGCAACAAGAGATAAACATCAAATGTGGATACACAGTTCTCAATTAAAATCCACAAGATACCAGAAGGAAGCATAGAAATGATACAAAATTAATATATGACAGGGAAGTCAGAAGGATTTGAGACTTAAAATGTTTACTAATTTTTATTTCTAAAACAAGTTCAAATAAAACAAAATTGAAGAATGCAGAGAAAATACTTTATTCTACTTAGGAAACCCACCATGCTGCCATATGTATATTGCTTTGAAAAGAAGAAGTAAAAACCCACTGGAGAGCTAAAAGGAAAGACAACTCATAAGCACATGAAAAACAAGCAAAAAGGACTCAGATTTTTTTTAATGTTAGTTCTAAATTTTGTTTCAACAGCTTTTTCTTTTTTTTTTTCATTTTGAACTTGCGAATACAAGGCTCTGAACTGATTCCTTTTATTTAACTTAATGCCGGATATGTCATCTGGAATTATAATTAGCAACAAAATTGTGTATGTTCTTCTAAACTGTATCCCTAAATTTGGAAAAAAGGACAAAAAGTTACAATAAGATTGTGACTCTATGTCTTTGTTGGAATTTTAAAGTCTGAGACACAGTAAAGATTTAAGAGGCGTTATAACATTTCATTAAAAAGGAAGTGAGCAGAAATCAGGAAAAAATAAGATTTCATTTCCTAAAAATCTAGTCACTGTAGCTGAAGCAGAACCCTCAAATAGAACTTTTTCTGACCAAATCATTTCTTCACTAACGATGGAAAATATCAGTGAGGATAGCTGAAAACTGAAACAAAAATTTGAAAAGTCATGTAGGGGGACTTACTTATTTTTCACTGGCAATCTTTCTTAGCAAAAATAGTACAAAAGTAGTCTTCATTTTGAAACTGAATTCTGAATACTAAGTTCTGATACTAAATAGCATTTGCGTCTCAGCGAAACATTCTGCTGCAGAGCCCCGCAGTGGTGTGAGGAACTTGCAAGGCCTGTGCATGTCACATGTGTGCCTATCAGCTTCCTAAAAGTGACACATACCTTGAGTGAGGCACAGATACCTGGCAGAAGGAACCAAGCTCTGCACCAGAGGACCCACAAAAAATCAGGTTTATTAGTAAATTGCTACCGGAAAATGCAATAGCTAGATTTCCTGTGACTACCCCTGTCTACATTGTAGTCTCCTAGGCACAGTGTCCCTTTTAAAAGTGCCATGTTCTTTCAGAAACTTTGGTTTTTCCCCATGTTCAAAACAACTAAATGGAGCTGCAAGCACCAATACAGGCAAATTATCAATTCCTGCCTAGGATACTTCAGCACTTTTCGTACAAACTGATTTATTGTTTCTCTATCATGAATTTCTCCTATTCACATTTCTGAAATTGTAAAATTGACAAGTAAACATTTCACATATCCTTCCAATATGTCACTAATGTGTATTATGCTATTAATTCTGCATTGAAAATACTCTATTATTATCTTATTCTGTATAAAACAAACTAATGTTTTCCAAGGTATAGGAAGGCTATCAATTAATTGTGGCTCTTGATATTTGTAAATACTTCAACTCTAACCTTTTATACAGGGCTAGGGTATAGTTCAGTAGTAGAACTGTGCTTAGCATGTGTGAGGTCCTAGGTTTGATCAACAGCACAAGCAAATGCAAAGCCCCAGAGTTCTGTTCATTAATAAGCCTAATATGAAGATCAGTTATAAATGGTGAACTTAAGACTCCCAAACTGTAAATGAACATTCACAAAATATACAAAGTGAAATTATGTATTTCATTACATATATATATGTAGATGTAGGAATATATACAGTTATATCTATAGATATATCTCTGTAGATATCTATAGAGATATGTATATCTCTATAGATATCATCTTCTCATGTAGAACATCACAACAGGTTTTCCACAGCACACATTAGGTTAAGGTCTCTAACAAAACTGGTGCTTAAATAATCAACATTCTGATGCAATTCATATTGATGTATAGAGCTTAATCTTTCATCTAAGCTCCAGAAACCCACTTTATCATGAATGATGTGCCAATTACTTTTGTAAGTATTACTTTATTAGTAATTATAGATAATTATAGGAAGTTTATGTTATCTCTACTTTAAGAAGATTAAACATGAGCTTTGAAGGTCATTGGAGGTTTAAAATGTTGTCTGACCTGCCTAAGTTAATAAATGATAGAGCTTTTGTTATATACATCAGGTATACTGGGCTACAAAAATCTGTTCTCTAAAGTTTTAAGACCTAATGTTTCAGTCATCAAATTGTCACTGGGACACAAAACCCAACACTTATACCACACTTTAAGGGAGGAAAGGTTTATTATGACCCACGCGTGTTACAGGTCTCAGTCCACAGCTGGGTGGCTTCAAGGCAGGAAGGAATAGTGAAGGGGTCTGGCACAGGAAAAGCAGCTTAGATCATGGCGATCAGGAAACACAGGCAGAATGGAGACGCCAGGGAAAGGCACTGACCCATCAAGGTCATGGCCCCATGCCCAACCTCGTCTGACCAGATCCCTATCTTCTAACAGCAAGTCAGCTATGACTTACTTGCCTTCCGAAATCTCCATTTATGAGTGCATGAAGCTTTTGAATCCCTACTATGACACCTATTTGCCATAATTATGTTCAAAATCAGTTTTCTCAATACAATTTATTGACTAGTTCCCTCTTTTTTTCTCTCACAGGTTGTAGGTCTCAGTCGTTCTGCTGTATTCAGTTCTCTATTTAGTTTTGTGATCATCCTGTACTTTTTAATTGCTGAAATCAATAAATGCCTTTTCATAGAGCAGAAATAATCCTCAAAAAATCTAAATATATACCTAAATCTAAGAGGAGAAAATGCAGAGTGGCCATCATAAATATAAGTGAAAATGATTAAATGCTGTGAAATAGGTGTATGTAAGGATATTGTAGTCCATGGATATGGTAATAAACAGTTCACAGGAGGCATTTATGTATCTCAAAACATATTGCTTTCTATAAAGCTTAAAGTGTCTTTATTTTTGCAACTTTTCCTCTTGATCTTTAAAAAGCAGTTGCCTTTATAGCTGAAAGTCATTTGGAGAATTACAATGGCCCCATTGTTAACCAGAATGTTTGACCTGCATTCTGAGCACAATTGTTCACCAAAGGTAACAGCTTTACACATTACTGTGTATACAGAGAGAAGATACAAGGTTTCATTTCTTGTAAACAGAAACCTAAAATTCCTAACATAGGTTCATACACAAAATATTATTAAATCTAGCAAGATGCAGTGACACAAACCTATACTCTCAAGCCTCTAAGAGCCTGAGGCAGAAGGATCACATTTTGAGCCCAGCCTGGGCACTCAGTGATTTAGTGAAGACTTGTTTAAAAAGAAAATTCTTCAAAAAGTATCAGGAATTTAGCTCAATAAAGGCTCTGGGTCCAATCCCAAGTATGGGAAAAACTAAAATAAAAGAGATTAGAGTAATAATAATTTATAAAGTTTAGTTATCTGTTATTGATTACAAATATTTAATATGTGATGCATTGAGAAAGGCAGGAAAAACAAAATATATACACTGCACTTGAGAATGCCTTACTCACAGTCAAACTTCCTCATCACTAGCCAGTAAACGACAACAGCCGAGAGTATTACTAATTGTAATAACAAGAATGACATTGGTCTGGTGGCTTAGCTGATGCCTGTCCTTTGCTTAGTCCTGAAGAAGGTCACTGGATGCCAGCAATGATGGACACTTCACCTATCACCAAGCATATTACCTGGCCTGGCCTGTAAAACCTGTCTAAAACTTGTTCCATATAACTGATGAAAAATACAATTTTCTTAAATGATAGTATGTTCAAGGTTTTATTTCAAATGAAATGTATATTGATTTTCTTATAGTTATCACCCAATTAGATGGCAGCAGCAAAATGAGATCCTTAATCAAAAGCTTCAGCATAACTTTATAATCATAACCACAGTTGCTTTAATTCATTAAGGACCCAGTTAGTACACACCAGTCATTCAGCCACTTTGCAAAAGCTATTATTGTAGAATCCTGAGAATTATCTGTGAAGTAGATAGTATGATCATCATTTTACAACTTAGTAGAGTAACACAAAGACATTGTATCATGAACTAAAAATAGCACTACCAGTTAAGAAGTTGCAAACCATACAGTAGATTTAGATCCTTCTGGTTTATCTCTGTATCCGCCACATGGCTCCTCCTCCCATCTTAATACACTATCCTTGGGGAGACAATGATTTCCTGGTACATCTCCATCAGAAATATCCAAAGTGAATCTAAGAAGTTTGAGCCAGACCTGTTTCAATGCCATAATCTCAGCACTCGAGAGGCCAAGGCAGGAGAATCATACATTCGAGATGTACCTGGGAGACTTAATGAGGTTCTGTCTCAAAAGACAAAAAAAAAAAAAAAAAAAAAATTAACTAAAAAAAGGTTTGGGATATAGCTCAATACAAACTCCCTGGGCTCAATCCTCAATAACTCCCCACATAAATCTTATTCACTAATCAAAATAAACATCCCAATTTTGAAAAATATAAGTAATTCATGTTTTGGAGATAAAATGGATGATTAGTGTGGTTTAACTTGATGTCTCAGATTATTTACAGAACGAATTTGCTAAATAGTTTGGTTTAAGACTCCAGTATAAAAAAATCAACTGTTGTTAAAAAAATGAAAAAAACAAGCAAATATTGCAATTAATGATTGGCAAGTGCAGCTAAAGCTGCCACGAAAAAACTACGGAATTATTTGGCCCCAGGTAAGCAGTAATTCAGGTAACAGCAAAGTCTAAAATCTCCATTTTGAGAAATTACCAACCCAAAGCACTTTAAAAGGAATTTTATCAGATTTTAGGATGCTTCTCAGATTAGCCTAAATATTGTGGCCACAGAAATCTTTCCAGAGATACTTTTAGCAACTTTAGTCTGCTCTTCTAAAAGGAATTTATGGGGTTTTTAAAAATCATTTTTAGCATAATTTGTGTTTTACTATAAAGACTCAGCAATCTAATTGGGCTGAATAATAATGTGAAAAATATCGAGTATACCCTCTAATGAACTTTGACCAGTTTTCCTACTGCATTTACATTTGCATTCATTAGCAAATATTGTTTTATCATATGATCAAAATGCTGTATGACTCATTTATTCTACTTACTGCTACAAATCACAGAAAGTTAAATATGCTAGTTAACCTGTTTTCAAAGTAAGAAGTTCCGTCTTCAAAGATAGAAGTGAAAACATGAGTAAACAATACATACAAGGGACACTTTCTGGCTTCCCTTTCTATAACTCCACAAAAGGTAAACATTTTACCACTTTACCAGGCCACAAGTTGAGCTGGAAGGACTATGGGTACTAATAAACGTTACAAAGAGTCGCCCTTTTCTGTACATTGCCAATTTCACGCCCAGTAGTGCCAAAAGTCCGCCCACTGGCTGGCAGGTGGGAGTCCAGCCTTGCTGTGGCAAATCCAAACTTGAAGACAGGATAAAGTAAGAGCAGATATCAAGACTAGAATCCGTGCACTTCAGATTAAAAACATCTTTGCTGAAACGCTGCCATCTTTGATACTGTTACTAATACTAGAGGAATGTAGGTATTTCACATTGATGTCAAGATTATTTTCTTACTCATCAAACATTTGTTACAGCTGACCAAGATTTCTCACTCTGTTCTCACACTGACTGTGATACCAGTAGCAGGAAACTTGCCTCCCTGCAAATAGTAGGAAGCTGAGATTTCACAAAGGTTTTCTGAAATCATCTTGATATCACTAACGTACCAAGGAGTCCATGATAAAAGGGAGTTGGGAAACATTAATCCACAGGCCATAGAATTGTAAAGCTATTCTCTATCCTTGATATTAACTCTTATTAATCAGACAACCCAAAGGACTCTATGCACTATTCTAAATGAGAACCAAGACAGAAAAAGAAGGCGTTTCTATTCCGCAAAAGCCCACCGCACCCCATACCCTACCTGCGCCCACCACTAGGACCCTGGGCTCGCAGGTGCGCACGCAGTGCAGCAGGGAGCGGGCGCGGACGTTGGAGTTGAAGAAGGCCACCACGCAGCCCAGCTTAGCGAGGCCAAACCACACGTGAACAAAGTCGGGCTCGTTGCTCAGCAGCAAGGCCACGACGTCCCCCTTTTTCAGAGAGGAATGGCTGAGGAAGACATGGGCCACTTGGTTACTCCTTTTGTCCACGTCCTGGTAGGTGTAGATCTGTCCCTCGTGAATGATGAAGGGTTTGTGGGGCTGCCTCTTGGCATGTCTCAGGAATTTCGCCAGCACAGTGTCCAGCTGTCCTCTCCGTCTGTACATCTGCATCTGAACGCCATAGCTTACCACCTTCAGCAGGAACCAGAAGTCGTCCCAGAAGTACGGAAACAGAAGTTTCTGCAGGCAGTGCAGGAAGATGAGGCCAGTCCCTAGTCCAGCGAGCCACGGCAGGAGCATGGGAGCCGCGGAGCAGGGCAGCCCTGGCCCCAGCTCTGCCTGCCGGGTCCTTCTGCAGGGTCCGCAGCCTCCCGGCGCGGGCCGGCACCTGCAGTCTGCGTCAGCCTTCCTGGGGGACCCTGAGAGACAGGGCCAGAAGCAGGCACCCGTTACGCGCACTTGCCTGCCGCCCCCACCCGGAGGGCGCCGCGCCCCGCACCTCCTGCTGCACTGTCCAGCTGCGCACGGCGGGGTGGCTCCGTGCTGGGCGCCTCTGACCCCAAGCAAACCCGGCAGATGCTCTCCTCGCTCGCGATGCTCTTTCGGACACTGAGTTCGAGCCCGAGAGGCTGGGGTAAAGGTGACTGCGAGGCGCCCCGGCTTCCTGTCTCCTCCCCCGGACCTCGCGGGGTCGCCGGGCCACGCCTCCGCTCGCGCCCCCGAGGCCCCAGGCCCGGGCTCTGCAGCGCCCCCACCGCCGCCCGGCGGGACCGGGTGTCGCCGGGCTCCTGCCTCCGAGACCCCGACCCCAGCCCGGCAGCGAGGCCGCCTCACCCCGCGACCCCTGGGCCACGCCGGCCCTGGAGTCCCAGGGACCAGAGCCACGACGGAGCCGCCGGAGGCCAGGCCAGCCCCGCGCGGGACAGCGGTCCAGGCTCGGGAATGGGCCGCCGGGCTGCTGGAAGTGGGCCGGGGAGGAGGAAGACGGCTGCACAAGAGGTCAAAGAATGAAGAAGTCTGGGAACTAAACTAGGGTTTGGACCGCACATGATAAACCCCACCGCGGGGAGGCACAAAAATGTTCTCACCGGATACTGCAGGGATGGTACTTTGTGAGAGAGACAGGAGAATTTGCACCCTGTTCGTGAGAGAGTACATTCTTTTTTATCCATTTTCTACAAAGAATATCTTTTAAAACAGGCCGGGGTCTACATTTATAGAGGAAGTCTACTTTTTAAGAGTGGCCAGACGGTGCTTTTAACAAAAGTTTTCCCCGAAAGTTGATTTGAAAACCTAAATATATATTCAGATCCACATTCAAAAAGCAAAACAAAAAGTACAAAACGTTGCGTATTTTCTATCTTTTGTGACAATTGAGAGAACTGACAAAACTTCAACTAAAGCCTTTAAGGGAGGATTGGAATGGACAAAAGACAGAACAAAATTTAATACAAAGGTGACAGTTTTCTTAAGATAAAGCACTGAGAAGCATTTAATTACATGTTTCTTTTTCTGGCAAACATCATCGTAGCTCTCCACTTTTAAAGGTATATAAATGGTTAATTGCACTTATTGAAATAAACAGTACCTCACTTTGTCAAGCTACACATGTTATGTAGCTGACTTCCAGCTAACCTCCAGTTCCCAAAGAAAAGAAAAAAAGCCCAGCTAACTCTACGGAGCAGATTCTGGCTTATTAACCTGATTTATTTGAAGTCATAAAATTAATATAAACCTGTAAATATCTTCCATATCGATAAAGAAATGCTTTCTAACTTTACTCCGAAGCTCTAATATTTTCAATTCAGAAAGACTTTGTTTAACAAAATTATTTGTATCGAGTATTTTGCAACTTGAAAAGTATCTTGGAAAGTGTTTGGTTTTCTTTCCAAATGTGGTCTTATTTAATAACCTATTAGAAAACGTTGTCATCACAGAATAGAATATAGAACAGTTAGTCTCCAACGTTTGGACACTCAATATGAGTAAAATCTGTTTTACCCCAGTGAAAAAAATACAGAAAATGAAAAATAGGTTTGCTAAATTAAAAACACAAAGTACACATTACAACAGTTATCATTTACTGTCACTATTTGTTCAAAAAGGAAAGAATTTATTTCAACATTACAAAGAATATAATATAGTACTACTGTAAGAAAGGACAATCTTTTTAAATTAGTAAAATTTAACTTTATGAAGACCTCATTAGGCTATACTAGTTTCCTTATCTTGAACTGTTCAACAGCATGCCAAGGAGTGGAACTGATTTTTACAAATATATATATATATATGAGTTTATATTTGACACCATTCTTGAGAGACAATTTATTGGAAAGAACTACAGACACATGTTACTGAATTTTATAATGATCCAAACCAATTTTATGTCTAAAATCTCTCCATGGAAACATGAATAAAAGCAAATTTGGGGACAGTTAACACTACTGTGTCTATAGCTATATCAGACCTTGTGTTCCCATGTTGTCCAGAAATTTTTCATTCACTTTCAATATTACTAAAGACAATTAAGGAAAATGTATGTACTTTTAGTTACAATAACAAGTATTTCTTACAGCAAGGGAGAGGTAGCAATAGCTGCAGGTGAATAGATCAGTCACTTAACTAAAACAAGAAGTAAGCACATAAAAATAGTTTAGGCATTTGTATCAGCGTCACCTTTAATCTGGGACAGATTCCTCAGTTTCCACTTAGGAAAAACAATTGTTTAAATTTTTCTTTAAACAGTACTGTTTGAAAATAACCTTGTGACTAAATGCAAATGGGTGCATAAAGGAAGTCTATTTTCAATCTACATATGCTTTCTTTAACCTCTTTCTAATTCCAAATTGAATTTTTCTCCAATTCATTTCTGACCCTCTTGGTTATTCACTGTATAAACCAAAGTACAACTGGTCAAATGACGTCATATGATGCACACTGACTTGTGTCATATGATGCACATGAGGGATTTTGCTGCTATAACTATAGAATTCTGATTTTTTTTTCTGTCAAAACATTTGTTTCCAAGCCAGGCACGGTGGCACTGCCCTGTAATCCCAGCATTCATGAGGTTGAGGCTGGATCTCTGTGAGTTCAAGGCCAGCCTGGGCTATGTAGTAAGACCTGTCTCAAAAAATAAAACAGTGTTCAGAAGTCTTCTGATGCAAGTCTACAGTAATCATCACTTGAAATACAGAAAGTTGGGTAAGAAGTAAGAAATTTCTATTGATCTCCAAAGGTGATGTATTGCAAAATATCACAAAGTGTACCTGGAATGGGCCAACAAGTTCCAACTATTTTGACTTACAGTTTAATAAAATGGATAGAAGTGGAGTGGAATCTATGAAAGAGTTGGATGGTTCCAAAATTGGAGGTTGTTTAAATTTCCACTCCAATAAAAGCCCAGAGGAAACATGAGGGAGTTGTTTCCTCATGGATTCGTAAATGACACGGAATATGGAATCTGAGAATGCTTAGCACAGTACTCTTGACCTTTAATGACTGCTGACCTTATTTTTCGACATGTATGGAAAAGCCAATGGCTGTATTTCCTACTGGCACCTACAACAGACTGGCAAGAGTACCAAGGTAGACCATTATGGAAAGAAGTCGGGTCCCACCTGTGGACAATCTTGGCAAGTGATGAAAGGCTGTCTGTTTTCTAATGGGTCTTAAAGGACAATTAAAGTGTCTCCCATCTTTATGACAGGAGGTAGTTTTACAACTTGGTGCAAAGGACTCAAAGTAGTAAGGCTCCTGCCTTCCCACAAAGACAAGGGGACAAGTGCGCTATCTTCCTTTAGTGTTACATTTCAAAGGGAAAAGATAAGATAAAAATGCTGAGTGCACACTCACCTGCTTCATAATTCTACCCACAAACAGTCATGCTAATTTTTAATCAGATACCAACTTGAATGTTGAAGGGAAGCTTAATCTTCCTGTAATCTGAAGTATATCTGTATTAATGCACAACAGTTGCTTAGAATATTATTCCACAAGAAGACTCATGAAGCAAGCTCTACATTAAAGATGAGGAATGCTATTAGAGAGTTAGGAGCTATTAACATTACTACATGTGTTGGACACATCAAACATTTCTTAAAATATAAAACTTTTATAGCATCAAGCTAAGGATCCCATAATAATAGTCTCAGAAGCAACTCTCAAACAAATTAAATATTTAACTATCGTTCTTCTACTAATTATAAACTCTACCTAGAAATTTATACCAGTCAAGATTCTGCCAGAAAGATGTCATGCACAAGTATTTTATTCATATTTGAAAATAGTTTTCTTATATCCAGCTGCTTCTAGCTATGACCATTTCCCTTTCCTTAGTGTTGATAAAATTAACTGGAAAAGATGTCTGTGTAAACCTTTTGCCTTTGACTGACTCCTTGTGGACGCTTCTTTTCTACTTTATAAGCCAGCTAAATGGAGGCAGGTTATTTGATAATTAGCAAGCTAACAAATAAATGTTTGGTAACCTGTGTTAAGAATCAACAATGTTTCCAATGTTGCAGTGAACTGTCCTAACCCCCCCCCCCGCTTTTCCATCTGTGTAACACTTTGAAATTTAGCCTTAAATGTATGGGAGAGGTGTGTAGGAATTCAGACAGCTACAGTGTGCATATGAGACAGAATAAGAACTTCATATGAGACAGAATGTTCTGCAAATTCTTGGCATTTAATTTTTCATATGCTTTTCCAATTACTTAATTATAATCATTTTTCCATGGGTAGGAGGGTGGTCTAGGCATGGCATGACTGCCAATTTCAACTTGTGGTTCCTGTTAGGGATTCAAGGCCACTTTCTGAATCTGCTTATTTTCTCCAGACCATTGAAAAGAGAGAAGATGGGCAAGGAAGTCATGCCAACTGTGTTTCCTTGTTACAATTTTACTTTTTAACATTATCAAAAATTTCAAACATCATAATGGTAGAAATAATAAAATATTGACCAACCCCAACATATACTCATCATCTAAATTTAACTATTAGCATTATGCCTAATTTGTTTCATTTTTTTTCTATAACATTTTCAATAAATTACAAACATGAAATTCCTCCTCTAATTTTTCATGATGCAACTCTTTAAAAAGGACATTTTCCTACCTGATCACAATACCCTAATCATATCAAATAAATTAGAAACTAATGTTTCTTTGAATACTTGTTCCATATTTAATTGGTTTCAAAATGTGTTTATGAGTGTGTCTCAATAGGAATGAATTCAAGCTCTAAAACGTAAGTTCTCTTTCAGTTAAAACAGTACTTGTCACAGCCTCTTTATGTTTTGGGAAGACTCATTTGTGAGAGAGCAGACCTATGAAGTGACCCCACTTCTGCACTGGTCTTAATGCTTGTGCCAGTGTTTCTTTAACGTGTTTTTTGTGGCATTATTTCACATAAACTGGTAATTTGACCCAAAGGTGTGAGTGGCACAGGTTGAAGAATATTTATAGTATATTACATAGGCTATGTCATGTGTTTATGTTATGTTGCTCCAGAATAAACATATTATCTGGTAGCTGTGGGTTAGATAACATAACACTGTTAAGGATGACAAAAATTTACTTCTGGTTTCAGGATGGTAATGGTATCTGGTTATATCTTACTTCTGATATGTTACTTCAGATGTGCAAGCAAGGGATACTTTGGTCCTCTGTGGATATTCAGTTTCTATCAATTCTTCACTCAATTCTTTAAGCAGCCAGTAGTGTGCTCTCATCTGAATTATTTCATAAGGATGAAAAAATAATTATTTAATTCTGCCATTCCTTGTACTTTATCATTCATTTTTAAAAGGATCTTCCTGTCTTTGACAAGATTTGTGTAGTAATTCTGAAATAGAATTTGCACAAGTAAATAACAAAAAGGCTTCATTCTTTCTCTTCAGTTGCCAACTTCAAAAGAGGAATTTATGTAACAAACTCTGTATTGACAAAGAATCTTTTTTGTTTTAAACTAAATATTTTAAATATGAAAATGATTTAAAATTAAAGATATATACTTAGAAATTCTAGCTTTCATTCTCCCTTATTACTTGTATATTTATAGAGAAAATTTTTATTCATTTTTTGCTTCTCTTTCCAATATTTCTTTCTGTACATATAAAAATACATATATATTTGTATACTTTTTTATTTTACAAAACACAGTACATTATATTTGGTAAGCCATGCCTTTTTTTTTCATTTAATATGTCCTTCTGTCCATATCCTACAAAATGCAGAGATATATATGGCAATATAATTATATGGCAATATAATTTAATTCAACTCATTCCTCACTGTTAGGCATTTAGATTCATTTCCAATCTTTTGCCATTACAAATAATGTCACAATTCATGATTCTGAAGACACATTACATACCTTTGCAGGTGCAAATTTAAGGTTGCTTCCTAGTAATGAGGTTACTGAGTCGAAGAATAAACATGTTGCTTATACCACTAATGTGCCCACCATCATCAGGGCAAAATAATTTTGGGGAAATACAAAATAAGTCTCAGGATCATTTTTCACTAAATATCTTAACTATTCCCCCAAATATATATGGACCCTCCTCTCCTTCAACTCCTGAACCTTGGGCAGCAGTGGATTAACCTGGTGGGAGACTCAGTAACCCCTCATTCACACAGAGGACCTCAGCAGGCTTGCAACAGTGTGGTAACTTTCCCCCTCAAATAGAGGACTTCAGTGGGTAAGCAGGAGCAGCAACAAAATCCCCTCAGCTCTAGGACCTAGACAAACTTGGCAAGAGTGTGGGTGAGTCCTTCCTCCATACAGAGAACATCAGGTGAGTTGAGGAGAGTACCAATAAGATCTCCCCCAACCCAAAGGAAATCAAAAGGGCTTACGAGACACCCAGTGACATAGTAGTGTTCTAGCTGAGACAAACATTATAGCTAGGTAGATCAGGTGGCCTAGAACAACCTGAAGACACAGTAATAGCAGGAACTAAGGGTTGACTTACATCAATATTCCTAGGCTAGTCAGGACAGTAGGACCCTAAGACATATACTATGGACAGTTGAGACTAGTAGGATTGAAAGACAAAATATTAGTCCAAGAGGTAAAAATTACAAAACAAAAAAGCAAAATGCAATATCAAGCATCTAGTCCATCATAAACAAGTACATAAGACACTGAAATAGAGGACATTAAAAGTCACACACCTGTAATGTCTGAAAAGATAGCACATGAAATAAAGGAACAAATCAATGAGGTTACAGAGGAAATCAGATTATAAATAATCTGTCATGTAAAGACAGAAACGAAAACCTTAATAAAGGAGTTGCTCAGTATAGCTAAAGAAGACATAGATAAAAAGTACAGGATCATGGGGAAATGATGGAAATCTTGAATGAAAATATAGAAAAGAAGTAGAATGCATGACTCAAATTCAAAGAATTATCAAAGAAATAAAAAATTCTATTGAAAGCTGATGAAACCATTTGAATGAAGCTGAGGATATAATTATGGACCTTGAGGACAGGATCATAGCTAGTATTCATGAAAGGAAAGAACTTTTAAAAATAACAAGGCAGTATGAAATGACAATTCAACAGATGCAAGATGATGCAAACAGAAAAAATGTAGCACTGATAGGCATCAATGAAGATGCAGGGGTCAATGCAAATGACACAGAAAATATTCACAGTAGTAAATAGCAGAAAATTTCCTAAATATGTAGAAAGAATCTGATATGCAGATAAATGAGGCATAAAGAACACCAAACAGTCAAAACCAAAATAAATCTACACCCACACATAACAATTAAGATAACACATACAGCATAGAAACAGAATACTAAAAGCTGTTAGAGAAAAGACACAACTCACCTATCAAGGAAAGCCCATTAGAATCATGGCAGACTTTACAGCACAAAACTTCAACTTAAGATGAGCATGGAGTGAAGTATTTCAAGCCCTGAAAGAAAACAATTTTCAACCCAGATTGATGTATTCTGCAAACTTTCTTTGAAATTTAATGGAGAAATAAGATACTTCCATGACAAAGAACAACTGAAGAAATACATGTCCAACAAACCAACCCTAGAATGAGTGCTGAAAGCCATACTAGAGAGAGATAGAAATGACTACAAATCCCAGAACAAAAATAGAAAGAAACCACCAGACAGAGCAAACAGTTAAACAAGGGAGAAAAGCCAAAAACCAACAGCAGCAAAATAACATGACAAAGTTGAGTCATTGCATATCAGTTACATCCATCAGTGTAAATGGCCTCAATTCATCTATTGAAAGAAACATGTTGACAGAATAGATCAAGAAACAGGATTCCACAATATGCTGTATATAATAATACACAGACTCATAATAATAACTCATAGACTAAAAGTAAGAGGATAGAAAACAATATTCCATGGGACAGGAACCCAGGAAAAAGCAGGGGTAGCTATTCTGCTTGCAGATAATGTGAACTTCAAACCAAAATAGCCAATCCATTTCATTTTTAGTTTAATGCATGGTGAAATATATGAGACTACTTTTCATCTTCAGTATTTGGAAAGCCAGCTTTTCCAGTGTAATTTATTATAGATGCTATTTTTCTTCCAGTGAAGATGTTTGGAACCTTTGTCAGAGTTAAGATGACTAGAATGTCTGTAGTTGTTTCTGTATCTCCTAATCTGTTCCATTGATTCTCACATCGACTTTTTTCTCCAGTACTGTGCTGCTTTTATCACAGTAGCTTCATAGTATAATTTCAAGTCAGAGATTGTCATACCTCCTACCTTGCCTTTATTGCAGTTTTGTCTTACTAGTTTAGGTCTCTTATCATTCCAATTGAAATTTGAAATTCAATTGTCGATTTTCTCTGAGACATGATATTGGAATTTTGATTGACATTGCATTAAATCTTCATAACAATTTTGGAAGTAGAGCCATTTTCACTATATTGTTTCTTCCTACCCAAGAACAAAGAATATCTTTCCATTTTCTGATGTTCTCTGCAATCTCCTTTTTCATGGTAATGTAGTTTTCAATGTAGAGGTCTTTCACTTCCTTTATTAGATTTATTCCTGGATATTTTATTCTTTTAAATGCTATTGTGACAAGTGTTGTATCTTTTATTTCTTTCTCAGTGAGTATGTTATTTGTGTACAGGAAAGTTATTGATTTTTCACTGTTAACTTTGTATCTAACTACACTACTGAATTTGTTTATTCAATCTACAAGTCTTTTGGTAGAGTTTTGGGGGTCTTCTAAGTAGAGTTACCTGGAAATAACAATTGAGCTCTGAGAGCTGAGGGCACACAAGGTGATTTCCAGCAGGCTTGCGTACTTATTAGAGGAGAGCTTTGGACCATTGCTCCCAGTGGTTAGGACACCACCAGCTTCCTAGACCATCTGAAGAGGCATGGGATTTCCTGCAGACCAGACTGAGCCACAGCCAGTGACCTCCATTCAATCCCAGGAGTTGAGGGCATGTGAGGTGATTTACAGCATGCCCAGGAGAAGCTTGGAACATCACTCATAACCCAGAAATATAGGAGAATGACAAAAAAAGAAAAAAATTGCAATCTCAAATCTCCAGCCCAACCCAAGAAAGCCTAGAGCCACTTACATAGAAGAAAAAATAAGCCATTCACCTGAAATGATATCAACTGAAATAAAGAAACAACTCTGGGAAGCTATAAAAGAACTCAAATCAGAAATAATCTCCAAGGTAAAAGAAGAAAAGATAAATGTAATGAAAGAAATGCTAAATACATCTAAAGAAGATAAAATTAAAAAATTAGAGGAACAATGCAAAAAGTGGGAACCCTGAATGAACAGTATAAGAAACAAACAGAATGCATGAGCAGATTCAAAGAGATATACAAGAAATCAAAAATTCCACTGAAAGATGGCAAAACTGCCTTAATGAAAGTGAAGATAGAATTTCAGACCCTGAAGACAAGATTGTAACTAGTGAACAGGAAAGGAAAGATCTTTTGAAAATAACAAGGAATCAGGAAATAACAATTCAATGGTTGCAAGATGATGCCAAGAAAAACAACATAAGATTGATAGGGATACATGAAAAAGAAGGGTAAAACACAAATGATATCAAGAGGCAATTTACAGAAGTAATAGCTGAAAATTTCCAAAACATGAGAATGGATACTGACATACAGATCAGCGAAGCATATAGAACTCCAAATAGCCATAACCAAAATAAAACTACACTAAGACATATAATAATCAACATCTCAGAAATCCAACATAAGAACAGAATATTAAAAGGTGTTAGAAAGAAAACACAGATAACCTATAAAGGAATATCTATCAGAATCACAGCAGACTTCTCAACACAAACAATGAAGTCAAGAAGAACATGGAGTGAAGTATTTCAGATCCTAAAGGAAAACAACTTCCACCTAGACTGATATACCCTGCAAAACTGTTCTTCAAAATGGGTGGAGAAATAAGATACTTCCATGACATAGAACAGCTGAAGAACTTCATGATCACCAAACCACCCTGCAAAGAATAATGAAAGACATTCTAGATAGACATAGGAAAAAACCACTAAGCAAAGCAGACAATTGAACAGAATGGAAAGGTAAAGCTACAACAGCAGAAAGACAACATGTCAAGAATAAACAAATGTATCATAGTTATAACCATTAATGGCCTCAATTCAACAATTAAAAGAAACAGAATGGCAGAATGGATCAAGAAACAACATCCAACCATATGCTGTCTACCAGAAACCCATCTAATGCAAAAGGAAACTCATAGAGTGAAAGTCAAAGGATGGAAAACAATACTTCATGCAACAGGAACCACAAAAAAAATCAGGGATAAGTATTCTGTTTGCAGACAATGTGAACTTCAAACCAAGAATGATCCAAAAAGATAAAGAAGGTCATTACATACTAGTTAGTGGAAAAATTCAAGAGGAAGACATAACAATCTTAAATATATGTGCACCAAATTTGTGAGCACCCAGGTATACAAAACAAGTATTAACAGAAATGAAAAATCAAATAAGCAATAACACAATTATAACAGGAGACACTAACATGCCATTGACACAAAGGGACAGATCAATCAGACAGAAAATCAGCAAAGAAATAACAGAACTGAATCACACACTGCAAACAAATGGACTTGATTGTTGTATATAGTGTGTTCCACCCAACAACCTCACAATATAAATTCTTCTCAGCAGCACATGGGACATTTTCTATAATAGACCATATAATAGCCCACAGAACATACTTAAGTAAATGCAAAAGAAACTATTCAATCCATGTTAACAGATCATAGTGCCATGAAAATAGAAATTAATGATAAAAGAAACTTCAAGAACTCTACAAATGCATGGAAATTGAATAATACACTCTTGAGAAACCAGTGGGTCACAGAGGAAATTAAAGAAACAAATTAAACAATATCTACAAGCAAATGAAAATACAAACACAACTTACCAGAATCTGTGGAATGCAATGAAAGCAGTCCTCAGAGGAAAATTTATTGCAATGAATTCCCACATCAGGAAAACAGAACACACAAATAAACAACCTAATTCTACACCTCAAACATCTAGAAAAAGAGCAAGCCAAGCCCAAAGCCAAAAGAAGGGAGGAAATTATAAAGATTAGAGCAGAAATCAATGCAATAGAGACTAAGGAAATAATACAAAGAATCAATGAATAAAAGAGTTGGTTCTTTGAAAGAATAAATAAAATTGACAAGCCCCTAGCCAACCTTATTACAAAAATGAAGAAAAACTCAAATTTATACAATAAGGAATGAAAAGGGTGAAATCACTAGACTATATAGAAATACAGAAGATCATCAACACCTATTTCAAAAACCTCTACTCTCATAGATTTGATAACACAGAAGAAATGGACAGATTCCTAGAAACATATGAAATACCAAAGCTGTGTCAAGAAGATATAAAATTGCTGACTAACCCAATTTCTATTAATGACATTGGAAATGTAATTAAATCCTTATGAACAAAGAAGAGCCCAGGCCCAGAAGGATTCACTGTGGAATTCTACAAGGAATACAAAGAAGACTTAATGCCAAAACTCCTGAAACTCTTCAATGAAATCAAAAGGGATGCAATTCTTCCTAACACATTCCTGGAAGCAAATACTATTCTAGAACCAAAACCTGAGATAGACCCAACTGAAAAAGAGAACTACAGGCCAGAATCCCTAATGAATGTAGATGCAAAAATTCTGAATACAATATTGACAAACAATACAGCAAATCATCAAGAAGATTATACACAATGACCAAGTGAGATTTATCGCAGGAATGTAGGGAATCATTCACATATGTAAATCAATAAATGTAATCCACCATATCAATAGAGACAAAAATAAGAATCACATGATCATTTCTATAGATGCAGAAAAAGCTTTTGATAAGGTTCAACACTTATTCATAAGAACCTCATAGAGAATTGGAATAGATGGTCTTTACCTCAATATGATAAAGGCTATCTATAACAAATCAACATCTAGCATCATATTAAATGGCCAAAAACTGAAAGCCTTTACCTTAAAATCAGGCACAAGACAAAGATGTCCATTATCACCTATTCAACATAGTACTGGAAATAATAGCCAGAGAAATTAGACAAGAGAGAGAAATAAAAGGAGTAAGGATAGGAAAAGAGGAAGTTAAATTATCATTATTTGCAGATGACATGATACTCTACATAGAAGACCCCCAAAACACCATTGAAAGACTCCTAGATACAATAAACAAATTCAGTAATATAGCTGGATACAAAATCAATACTCAAAGATCAATAGCATTCCTATACATTAACAACAAAGTCACTGAGAGAAATAAGAGAAACCACACCCTTCACAATAGCATCCCCCAAAATGAAATACTTAGGAATCAATCTAACAAAAGCAGTAAAAGATCTTTTCAGGGAAAATTATAATACCCTGAAAAAAGAAATTGAAGAGGACCTCAGAAAATGGAAAGACATCCATTGTTCATGGATAGGAAGAATAAACATTGTGAAAAGGCCATTTTCCCAAAATTGTGATACAGATTTAATGCAATCCCAATCAAACTATCACTAGCATACATCATAGGTCTAGAGAAATCACTCCTAAAATTCATCTGTAACCGGAAGAGACCTAGAATAGCAAAGGCAAATCTAAGCAACAAAGGGAAGGCAGGAGGCATCACAATCTCTGATTTGAAGTTATACTACAAAGCTACAGTAATAAAATCAACATGGTACTGGATTAAAAACAGACCTGAAAATCAATGGAATAGATTATAAGATACAACTACAACTACAAACACACTCAACCACCTTATCTTTGATAAAGTGGCCAAATATGTCCACTGGAAGAAACATAGTCTCTTTAATAAATGATGCTGGAAAAATTGGCTCTCCATATGCCAAAAACTAAAACTAGACCCATGGCTATCACCATGCACTAAACTAAAGTCTAAATGGATAAAAGATATTAACTATTAAAACAGAAACACTAAATCTCTTGGAAGACAATGTCAGTGAAAATCTTGAAGACATAGGGGTAGGTTGGAGAAGTCATGAACAAGAATCAAACTGCATGGGAAATACTTCCCAGAATCAGTAACTGGGATCATGTCTTATTAAAGAGTTTCTGCATGCCAAAAGAAATCTCCAGCATAGTGAAAAGAAAACTCACAAATTGGGAAAAAATCTTAGTTAACTGTTCCTCAGAAAAAGGACTTCTGTCTAGAACAAATAAAGAATTTTTTTAAAAAATCAGACCCTCAAAATTCAAAGACCCAATCCAAAAATGGGTTGGGGAAAAAGTAACTCTTCTGCATTGTAGGTTGGTGAAACCACTGTGGAGGTCAGTCTGGAGAGTCCTCAAAAAGCTGGGATTGGAAGTCCACTTCTGAGCATATTCCCAGGAGAATTGAAAACATTATACCACAGTGTTATATGTGCACCCATATTTATAGCAGCACGATTTGTATTAGCCAGATCTTGGAAACAACCTAAGTGCCAATCAACTGAGGAATTTGATTAAAAAAGATGTGGTTTTTTGTACAATGGAGTACTACTCAGCTATAAAGAATTATCATATCAAAATATTTATAAATAAATGGATGCAACTTGAGACCATACCTCACAAGTGAAATAAATCAAACTCACATGTATAAATACCATATAGTTTCCTTAGTGTAAGAAGTGGCAAGAGTACATAAGATTTTATGGTAATCATGGTTCCCCATTACATTGCTTTGAAGTCTTATAATGTTTTCATTCATCAGTTGGAATGGTTTTATTCTGTTCTGTTTGATTTTATTATGTGTGATGGTATGGACAGGTACTTTGAAGAAAACAAGACATGGCAGCCATTGCTGATTTAATATCATCTTGCTTTGACATCCTACCATCCTTTTTTTCTTCTGTTTCCATTGGTTCTATAATGTTGTGTCTCGTTGGATTTTAGTATGTGTGATAGTATGAATAAAATTTTTGTATGGAAAATGAGATATTATAGTAGCCATTGTTCATTGCTCATTTTCTGTTATTTGGTTTGAATGTCCTGTAATACTTTTATTCTCTTGAGTGGTTTTATACTATTTTGCTATGTTTGATATTATTGTTTGTGAAGGTATGTTCAACTATTTCAAAGAAAAGAGACATTATGGTAGCTACTGTTAATATCTGGTTATCTTGCTGTGTTGGTTGCATTGTTCTGTTCTAATTTGGTTTGTTCTCTTCTCTTTTGTTTTATTCTCTTTAAAATAAAAAAAATCAAAAGGGTAAAATCACAACACATCCTGCAAAAGTCTAGAAGATCATCTATACACACTTTGAGAAACTATCTTAATTACATGGAAAGTTCATAAGAAATGGACAGATTTCTAGATACATATGGATTACCAAAACTGAATCAGTAAGATATAAAAATCCTAATTAAATCAATATCAATCAATGAAGTTGAAGATGTAATAAAAAATCTACCAACAAAGAAAATCTCAGACCCTGGTGAATTCTATGCTGATTTCTACAAGAAATTTAGAGAAGGTCAAGTACCTCTACTTCTCAAAAATTTTAATGAAATTGAAAAGGAAACAATACGCCCAAATTCATTATGCAATCAAGTATTAGCCTGAAACCAAAACCAGAGATGGACTCAACCAAGAAAGAGAATTATAGTCCAATCTTCCTAATGAATACAGATACAAAAATCCTAAAAAAGATATTGTCAAACAGAATTAGCAAATCACTGATAAAATTATACACCACGACAAAGTTTAATTCATGCCAGGCATGCAGGGGCAGTTCAGCAAACACAAATCAATAAATATAATTCACCATATTAACAAAAACAACAAAATCCATATGATCATTGCAATAGATGAATAAAAATTTTTTGACAAGTTCCAAAATCCTTTCATGATAAAAGTTCTACAAAAAAGTGGAATTGATGTTCTTTATCTCAATCTGATAAAAGCCATTAATGACAAATCAAATAGTCAGCATCATACTAAACTGACAAAAATGGAAAGCTCTCATTCTAAAATCAGGAACAAGAATGTCCATTTTCCCCACTATATTCTGTATAGAACTGGAAACATTAGTCAATGCAACTAGAAAAAGAAAAAAATAAAAGAACTAAGGATAGAAAAGGAAGAAGTAACACTCCATAGACATCTACTAAGTTCATTTGTTCAAAAGTTCGGTTCAGCTCTCTATATTTTTTTTTTGTCTAGGCAATCTAGTCGTGACAGTGAATGTTGAGGTCCCTCACTGCACTTGTATTAGTAGTCATTTGATTTTTCATGTCTTAATATTTGTCTTATACAGTTGTGTGCACTGGTAATTGGTTCATATATATTTATGATAGTTATCAGTTCCTCATGGATTGTTCCCTTTACAAAGATGTAGTGAACTTTGTCTCTTTTAATTAGTCTTAACTTGAAACCTACTTTGTCTGCAAACAGAATTGCTCTTGCATTTTTTTAGGTTGCTGTCACATAGAGTGTTGTTTTCCTTCCTTTGATTTTCAGTTTATGAACATTTTCTCAAATTCAGTGTGTTTAATGTATGCAGCATATTGTTTGATCTTGCCATTTGATCCCTTCTTTTGGTCTGTTTCTTTTGATTGGTAAATTGAGATCATTAACATTGGTGGCTATGACTGACATGCATTGATTCATCCTTCCCATGTCATTTCCTTGTTGTTGACTCCCTTTCTCAGTTATTTTTCTCTCATTGTTGAGACAAAATACCTGATGTCCAACAGGAAGGAAGGAAAGGTTTATTTCTTATGGTTTTTGGAGGTTTCAATCCATACTCAGCAGACTTCAAGGTAGGGTGGCATGGATGAGAGTCAGTCATTCAGGGTGTTTGCAAGCAACAAGAGTGAAAGGGCAAAAGAGGAAAGCACGCCTCCTTCCCTCCCCTCTATTGTATATTGATTACCCACCCTTGGGCAGGTACCGCACTCACACCAAAAATCCCAGTGCCAGACAATGAACCAACCACAAACACTAGATTGAGGCACCTCCATGATTGCATAAGGCTTTAGGGCCACCCAAACACAAACCATAACATTCCATCTCTGGCTCCCCAAAGACTCATGCACATCTTTTATGCAAAAAACATTTAGTCCATCTCCCAGTGTTGCCAAAGTCCTAACATTTTCAGCATTGTTGAAAAGTCCAAGTCCCAAGTTTCCTCTGAGATCTAAGACAAACTTAACTGTAACCTCCTGTACAGATGAAAACAACATTAAACACTCCCAACATTCAGTGGCACAAGATAAACATTACCATTCCAAAGGGTATAAACAGTGGGATACAAAGGAATGGAACCAAAGGAAGTGCAAAATTCAGAAGGGCAAACATTAAGTCCTGGAGTTCCACACTCAGCATCAAAAGCAATTTGGTTGCAAGCTTTAAAAGGCTTGAGTGACTTCCCCACCATGGCACTTTCAGGGGTTTCTGCTGCTACAGCTTCTTTCTTAAGTCCATTCTGCTCAGTCTTTGTAGCTTTCCTTGGATGATCCACATTCCTGGCCTTTCCAAACTTCTGGGGTCTCAATTGTACCTTTGGCTTCACACTCACAGCTTCACACATTGCCCTCTTAGGGGCACACTGCCTGGTCTCCAAGGGCTTCTTCTGAAATTGGGGTGGAAGCCTTCTTAACCTTAGAACTAGTGCATTCTCCATGCACCTAAAACCAGCACCACATGGATGCTGCCAAGGTCTGATATCAACTGGAGCAGCAGCCAGGCTTTCCTCTCTCTTGGCTGTAGGGGTCCAATGCCTGGATTGCTGAGCACTCTCAACTTGATTGTGAGGAACAGCTTCTCTATATCACCACTATTCTGACCTCCTAGTCTTTTTTTTAAATTGGTACCAGGGATCAAACTCATGACCGCACACTTGCAAGGCAGGCGCTTATGCCGCTGAGCTAAATCTCCATCACTGCTGAGCTAAATTCCCAGTCACCACCATTCTGGAACTTGGTGCAGTCACTGCCATTTTGGAACCTTCTGTGGCCTCTGCCACCATTCAGGAACATGGTGCTTTGTAGCTTTTTCCTCTGAGCAAAGTCTTTGTGACTGTAAAGGGTGGAGACCCACCATTGCTTCCCATAATACCTTCAGGTCATCTTTTTTATTTTCCTGTTTCTTCTCAGCAAGATCTCAGCTCTATCTATAGTCTGCAGCTTTCCAGCCAAACTTACAATGTTTTAAATCAACATGCTGGGCTCTTTGCTCTTGACTTACAGCATAAATGTGGCTAACCTCCCTCCAACAACAGCCATGCCACTGTCTCAACATTTGACTGCCTTTAGATGTCTTTTGCCAGATTAATTAGTCCACTGCTCCTAATGTCAGTCTCAGGCAAAGTCTCTGAGCATAAGCAAAATGTAGACAAACTTTCTACCACACCATAACACACAACATATGGAGTCCAACAATCAATGCAGTCTTTCTTCCCAGCAAAAACCTCCTGAGCCTGATCTTTACCACTAGACTTTCTATCAGCCCTCTGCTCTTCTGAGCTCTTATTAGAATCTCCCATACAGAACAGCCTAAGTTTTTCCAGCACCACACTTCAGGTGACATCTCCAAACCTTTCCAAACTCTTCACACAAGCCATTTTCAAAGGTTCTTGAACCACATAGTCAGATACAGTCACAGCAACAACTCCACTCCACTGGTACCAAATTCTGTCTTGGTTACTTTCCACTTTTTGAGACAAAATGCCTGATGTCCAACATGAAGGAAGGAAAAGTTTATTTCTTACAGTTTTTGTGCTTTCAGTCCATACTCAGCTGGCTCCAAGGCAGGGTGGTGTGGCTGAGGGGCAGCCATTCAGGCATTCTGGCAGCAAGCAACCAGTGTGAAAGGGCCAAAGAGGAAGGCATATTACCTTCCCTCCCCTATATTGTATGCTGATTTCCTACTCCTGGAGGGTGTAGCACTCACACTACCAATTCCAGCACTAGACAACAAACCAATCACAAACACTAGATTGAGGCACCTCTGCAATTGCATGAGGTTTGGGGGGAAACCCCAACACAAATCATAACACTCTACTTTTCTCTGCTCTGTTTGATTGTTTGCTTTGCTTGAGGGATGTGTCCTGTTGGGGATCATAGAGTTGCAGTCTTTGTTATCTTTTTTCTAGAATCTTTCAGAACTTTGTGTAGTAATGGTTTGGTGTTCATTAATTTTTTCAGGTGTTCTATGTCATCAGATGTTATTTCTCCATCAATTTTGAAAGATAATTTTGCAGGATACATCAAACAGGTTGTTTGCTTTTAGTGCTTGAAATACTTCACACCAAGTTCTCTTTAATGTAAGGGTTTCTGTTGAGAAGTCTGCTGTGATCTTGATAGACTTTCCTTTATAGGTGATTTGTTTCTTTTTTCAAGAAGCCTTTAATATTCTGTTCTATAACATGCCTTGCTGTAATTTTTTATTTCCTTGGTTAATTGGAGTTCTATATGCCTCTCTTATCCTATGTCAAATTCTATTTCTCTGCCTGGGAAAGTCTGTGAGCAGGTTTTTTTTTTTTATTTGCTCTCTCTTGCTTTTTCACTAATCAAGCTTACATTATTCTTCTTTGCATCATCTAGCAGTTGCTGGGTTGTTTTTCTCATGCTCCCTTGCTATTTTTAAGAAATCTTTCTTTTCATGATCACTAATCACAATATATTTCTGTCTTCTATATCTGAAAATGTGTCTTCATTTTGGCTCATTTTACTATGTATGCTTTTGATGGGAATTTTAACCCCCTGGATATCTGTATGAATCTGTTTTATGATTCTATTTTTTTCCTATATTGGACTTTCATGGTTTCCATCATTTACCTAAACTCCTCTATTTTTTTATTTATATCTGCTCTAGATTCACTAATCATGTCTTTTATTATGGTCACCATCTCATCTCTGTAGTTATCTGAGAATTATTTCAGATTTGATTTTTTTTTCTAGAGCTTCATTCATTTGCCTTGTGACTTCTCCTATTATCACCTCAGAGAATCTGGGTGGGTGGTTTTTGAGATGCTCCATCCCAGTGCCCCTTGGGTTTGTCTTTAATGAGCTGCATATCTGAAGTTGAATCTTCTTTAAGTATCTTCTAATTTTCTATTTTTTTAGTTTAATTTCTGGGTTGATGCTTGCAAATTTGCCTATGGTTAGTAGCTTTATTGCTAGTATTTAGAACCTAAAGAAAATGACTACTTCTCAGAGGTATCTTCTAAGACAGCCAGCTTTTGGGTTTTGGGTCTGTTTTAAGATCATAGTTCTTCAGTTTATACGGGATAAGAAATTGGTATGTACTTGGCCTAGGACCTTGTTCTCTGGCACTGGTCTGCAGTATTTTTTATGACTCTTAGGATATCTCAGTCTTGGTATACCAGAAAGAACAACTAGTTAGAACAATTATGTCACTTTGGCTAAAGTGGTGCAATCAGCATTAATAGTGTCAAACATAACCTAGAAAGTTGAAAACTAAGGTTACTGTTAATATTCCACAAGTTTGTGATTATATATCAAAACCTAAAATGAACATAGATAGAATACACAGTAAATAAGCCCTCACTATGGAAATTTTTACTCTCAAGGAAGAAATTTTAAGGGAAATAGTTGGAAAAATAGAGAAATAGAAGAGGAAGATAACAGAACAAAACTGGAGGACAAAAGATGATAATACAAACTCTAGCATGCTGATGCACAAGACAAGAGGAAAGAGAGAAGGAAGAACTAAAAGCAAGAAAAGAACAGAAAAACTACAATAAAAAAAACTAGACACCCTCATACAAAAGCAAGAACAACCAATGAAGAAAAACAAAAACAAAAGAAAGACCAAAAGAAAAAAAAAAGAAGAAAAAAATCCACTTCAAGATATGTCTCTTCAGTCACTGGTAGACACTGTGGGAAGACAGAGTTGAATCCATGTTGATTAATTCCAGCAAGCCAACAGTAGCTGTACAATGGGGTGGTGAACCTGCACCTTTATTTCTACTGACATTCAAGCTGTTTTCTGGTTGTGAGGCTGAACCACATTCATTCAGCCTGTAATAGTTTGTGCACCTACTGCAGGTTTGAACTCAGTGTGGAGCCACAAAATGAAACCAGAAGTTCCTTTGACTTTCTATCTCAGCTGGCCATTCTCCAAATGGTTTTACAGCCAATTTCACTCTCCCATGAGACATCTGAACCAGAACAACTCATCAGTAACTATAGTCTGCCACAGACCATTCTACTGGTATGTCTCTCCGTGGAGGCCTATGGCATCTCCAGTACTCACCATGCATCTGCAAGCTCAAGTGGCTTCTCCCATACCCTGAGTCAATGCTGAAGGAGAAAGTCCCACCCAACACCTCCTTCTTCTTCACTGACACTTCCATCTTAACTCTTCCTGTGGGATTTAAATATTGCTTCAGATCCTTCTTTTGTCCTGAGGACCCTCTTACCTTTCTCTTGTCTTCCTCATCTTGTTGTATGCCAGTGTCTATATATCAAGTCTCAGAGAGGCTTTTTCTCTGTTGCTCACCACTTTACCATCCTGTTGGAGGTTCAACATGGAACCCTTTCATTTTGAATAAACAACAAATGAGTTCTATATTTTTTGATCCAGAAGGTGCATAAGTTTTTTGTAATAATATTCTTTCCTTACTTTTTGATTACAGGATAGTTTATTAAAAATTGGTCAACTCTACCAACATCACCCATAGAATTATTAACATTATTGATCATTATTGAAATCTTCTAGTTTCATTTTTTCTAGTTCTATCATTTTTGTGTTATGAATAGTTGACAATAAGGAGATATCTTTTTTTGTTTGTTTCCATTTCCTAACATAGACCTTTGCTCTCAGATATGCTAAGATTTCTCCCTTTTTCAAGTTTTTGTTTTGCAGATATTTTGGCACTTCCTTCCTGTTCAGCCTCAGTGTCCCAAATGTGTCTGTTTTGTATTATAATAGAATATCACTGAATTATGGAAATGTGTAAAAATTCTGTCTAATGTTTTTATGGTAGGAGTTTTATAAATTATAGAATGAAATTATAGGTTATTTTTCCACAAATAAATATGAATTAGTAAAAATATATAACCAAAATTCATTAGATTTTACTCAAAATGAATATTAAAGGTGAATACAATGTTCCAAATAAAAACATATGCAAAAAACAGTTGATATAAAACAAACAACACAGGAGGGTGTCTAATGCAAACAAGAATAGACTGATTGAAATGATAGCTGCCCAAGTGACACTTGAGATAATGATATGTAAACAAACTTGCTGCCCAAGTGATGCTTGGGGTAAATTGTGAAATAGTTATTTCTTGCCAATAAAATATAAATTTTATTTTATTTGATATGAAACTGTATACTTAAAATTCCATACTTGTATTCTCTTTGCTACATGTAATCTCATATATGTATAGAATAGCAACATAGAAGGGCAAATATACAGCAAAATGTAAACTAAACAATGAGATCTTCTCAAAGATGAGCAATCTGGCAACAACACGGCCTGAAAATCCAGCCAACACAATTTGAAGTGGTATTGTCTCCCAACTATTTTATGAATATGCATCCTGCTTTGCTACAGAAGGTATTTACAAAATTTTGGCTCATTGAGTCAGTGATGTCCATAAGTTGCACAATATAATATCAAATAAAAATAAAGATCGCAGACAAAAAGTGTTCTATATTTGCCAAAAGGAAAAACTTGTCAGCTCTTCACAACTGGCTTCTGAACTCAGTGATAGTTTTCAAAATGCCTAACTGGATGTTCTTTAATGTGGAAATGTCATGAATAGAAATAAATACTTGATAATGCATTCTTTTACAGAAGAAATATACCCACAAATCAATGGTGGAAGCCTGATATTCCTTTGAATCCATGGAAACAAATTTGGGACAGTTCTCTTTTTTTTTTTTTTTCTTTTTGAACCAGGGATCAAACTCATGACCTCATGCTTGCCAGACAGGTGCTTAAGCCACTGAGCTAAATCCCCAGCCCCATGGAAACAAATTTAAGATGAGATTCTGTGGTTTGGGTCCAGAAAGAGAGCCAGGATAAATATATCTGTTGACTGGCACTATTCCTTACAATGAACAAAAGGCACAAACCTCCCAGCAGCAACATTCACAAAGCTCAACAAATCATAGTGTGCTTGGATCTGAAATGTCTCCCAAATTTCTTATTATCTCAGATACAGGATTTTTGGGTGTTTGGATTATGAGTGTATGATACTTGTTATGGTTTGTGTCTGTATGTCTTTTCAAAGCCTCATGCAGTCATGGGGGTTGGGCCTTTTGAAGGTGGCTGAATCTAGTGTTTGTGAGTGGTTTATTGTCTAGTGCTGGGGTTGGTGATGTGAGTGCTTCACTAGCCCTGGGCAGATAGCCTGTATACAGTATAAGGGAGGGAAGAGGCTTGCTTCTCTCTTTTTCCCTTGTGCCCTTTTGCTGTTGCCATTTTTAGTATCTGCCACAGCTTCCATGAAGGGTGGCCCCTCAGCCACACTGTCCTGCCTTGGAGCCAGCTGAGCATGTACTAAAACCTCCACAAAATGTAAGCTAAATAAACCTGTCCTTCATTTATTTTGGGTGTCAGGTATTTTGACTCAGCAATGACAGAAAAGTAACCAAGAGAGTGCCGGTTTGCAGATTGGTCCAGTGTAAGGGTATAGCTAACTCACTAAGAGGAAGTAGTTTTGGTAAGAGATGGTCAAAGAGCTTGACCTGGAAGGGTACATCTTTCTCCTTGGCTATTACCTTTTGTATCTTTGTGACCTGATGCCCTGACGTTGTGGTGAAATATGAACTCAGAAGTCCTTGGGAAGGGAGTCCCGCCCCTATGGCACTGCTGGTGGTTATAGCCCTCATGGCTTCTCTCTTATCCTGGGATTTCTTACTCCTTGAGGTATTCCTCAGACATTCCACATTCCTGGCTTTTCCAACTTCCTGGATCTTCCACTGCATTTTTGGCTTCACTCTAACAGTTTCACACAATGTCCCTTCAGGAACAAACTACCTGACCTGCCAGGTTTTCTTCTGAATTATGGATGGAGGTATTCCTGATCTAACTCTTGCATTTTTCATGCTCATAAAATAAGCAAAACACAGGTGATTTCAGTCTTTCAGTAACTTAAGCAGTAGTTAAACACCTTTGCATCATTCTTGAGGTTGCGAAGGTCTCTGGGTACCTCATAATAGTGAACTGAATCCTGGAAAATGAATTTCTATTTCTGAGAATACCGCCATTCTTGAACATGGTACCTGGGGCACCCTTCTCAAAGCCGTCTTTTCACTTTTCCACTATTGATCCTGATAAGGGTGGGACCTTTCAGATTACTTCCATACCCTCCAGGCATCTTTTGTATAGTACAGGCTCATAATATTTGTCTTCTTTTTAATGCTAATCTTTTAAGCAATCAAACTCTTGTCTACTTCTTTGAAGGCTCCAATTTTACTGGAGTTTCCTTTACAGCCAAACTCAAAACTTTTTAAGTCATTCAGCTGTGCTTTCGCTCTTGACTTTCAAGTAGAGTGGGCTAAAAGACTCCAATAGTAGTCGTGTTACTTCCTGTCTAGAAATATCCTCAGCCATATTAATTAGTCTACTGCTCTTAATCTCAGGCTCCCTCAAAGCCTCATGGCAAGAGCAACATATAGACAAATTTTCTACCACAGCACATAGCATATATTTCCAGGAGTCCAACTGCTTGTTCCCAGTTCAACTGGAAGCCTCCTGAGCCTGGTCTTTTCCATCTGTTTTTTTTTTTTTTTCATCAGTATTCTGTTCTTCTTAGCTCTGACCAGAATCTTGCTTGGTTTACATCATTCTAGAGATACTTCTACAATCAGCATCTCTAAAACATTCCAAATTCCTCTAGCACACCAGTTCCAAAGGCTTCTGAACTCCATGGTCAGGTAGCAACACAGCAAGTACTCTGCTTTTCTGGTTCCAAAATCTGTCTTAGTTACTTTCACATTGCTAAGACACAATACTTGACACCCACAGTTCTAAGGAGGAAAGACTTATTTTGACTCACAGTCTGTTGAGGTTTCAGTTATGGCTGGTTCCATGGCAGGACTCTGTGGCAAGGGGGAATGGGAGAAGAGAAACAGTTCATAGGATGGTAGCAGAAGGTGGAGAGATCAAAGGAGGAGGGAGAGAAATATACTCTTCTAGGCGACACCACCAGTAATCTACTTCCTCTGACCAAGCTGTACCTTCTAGTACCACATTTACTTATAAACTCATCAGTGAACTAATCTACAAAATGATTTATGAAGTGATTAATTCATTACAAAAAAAACACTTATATAGTTGGAACCTTGAAAAACTGCTGCTGAAAGGATTATCAGTGAAAATAATCCAGGTATTTAGCATTAGGACAATAGGAACAATGCCTTAATGATATCTCAAGAATCAGCAACATTCTACTCTTCATTGGTTCAAAACTGTGAAAAGATAAAATTAAATTCCTTTGAAAGACTTTATTTTCAAAAGAGAGGTCTCCTTGTGAAGAAGGTGCACCTAAATATTTGCTCTCTGAGATTCACTTCACTGGTTTTAATTATTCACAAACTCAGAGGCCTCTGCAGACATGATCCAAGGGGGACTGACTACTGCTCAAACAAAGAGTAATATTATCCATGCAGTACCGGTTCTTTAGGCATACAGTCTACAAGAGTTGTCAGGTAAAGGAAGATCTACCCAGATTTTATAGGAAGCTCCGGGAAATTAGTCAGTGTGCCCCTGTTATGGCAGTACAAAAAGCTGTAACAGTGAAACTGAAAGTGAAGTGCAGACCACATGAAGTTGGAGATGCCAAGAGTATGGAATGTGTGCTGAGGAAGGCTTCAAGAAGTGAGTGGAGCTGCCTGTTACAAGAGAGAAATCATGTGGCTTGCAACTGGCATGGAATATGTTCAGGTCTCCCAAGCCCTTGGAGCTTTCATCTCACCACAAATTACTCCTTGTGCTGGACACAGAGCTACAGGATTAAACGTTTGTACTGTTGGGTTTTGGTCTTGCTTTATTTCTACTCCTTTATATTCCTATATTCCTCACTTTTGGAATTGGTATGTTTGTGGCATTGTCAGTAGTCTTTAACTTTCTTTTTGATACTGATGGCTAAGAGAAGAGTTTAAAGTTTCAGAGGAAACTTTGGACTTTGATCATTAGCAATGCTGAAACTGTTTAAGACTTCAGCAACTCTTAGAGATGGAGTAAACGCAATTTGCATAAAGAGATGCACATGAAACTTTTGGAGGACATGGATCAAGTGTTGTGGTTTGGATCAGAATCTTTCCTCAAAATGTTATATGCTCATAGCCAGAACTTTTGGAGCATGATTGGATCGTGAGGGCACTGACTCATTAGTAGATCTGTCTGACAATGAATTCATAGCTGATTTTTCTATTAAGGGTGTGGCCTGGTTAAATGTAGGTCGCTGGAGGATTGACCCTAAAGACTATATTTTACTTCTTGCCTCTTCCTTTTGGTCTCTCAGCTTCGTGGCTCTTAGTCACTTTCATCATCACAGAGACACACCATCACTGAAAAGCACAGTACTGGCATGATTCAATCACCTTCACAAAGCTCTGTACATGAAGTTTTGGGGTACATTCTAGACATAAATCATGCAATTCTGCTCTTGGTCCCAAAAGAATCACGTACATATCTTTATGCAAAATTCATTTGGTCCATCTCTAAGAGTTACCAAGATTTTAACGCTTTAACCATTGCTGTAAAATCCAAGTCCAAAATCTCTAAAACTCAAGGCAAACTTAGCTGGGAGCCATTATAAAAATCAAAAAGAAAGTTGCACACACACAATGGTACAGAGTAAGCATTCCAATTCTGAAAGAAAGGAATGGGCAGATAGAAAGGAATGAGATCAAAATAAGAATAAATCTTAGCAGGGCAAACATTAAATCCTATAATTCCATGTTCAGTGCCAGGCCAAGCAGTGACAAAACGTTAGCTCCAAATGGCTTGGGCTGCTCTACTCCTATAGCATTGCCAGTTGCAGCCATCACAGTAGGTTTGCTCACTGCCTTCAGTTTTCCTCAGATATTCCACATTTTTTGCTTCTACGATGTCCTGGGGTTTCTGCTTCCCTTTCATCTTCTCTGTCACAGATTTTCACACTTCCCTCACAGGGGCACTCTGCCTAGCATCCCGGGACTCCTGATTGCACGTGAAAGCCTTCCTGATCCTAGAGCCCTTGCATAATACATGCCCATAAAACCATCACCACACAGAGATGTTAAGGTTTGTTGCTTGCTTTCTCCATAGCTGGACTCCTTTGGTTCATGGCTGCAGTGGCTTCTGAATGCCTGGATGACTGGAGTTGGGGAATCAACTCTGAAAGAAATTCTTCTCAAGAAGGGGAACCCACTGCTCCCTTCTCAAAGCATATTATTTGACTGATGCACCATTTAGCTCACCAAGGGTAGGGTCTTTCTGATTCCTGAGATGCCCTCACAATATGTTTCCTATTTTATGATGCAAAGAGCTGACTTCTCTCAATATTAATCCCTTTAGCAATCATATTCTCCTTTGCTTCATCTTTGAAATGCTCCTTTTATGGCAAAACTGGAAACTTTTTAAATGAGCTATGTGTTCCTTTTTCTCACTATAAATCTGAATAAAAGCTGCCAACAGTACTCCTGTTATATCGTGAATGTTGTGGCTTCTTCTAAATTTCCACTGTGACATCTACCCTTAATCTCAGTCTCCCACAGTCTCAGAACCTAGGCAAAATATAGACAAGTTTTCTTTTTCTTTCTTTTTTTTCTTACCAGGAATGGAGTTTCATGACCTTGCACTTGCCAAGCAGGCACTTGTGTCACTGAGCTATATCTCTGGCCCCGAGAAGTTTTCTGCTGGAGTTTAAAACATATTACCTTTATATGAACTGGCAATGTGGTCCTTCCCAAATGAAACTCTCTGAGTCTGTACTTTTCCATCTGCATTTCTATCAATACTCTGGTCTTCTTAGCTTCAACCAGAATTTCCTACCATGCTCAATTTAGAGCATTCTGGGTTCTGTAGAAGGCATCTCCAAGTCTTTCCATAGTCCAACTCCAAACCAGTTCCAAAGGCCTCTAAATCATATGTTCAAGTACATCCATAGTAATGATTCCACTTCTCCTATCTTAGTTATTTTTTCCTTACTATGACACAATATTCAACTTTCCACTCCTCTTATCTTAGTTATTTTTTCCTTACTGTGACACAACATTCAACTTTCAAAGCTTATAGGAGATCTTTGAGAACAGAATGTGATTCTGTTCATAGTTATCTGGCTCCAAGGTAGGAATGACACAGAGGGTACATAGCAGATTTAAAAAGGAGCCAGAGAGGGAGATATACCTCCTCAGGTCACATCCTAAGTGAACCACCTTTTCTGACCAGGTCCCACCTCGTAACAAAATATTCAGGAACTTGTGAATGAATCAATCTGCTGATGATCATATGACCCCCATAATTGAGTCATCTTCTAGAAGCCTCATTTCTGAAAGCAGTATGCTTCGCAGGGAGGTTCTAGATCTGAACCATAACACTGACTAAGGGGCTTTCCCCTGCCCAGACTTTCCCACCATGACATTTCTCCATTCCAGTTTGCCCAACCATGGCCTGAATATTTTGAAACTGTAACCCAAAGTAAACCTCTTCACATTTAACTTGAAGATATAGGATATTTTATCTCAGTGATAAGGAAAATGCCTAATATACACAGACCTAGCTTTATAATTTGACCACAAGTTAATATAAGAGTGGCCCATGAAACTCAGCCTTTGATAGGTGTCCAGAGGCAATGTTAACTAATGAAGTCTTATCTCTCTGTGGTAGCTTATGTCTGGCACTCTGTTAAATAATACTGGTGAATCACAGAAGATGTCAAGCATAGAGATCTAAAGATTGTCTGGAAAATAACCACTTTCCATAATAGCCCACTTTATAGTTTAGTTATCTAGAACAAATGGGTAAAAGAGTTTTTTGTACCTAATGTTGAGCCACTTGCACCTCAAGGTCTGTTTTCAGTAGACCTGCATATTGATCTTCACACCCAAATTAGTCAAGAGGGCTTAATCCACTCCCTGATTTAGATCTGAGCATTCAGTTCCACCTGTCTTCTGTTCTGGGACCACAAGGTAAAGGACTGAAGAATATAATTTGTATTCTTCTCTTTAAAAACCCAAAGTATAATATTGATATTATTCTGCTTCATCTCTGTTATGCTATTTTTCTGTTGTTGGTTGTCTACTTTTCTCCTTCATTCCTCTGTCTGCCCCAGTTAGTGAGCCCCTCTGTCACTGTTCTTGAAACCCTGGTTCTCTCTCTCTCTCTCTCTCTCTCTTTCTTTCTCTCTTTCTCTCTCTCTCTCTCTCTCTCTCTCTCTCTCTCTCTCTCATGTCCTTCAGTATTTTTTGTAGGGTTGGATTGGTCATAAACTCCCCCAGTTCCTCTTTGTCATGGAAGCATCTTGTTTCTCCATTAATTCTGAGAGATAATTTTTCAGGGTACATCAATTTGGGTTGGAGGTTATTTTCTTTCAGGGCTTGGAATAATTCACTTCAAGCTCTTATTGATTTGATGATTTGTGTTGAGAAATCTGTGATGATTCTGATGGATTTTCCTTTATAAGTGATCTGTTTCTTTTCTATGACAGCTTTTAATATTCTGTTCTTGTGTTGAATTTCTGGGATTTTGAATATTATCAAAATCTGGGTGTAGATCTATTTTGATTATAGCTGGCTGGAGTTCTGTATGTCTCATATATCTGGATATAATTTCCTTTTCCTATGCTTGAGAAGTTTTCTTTAATTATTTCTGTAAATAGCCTTTACATTTCATTTGTGTTTATCCCTGCTTCTTCACTCACATGTTTTGTTCTTAAGTTATAGATCTTCTTGTCATCTTCTAGCCTTTGTATTGTTAGTTCCTAGTTCCTTGTTATTTTAAAGAGATCTTTCTTTTCGCAATCACAAGGTGCAAACCTGTCTTCAAGGTTTGATAGTCTATCATTAGTTTCTTTCAAGCAGTTTTTCCATCTTTCAATGGAGATTTTAATTTTCTGGTAATCTCTTTGAATCTGTTTTATGTGTTCTAGATTTTTTTAATATTCTTCATTGAAGGTTTCTCTCCTTTTTCTATGCTCCTCCATTCTGGATCTGTGTCTTCTTGAGAAGTACTTTGCATTTCTTTTATTATTTTTCTTATATCTTCCTTTACTTGTACAAGTACTTCTGTTTTGAGTTCTTTTACAGTGTCAAGAAAATAATTCTTTATGTCAAATGCTGTTTTTTCAGAAACTGGCGATGTGCAGCCCCAGATCTCTTCTGTGTTTACCTCCTCTGGGCCAGTAGTGTATGAGTTGTAGGCTAGAGACTTCCTTTTGTTTCTTCCTCTTGTCATGTTTCTGGTTTCTTCCAGAAAAGTTGATAGTGGGGTCCCCAGCACTTCTGTATTGATTATAATTACTCTGAAGCATGCTGCCCTCCCCAGTATGCTAGTGACCTCAGGCCAGGCCCCTCCCTTCTGAGCTGGTCACCTACTGGGCGTCTTTACCACGTTAGTGTATGCTACGCAGACAGGGCTGGTTAGGGATCACTGCAGGGAGACCTCGTCCTTGGCTATTGGATGGCACACAGGGGTGGGACTCAGTCCAAGCATTTCTCACAATCTGATTATTTGCTAGGAGTGGCTGACTGAAGCCACTGCAGTTCTGATTCTGGGCTTATCCAGCCTGACTCCAGAGTGTCACCCAGCCAATCGTCCACTCCTGCGGGAGGGCTGAGTTCCCACACTCACTGTGAACTGTTCTCCACTCTGCCTCCTTCCTCCATAACTGCAGCCTCCTGCCAAGGCTCTCCACTCACCAACCTCCAATTTCACCATGACCGTGCATCTTTGGACTCCAGCGGCATTTTGTACACAATGGGACCAGTTCCAATGAGAGCGCGTCTGGCTACAGCCTTCTGTCCATGTTTTTCTTTTCTTTTCTTTTTTTCCTCTTTTGTTTCTTCCTGGATTGAGAGGATCCATCTCCTTCTGTGTGCTCTTCTCCAGGATGTTTTATTCCAGCATCTGAACTGTTTCTCTCAGAGAGGTTCTTTACTTTGCTGCTTATTGATTCGCTATCTTCCCAGCTTCCCCCAGAAGTCAATTTTGAAGGGAGGTACTGTCCAGCACTATGTTGGGCAGGTGACACATGAGCCTGGCAGCGCTTCACATGAGTGAAAACCTATCAAATACCTCTTCCAGACCAGTAACAAATGCAAAGAACACTGTAAGCTGAGGGTAACTCCAGTGTCATTTTATTTGACCTCTCACTTCTGTGAGACAAAATCACCATACTGTAATTCTAAGCATACAATCAGTATCCATACCTCATTATACTAATGTTTATTTATCTTGCTGCTTTTTGACTTATCCAACAGCAGGATGTGCCCAGGATTTGGAGATGCCACATGAAAATTTAATGGCCTAAAGTAGTTAGGCCCACATCAAAGACTCCCCACCATGACCAACAGTCATGTGTGCTTCTGGTCCATAGATACGAGAATGCCTTACAGGCCTAGGCCATAAGTCTTATCTGTCTCCAGTCATTCAGCTTTGACCTTTCATTAAACAAGAAGGACTTCTCATGTGCCATCCTCAGGCTCCACACTATACCAGGAAAGCCTCTGCCTGAAACTTTTCCTTTCTCCCCGATTTTGATCCATGGCCTCATCACTCCCTCTTATCACTATCACATAAAATTCTACCTTGCTGCTCTTTTCTCTTCTTGACCCCATTACTAAGAGTAAAGGACTTGAATATCTGGTATAATAAACCTCTTATCACATAACCACAAAGGACAGTTGCAATATTAGGGAGAATGGGAATGATGAGGGTAGCCTTCAAACATCTTATAATTTTGGCTTCATTTAATTAATAAAACACCAAGTGTTCCAATCTGCCCTTCTTAAATCATACTGAAAGACTACTGACCCACACTGAATGATACTATAAGTACTTGAAGCCAATAAGGAGAGAAAAGCACTGTTTGGCTCTATTTGTGGGCTTCTCCACCCACCGCTGTTGTGGGCTCTGACATCTATAAATTGGCACATTCCCTTCTCTCAGTTATTCTAATGCCTGATTAGTCCTTAAATTACTAATGTGCCAAAGATCAATTTGACAAATAACAGATTCATCAAAATATATTGAACTAAAAGATAATTTGGTGAACTGTTGGGAATTTTTTAAGATTTTAGTTGCACTTTAGCATCTCTCTCCATTGTCCACAAATTCTCAGGCCTATCCTGGAGTCTCTCGGAGGTCTTTAATGATGAAACAGGTAGAACACAAATAAAATTAGGAAGTGCTACCACAAAAGGCAGTGAAATGGCAGGCCCAACTGGATGAACAACATCTTACAGTTTAAAAATCAGCCTTGCCATTTGAATATAAGCAGGGCAGCAGGGTAGAGACAAAGTCAGAAGGTGGAGTAGGAAAAGGTAAGGAAGAAGCAGGAACCAGCAAAATAGACCTTCCTGTGTAGCACAATATTTTCCTGGAGTATTTCCACACATCAGATTAGGAAGGTGGGCTAAATCTATGGCTGACTGGACTTCATTATGGAAACAGAATGAGGAAAAGACTGACAAATCTTTGGGAAGATTTATTTTCCTTAGAGCCTCATACATCTGAGAGTGCATTTACAGTAACAAAACAAGTTGAGTAAGTTTTGAAAAATAGAATAAAAGGGCCAGAATATACAAATTAATTTTTGTGTTGCGTTGCTAATTTTTAAATAGTTATTTAAACATTAAGCTGAGGCAAACTAAATTATTTTCCAAAACATTTTTGTGAACTGCTTATGTGAATCTTCTATGCAGATTTGGTTTATGGAAGATTTTGCAAAAATGTTATGTTTATTCACTCAGTTAAAAATGGACTTTAGTCAACATGCACATACAGAAGTATCTACTACTAAGGCAGGCACAATAGTATATGGATTCTTTTTATTTGTTAAATTGTTCAAATCACATGATAAGATAAATTATTCAGAATTAGCATATATAGTATATTCTTGTATGTATATTTTGTACTTCAAAATCTAATACTAAGAAATACTAATAAAATATAAGTATTGCTTTGGTTATTAAATTTCTGGTGAATGTACTATTTTTAAACAATTTTATTGAAGTATAAAATATGCTTTATACCATAAAAGCTACACATACAATAAGTGCATAATTTAATATTTTGACCTACATATATAAATATTAATGATCAACTTGGAGCAACCAGTATGATGATTTACAAAATGTATTGAGCTGCAAAAGAAAATAATTTTTGGGTTGCTTGGGAGAGTCAAGTAGTCTTTCTAGTACAAATGATATTTGGAATGCGTTCATTGAAATATTCTCAAAAAGGAGAATTGATCTCAACCAGGTTCAGGAGTTTTTCCTGATCTCATGCTCTAACAAAGTAACACAGACCCTTTCTGTGCTGCTTTACCAAAGGTTATTGTAATTATTAAGACAATACTGATAAAGAGCAACCCTCTCTAGTATATCATAAGCTTCTAATACATATGATTCATCTTTCTGTGCTACCAGCTCTTTAGTCATGTTAGGTCTGAAGGTAATATCATCTTCCTAAGAACTCATAGACAGATCAAGAGAGTCTGGTCAGACATAACAACACAGATAATTAATCACCTGAAACAATTCACAGGATAATTTTGAAGATTTATCTCACTTCTCATTTTTCTTCATTCTGAACATGATTTGATTCTGAGGTTCACCATCCCTTCATGATGTAACACTAGAATTTATGATAAAATAAATATGATAATAAAATCTTTCCAAAGTTTTAACAGAGATAACTTTTCAGACATTTTCTTAATCAGCTGGATCAAAGATTTCTTCTCACTTTAAAAAAATAGGCATTTTCTTTCTCATTCTCAATTTCTGGGAGCTAATGCAAATATTTCATTCATGATGCTGAATTATTATTTCAACACCTTAATCTTAGTTGGACAGAGTAGGTATTACCCCTAAAGTCCTATGTCTCTATAGCTCTGAACTGCAAGTGCATGCACCCCAGCCTTAATCATATTTCAGTCTAAAACCACAGGCAAAGCCTTTTATTTATTTATGCCTATTGTTAAAATCCCTACTACAAAAGAATTCACATATACACTTTCTGTGATTACATTGTTTCTTGTTATCCTATACAATTGAAGAAGAGAAAAATTTCTAAAAGTGCCTAAGTTTTTTTTTTTTTTTTTTTTTTTTTTTTTTTTTTTTTTTTTTTTTTTTTTTTTTTTTGTACCAGGAATCAAACTCATGACCTCACACTTGCCAAGCAGGTGCTTGTGCCACTGAGCTAAATACCTGACCTCTCTTAAGTTTGTATTTTTAAGTAGAAGTTTATTATATCAACATTCATTCTAAAATCAAACCTTGTATTTAAACCAAAAAGTATAACAGGTATTGTGAAATAGGAAGAAAACACTCAAATGGGAAGGGAAACTAGGCAGAGGGGAGAGGGAAAGGAAAGAAGGGAAAACAAGGGTAGATGGAAATAGACTTCTGTAATAAGGGGGGTTGAAGGGAGGGGAGGGAAGTAGGAAAGAGGATGAAGGTATATCACGCACAGGTGCGAACTCCATATGACAAGTAAGATCATTATGTGTATCTAAAATGTACCAATAAAATTAATTTTAAAAACTTGGGATTTTGGTAATAGAGCACTGCTTATATTAACATCTATGTGTGGTACAGGTTAAGATAAAATCTCAATGAAATTATTTGGTAAGTGTCCTTTTTACTTCCTTTTTGTAAGCCTGATGTGCTTCATGTTTATTTCATTAAATATTTCACAAGGTTTTTTTTTTGTCCAAAGAATGTATTTGTCCTTGCATGGCTTATTAGCAGGCATATGAAGTCATGACATTCACACATGTGTGTTAATTCAGTGCAGATTTGGCAAAAGAGTGACATTTTGCATAAGGGTTAGTTTTAAACTTCACCAAACTAGATTTATGCACTAAAAATTTTGTCCAAAATCTCTTGCACAATGAGAATGACTGAAATATCAAAGAATGCTATTTCAGTGTTCCCCATTAGAAAAGTAGAACTGAAGAACCATTGAAAACTAAGAGCGATTATATTGAATATCTATCTTTGAATAGGAAGAATTAAACTAGATTCCACTCTCTTGACAAGTAATCATGATAACAATGACTTTTTTTAGTAAAAAATATGCATTTCTTTTCACTTGTCTTCAGATGACTACTTGTAGGTTTTGGATAAAATTTTGCTTTACACATAGTTCTCTTCCTCTGCCTACCCAGGACAGGTATTTGCCTTTGACAAGTCATGTCCATAATGCCTTGTTTTATTCCCCAGGGATGCAAGTCAGGATCCCTTCCCTTTTCTGTCTGTGACTGCCTTCCTTTATCGCCCCCTGTAACAATCTTCTCCTTTTCTTGCATATAGGATTTTGACATTAGAATAATGAGGAAACTAGTTAAGAAAGGAAGCAAAGTGGGCAAACCCAAGGATGGATTCTTCCTCTATTGACTGTCTCACTCACAATCTACGTTATCGATCCCCCAAACTTTCACTTCTCTGTGTAGCCCATCTTTTCCTTCACTGGAATTTCAACACAGATTCTGAAAGGAAGAGCCAACAAAGTCTTTAGCACAAGCAGAGATGAAAATCTTACATGTTTAGTTAATCCTTGGGTAAATTGCAACTGATTGCAAATAAAAGAAATCAAGTTAATGTATGGCAGATTTAAACAGAAAAATATATGTGAAGGATGGAGAATCAGATCCTGTTAAGGCAAGAATGCAAGAAGATTGGGAACAGCATCTACAGTGAAATCCTTACCACCAAACAACATGTGAATGCAAAAACTAATGTCTTTTCTTCTAGGTATTGGGAGCAGCATCTGGAACCCAGACCTACTTGGCAAGGGATAATACATCCTGTGTACCACTCCCACTGCAGAAAATTTATTTTGTGAGAATAAATCCTTATTCCTGTCCAAGGGCCTGAAATAATCACTTGTTCATCTCTCACTTCTAGGGATCAAAGAGAACAGATGTAGACAGTGGAAATTTTTAACAGTAAATAGGCCCTTCCTCTCTCAATTTCATAGGCAAACAATTTCCCATAGGAAGGAGCTTTCAAGACTAAATGCTCATGGGAAACTAAGCATTCAGAACAATGTCCTTTGTGAGATGATTTAAAACTTTTGTGTTACTTCCAATCTATATGTTATTTTTGCTTTATTACTTTAAAAGTTTTTAAAGCACCCTTCAAATATGATTTAAACTGTGTGATATAATCTGTAAACCAGTGATGAAATCAATTTAATAAAGTATAATATATTTTAATAGAATATAACAAAAAATACCAGTGCTCTTATCACATAACACCAAGAGTTTTACTCCATAAATTTCATAAATTCAGGGTGTAATTTAATGCATATTTCAGTGTTCAATTAATATATACTATATATTTAATGATCCTGTCAAATGCTTTTCTTGCTGCAAATTGTAGTTAAAAGAATTGAAAACCACTCCTGCAATTGCTTTTCAGCCTTTTGGCTATGATCAAATGAAAACCATTACTCAAAAGTTTGGGTACTTGATTCAGGGGCCAGAGGAACTTTAGTGCCTAGGAGAAGGGACAACCCATAGCTAGAGGAACAGACCAGAATAGAATTAGAAATCGTGAGCCACACCCAGGCCTCCAGAAGAAATGTAATTAGAAGCTGATGCAGAACCAAGAACATCTGAGGACATCTTCTCTCTTTCTGTGATTACTTACCCAAGTTCCAGATGGCTGGAGTTCTCTATTCAGGCCTGCATACTCCAGTGACTGAGAAGGTTGGTTGGAAAGGGTTATAGTGGAGGCCAGACTTTAAATGTTCACCTACATTCTCGTGTGTATGGAAGATTATTTGATCAAGCCAGTGAAATGGCTGAGTTGCTCTTAGGAGGCGAATCTTGGTAGAGGCAAGTCATTTAGGGCTTGATCTAGAAGGGTAGATTCGCCTCCACTGCTTCACCCTTTTGCTCTCTGCTTTCAGGCCGCCATGATGTGAACGACTTTCCTCTGCCATGGCCCTTTCTGCCTTGTGGGAAGCCAAGCAGAGACTGATGACAGGCACCAAAGTAGACCTCTCCTCTTTCAAATTGTGGGTGCAGGAAAGTGACTAAGACCCTTTACAAATTTCCCTGAAGAGAAGTCAGAAAACCATGTTGGGGTCTACATTGTGATTATTGCTATACTTAGGTACACCGGTAGGTGGGGTATGTGTATGATATTGTTTCTGTAATAAATATACTCAGTTGATAAAAAATTTGATACATAATAATTAGCCAACTTCCATTAGTAGTCTTAAGAACAAACAAGAGGTAGAGAAAAGCTTTGTGAGCAACTGAGAAAAATAACTTTAATATAAACACATGAACAGGCAGTAGAAACCATGCAGGCATTTCTTTGTAGTATAAAAATTCTTTTTGAAAAGCTTATAAAGTTTAATTTGGCATTTGTATAAGCTAAAGTAAGATTAGACATTTTAATGCTGTATAGTCTTATTTCAGGTCTACCTAAAATGGATAACACTACTTTGAAGAAACTATAAACCAGTCTGAACTGTTTTGTGGGGTTAAGGATCTTGCGATAGCATCACATGGATTCTTCTATGCACTGTGCCAGAACATTTCTTTTTGGAATTAGAAAATGTGCTAACATGTAATTTATCTGATGACTAAACATTGTTCTCTCATGCAGACATTTTGTTTTCTTGCTGAGCACTAAATTGTGAACTTCTTGAAGCTAAGGAGTGTGATTTACTTAGTTTTGTATAGCAAAGTTGAGCATGGAACTCAAAATATCATTCTTGAATTGGCAGCATACTCATCTCTAACACTTCCAGTGCACTTACAGTATAGTGGTGATGTCTATGAGTTATGCACACTTTACTAATTTAATCTTCACAGAATCTCTGCACCGGGCTTTACTGACACTCTAAGTGAGGAGTTGAGGAAGGTTAATAGTTATATAACTTAGGAAAGGCCAAACTAGAATCCTGATTTACATAGTTAGGCTTAAGAATTCACACCTTTGATCACCGAGCTGCACTGCCTTCCCTGATTCTGAAGGGTTATTGAATGGAAAAGGGCACATAGGAATATTCCTAGGGGCTTGACAGAAATTTCCAGAATGATAACAAAGGGAAAATATCCTTTGCAAAAATAATCCTCCTTTTCCCTCTCCTTTAGTGAAAGCCTCTAGGGCCTGTAGATTTGAATGTTTTAACAGTATAGACCAGAATATTCCTGAAAAAAGAGAGACTTGCATAAATTACAAGGTTATTTTTTCTTGTGTAAAATATATCTGGAGGTAGGAAACCTGTCTCATGTTTTCATCAGAATCCATGTCTTATCTTTCTGATGTACCAGGGAAGCACAACAGTTCAATCTTTGAGTTGATTCATAGCCCAGTATGATCCATGGAATTCTATCCATAATATCTGTCATAATCCCTTGTCTGTTGCTCTAATTGAATACCACTGATTAGGTAATTTATAAAGAATGGCATTTATTTCATTTATGGTTCAAGAGCCTGGGCAGTCTAATACCATGGCACCAGCGTCTGTTGAATACATTCTTCCTGAAAGATAGCAGGGTAATAGTATCAGACAGGAAGACAGAATAAGCAAGTCAACATTGCTTGGATAATGAACCATCTCCAATACGCCATTAATCCCAATCACCTCCCAAAAGTCCCATCTTTAATACTATTATATTAGAACCAAGTTTCTAACACATGACTTTGAGGTACACATGCAGATCATAGCAACACATGCCCTGAAGAACAGAAAACAAACAAAAGACAGAAAGGTTAAAAAGAGTTTTCTCTGTGTAAGTCAGCTGCATTTATACAGCTGCATTTATACAGATAATTCTTTTGCTGGTATCTACTTGACCATGGTTTAAAAAGAGGCAGGGAGCTGTAGTCTTTCTTTCCTCATGCCCAGCTAAAAATAAGAATTCCATGACTAAAAGGGGAAAAGAACCCTGGATATTCAGGCAGAGAACTAGCAATGACATGTCAATTATTGCCTGAAATATTTTTCACTTCTAATTGGGAAGATCTCGTCTTACTTTGGATTCCATAGAACATTGTATATTTCAAGTCACAATTTTTAGTAACTGTAATACATTTTATGCTCTCACAGTTTTTTTTCTAATTCCTTGGAGCAAGACTGTGTAAGTCCACTTTGAATTCCACGCAGTATTGATAATATAGCCTTAAACTGAATACGTGTTCAATAAAAATGCAAATTAGATCTTCTAAAGGTAATATTTAGGGAGCTGGTAATAAATGAGATTTATATTGTATATTGCATATAGATGATTTCCAATATATCAACAGAATTGTAGGTTTCTAGAATTATTTGATCTTCTTTTTTGGCTATGTACAATGCTAAGTAACAGAATTAGTTGATTTTACCGCATCATACATACATGTTTGAGTAACACACAGAAAAAAAATGTTGAGTTTTAAGCATTGCCACTCTCCCTTACTTCAGAGAGAGTCTAAATAGAGAAGTTAACTTCTATGTAAATAAATGTGAGCTATTTGAGCAACTACTCAGTAGTATCTGAAATATAAAAACGACTTATAAAAAGAAAATAGACAAGAATCTTGGAAAACTTTCCTCAAAAACTGATTTTAGGAAAAGCTAAAGATAGTAGACTGATAACGACAAATGATATAGCGATCATAGCTTATATAGTAGCACATGTGGTTTTGCGAGAGACCTTCAGGGAAATCTCCTTGGACCAGAGATATTTCAGAAGATCTTGGAAAGATGTTTATAGAATTTGACACACCTGAAGCTAGACACTCCAGGAAATACAGCATTAAGAGACCCACCACAGAAACAGGAAAATATGGGTATAGTTGCTGAATGTCAAAAGTTTTTCTGCAATCTAAAGCAAGGCATAAAGTGTTTTGAATTAGACAAGAAAGCAGGGGAGTTTATGCAAAGCTAAAGGGTACACAATGGACTGAACACTGGTGCTCTCCAAAAATTTATATGTTGGACCCTCAGCTTTGTGGATGGGGTTCTGGAGGGCAATTAAGTCCTGTGGTGAACACCTAACAAATGAGATAAGTGCTCCTCTACAGAGACACATGAGAGAGCCTGCCTTGGCACTATCTGCCTCATGCAGATTGAAGATGGCTGTCTGCAAACCACAGAGACCACTCGCCAGACTCCTGATCCACTGGCACTTTGATCTTGGCCTTCCCATGCTCCAGAATTGTGAAAAATACATTTTTGTTGATTAAATTATTTAGTTTATGAAATTTTTGTTATAGGAACCCTAAGCTTACTAAGATGATATTTATTCAAAACTTTACAGTATGTTGGAAGAGAGAGAGAAGAGAAACAAAATAACAGGTCGGTCTTGAATGACTAGGAACAGCCCATAAGTACACAGAAAATGTTAATATACAATTTTTGTCACAAAGTTAACCAAATGGCAATGGTGTTCAAGCATCCTTAAAAACTGCACAGGTACAGCTGGAAAAGAGGTAGAAGTCATTGACAGTGTCTGTCATCTGATTAAAAAAAAAGACAAAACTAGTCATAGATTTGATATATGTGGAACATATCATATCATATATATATGAACCAGGTATTTCACTTCAAAAAATAAAGTAATATGCCAAAGTACTAAATTCATTAAGATAATTTGATTCAGTTTTCAAATATTTGCTATATTTTAAAATTTTTCTATTTATTTTTCTAACTTGGTTTGAACTCTGATGGAGTTGTTATTATTCTCTTAACTCTGTTGACAACCTACAATATCCTCTCTTGAAATATAAAATGGAAACTGTATTATTACTAGTGCATAATTTCACCTGAATTTTCTCACTCACCAATCCATTTTCACCAGCTATGGAAGGCCAAATTGTGTTTTATGTGTAAGTTATTTAATATTATCTTTTAAGAAAATCTACAGTTGACATTTTATCACTGTATATTGAGTTAATTTATATTTTCTCATCTCCGGAGATAAAATGGAACTCTAATGAAATTATTGGTGCATCCTGAAGAGTTATCTAAGGCATTTTCTAGGATTGAGGGAGATTATCAGTTACCTACAATGTAAGGAGAATAAAATGAGTACTCTGTAAATATTTGATTTGGTGATTTTTGAAAAATACAGAAAGTTCATCATAATATTCACATTATTTTCCAACCCTGTTTTGTGAGGAGAGCTCATCTTGTACTCCTGCCAAACTGAAGTACTCATTTCTCATTACAAGCTCTGTGCTGTCCTCTCCCCATACTTTTAGGTGCTGCACTATCTCAGCATGTCTAGGAACGCCTTTCTCATCCAAAGGCAGTTGTGCACATTAGTCCTGATTTGTTAACTTTATTGAATTAATAAATACCTAGTATATCAGTAAAGCATGCTCCTGGGTGTATCTGAGAGGGTCATGGAGGTATATTACACATGGGCCCTCACCCAGTTCTCTGGCACCCTTTCCTTGTTCTGCTTCATGGCTGCATGAGCTAAGAAGCTTTACTCTGCTCACTCTTCCACCACAGTGTCTGCCTTAGAGCCCGTTGATCATAGACTGAAACACTAACCAAATTTAAACCTCTTCTCAATGAGACAATTAGCTAATAGAGAAAATTGGTATCAGGAATGAGGTCATTTCTGTGTATACCTCACCGTGTGGTTCAGAAGACTTTAGAACTGATTTGAAGGAAGAGTTTGGAAAGATTTGAGATATGGATTGAGCTAAAGAAGCTCTACAGTGCTATAAGTGTAGGGAGAGCTTACAAGACACCAGTGCCAATAGGAATGAAGAAAGTACAAGCCAGACTCATGAGGCTTTAGTTGGGAATAAAGACTCAACAGGCATTCAGATAAGAGGTCATGTGTGTTAAGCTCTATCAGGAAAATTGTCTGTTTTGCCCATGCTCTAAGATTTGCAGAAGAGTGAGATTAAAATAGTGGATTAATTTTCTGATGGATGAAATTTCAAAGCAGTTCAAAGTGCAAGTTGTGGCATGGATACTCCTCACTGTGTTTACTCAGATTTTTGAGAAAAAGGTAGAGCAAAAATTTTTTTAATTAAATTTTGACCTAGAAGGAACCATAGATAAAGGTTAGACCAAAGAATGTATGACTGCTAAAGAGATTAGAACTGTTAAAAAAAGAAACTAATTACTTATTACAGGGACAAGAAGAAAGAGGCCATGAGAGGATTTCAGCCATTAGCAAAACCCGACTCACTTCAGATTCAAGGGTTGCATGATTTATACCTGGCTGTAACCTTCTCCAAGCCCCATCAACTCAGAAGCAGGAGCTTGTAGAAGGTGAATGAATCACAGGGTGTCATGGTTTATGTTGGTGGCCCCCAGGCCTCATGTATTTGCATTATGCATTTGTGATTGGTTCATTATCTAGCTCTTGGATTGGTGGTGTCAGTGGTACACCCTCCTAGGGGTGGAGTCAGGATGTGATGTAATGGCAGGAAGAAGGTGTGTCTCTCTCTTGCTGGTTTCCACCTTGCTGTTTGCAGCCACCATGAACTGCAGCCTGCCATGACACCCTGCCTTGGAGCCAACTGAGTATGGACTGAAACCTCCAAAAACTGTAAGAAATAAACCTTTCCTTTCCCAACTTTGGGCATCAGGTATCTTGTCTCAGTGATGAATAAAAAGTAACTGAGACACAGGGGTACTACAGCTGGCTTGCTATTGGGAAGTAGGGTCTGAAGAGGCAGAACTTCGGGGCTGTGATCTGGAAGTATTTCCCCCTTCCCTGGCTCCTCACTTCACCCTGCATTTCCTAGAAGCCATAATGTACACAGCTTTTCACTGCCTGGGCTTCCACTATGAGGCTCCTGCAGGGGACCAGCTGAATATGGACTGAAATCCCTACAAACTGTGAGCCAGAATAATCTCCTCCTTCAAACTGTAGGTGTCAGTTATCTTGTCTGAGACACAGGAAACTGACTAAGCCAAGGTTATGTAATTTTTAGACTTTCTTGTGCTTCAGAATGGCCTCTAAGGAATAGGTTCCTTAGTACTTGTTACATTGCATTCAGCCATCCAAGCACACAGAGGCACTGCAAGTGTGGTCCAAGGAGTCCGGGGTGCTGCTTCCTCTGATGTTAGACTTTGATATACATCATCCATGTGATACTGGTTTTACTGACATGCAAATTGCAAGAGTTATGGGGTCAAGAAGGCTTCCATTCAGATTTCACGGGAAGGACTGAAAGGCCAGAAAAGACCCTGTGAGAGTACTGTGTGAAGCTATGGAAATGACACCGAAAGTGCAGTGGAGCCCCCAGGAAGTCAGAGATGACATGATCGTGGAATGTCTGATGAGGAAAGCTGCAGGCTATGAATGCATTCTACTTCAGACAGAGGCTACATGAAGGCCATAGTAGTGATGCCACCCACACCCTTTGGAACTCACATTTACCCACCTTGTGCCTGGATGCCAGAAATGAAACTGCAATGCTTAATGTTTACCCTTCTAAGTTTTGGTCTTCCTTTGGTCCAGTTCTGTGCTGTCCCTCCAGTTCATCCATTTTGAAATGGAAATGAGTACCTTGTGCCACTGCACCATGGTATGGTGTAGTTTGTCTTTCATTTTTAAACATGATCACAGTTAAAGAGTTTGCCCTCGAGTTTCAGTAGAGTATTGAATGTGGGCCCTTTAAAAATGCTAAAACTATTAAGACTTTATGAGAGGAAGTACTAAATTTTCAGCTGTGTGCAGGATAGTTGTGTTACATTAGATGGAAAAATTAACTGGCCATTGTCTTTATTTGGAGATTAAGGAAGGTTTAATGAAATGTGTTTGAGTTTGAAGTTGACAAGCATGGTGACTTTAATTCTACATCCCTTTTATTTGATTAGAGAAAACCTAGAAAAATAATAGAACATTCTCCTGAGTGTGTCTGTGTGGGTCATGGAAGCGTGGCCTTAGACAATATATATGGTCCCTTTCCCTTTCCTCTCTGATGCCGTTCCCCTGACTGCCATCAACTAAGCAACTTTATTTAGCCTAGTGCCATATTTCTATTTGAAATCAGCTGACCATGGACTGAATTTACCCAAACTGTGAGCCAAATTGAACCTTTCTTCCTTTAAGATGTGATAATCAAGTATTATGTCCAGCAACAAAAAAATCTAATACACTAGTTTATCAAACTCTATTTTGTGAAGCATTTCTTAATACCGCTAAACTGTATGGGTACTTGCCATAGCACTGGCTATGGTATAGGATAAATATTAAAGGCATGGTACTTGTGGTAAGAAAAATGGCAACTGGAATCCTGTTGTAGTACACACTGTGGAATCTCAAGCAAAATGTTAAATTCTCTGGAAATGCAAGTGCAACTGTGTGTCTCCCCCACTCTCAAAGGCTGATGTGAGAATTACATGAAATAGTGCAAAGTACTGGTACCTATTGTGTGACATGGGGATTATGGTTAGTAAAAATATATTGTATAGCACTTGAAAATCACTGCAAGAGTTAATTTTAAGTGTTCTTGCCATAAAAAAGCAAATATAAAGGTAATGAAGATGCTAATTAGTTAATACATGAATCCACTACATAAAGCTATTTTACAGTTATATATCATGATTTATTCCATAATACATACAGTTTTGTCAATAAAAATAATTGAATGAATAAATAAATATTTTTAAAAAGAATGAAGTGCTTTTCAAGAAGTACTTTTAAAAAAGAATGAACTGACTTTGTATTAATTTTGTGTGTGTGATGAGCTAATTATCCAATTTCATTCCATACACACAAATTCAAATAGATATAGATAGTGTAGCTATAGATACAGATATATAGATACAGATAGCCATTTGTTCAAAATATTTGTTGAAAATATATGAAATGTTCATTATTAATTTAATGTTTTCCTCCTTGATTTTCCCAAAGCTTTATGACTGAGAGTTGTAAATGACAGATTAAGTGGCCCACCCTTTGTCTGGCAGCATTCTTTATCATAGAGATACAGCTGTAAAAAGCAAGACCAAATGTTTGAGTCTAGGGATTTCTTTTCAGTAGCAAAATATAAAAGGAAAAACAAAATGACAGAAAGAAGGATGAATCAGATTCTGGCTGATTTTATGCAAAAATATTAGAATTGAATGGTATTCAGAGAAGGATTAAGTAGCTACTTTAAATAGATATTAAGAATTGATATTATGAAGAATATTAAAACTAAGTAAAGTTAGGGTGAGAGATGAGGTAACTACCTTAGATGTATTTTTAGAGAAGTCTCTCCAAAGATGAGAAATTCTAGCTTTGCATATAACTCTCACTATCACCAAGCAAAATAGAAAATAGTAACAACAATTTTCATACAAATAGAATATCTAGTCTTGGACATCTCACTTCTTTCATTAATCATGATTTCATGATTAATCATGTTTTCACAATTAACCTTGTTTCAATTTCTTCATATTACCAATTGTAATACACAATTACGTAGGTACACCAAAACTGTTGATTGCTAGACATGTGACTGTTTCCTTTCTTTTGGCGTGTATGTGTACTTTTTTGACACACACTTTTATTTTTATTGGGTATAAAACTGGAGCAGAGTCACAAGATAATATTGTAACTTTGTATTTAGCTTTGAAAAGAAGTACCAGTCTTTTCCAAAGTGTTTTCCACATTTTACTTTCCCATCAGCAGTATACAAGAATTTTGATTTCACTGTATCCTCAGGTCAGCTGTTCAATCTATCTCTTTGATTATAGCTATCCTAGTAAACATGCAATTATATCTTACTTTAGATTTTGGTTTTAATTTTTCTAATGAATTATTGTGCTGAACATGAGGAAATTTGTATGTCTTCTTTTACTCAGACCCACTGCCAATGTCACATTTATCTATTTTGTTAGTGAGTTACAATGACCATTTTATACTCTAACACAAATCCTTTATCAGATAAACACTTTGCAAAACTTTCCTACTATTTTATGTACTTCCTTTTCACTGTGTTGTTGCAATTTGAAGTATAAAATAGAATAATTATGATACTAAGATCATTATTTCTTTGTTATTTGTGATACTAAAATCATTATTTCTTTGTTTTTTGTATATTTGGTTCATATGAAAGAAACCACAGCCACATTTAAGAAGCCATTTTCACACCCAAGAACATGAATATTTATATCCGTGCTTTGTTTTAAGTGTTACATGAGCTGTTTTACAAGATTTTCTAAGTTTTATGGTTTTATCTGGTACATGTATATCTCTGATTATGAGGTAATTACAAAATTTTATGTCATATGTATTTTTATCCATTTGTCTTAAAACCTTTTTTTGAAAATATTATTTTTTGTCCATTAAATAGTCCTGGTACCTTTATAGAAATATATTTGATTAATTGTAAAATTTAGGGACTTGGAACTCTTCTGCACTGTTGGTGGGAGTGTAGACTGGTGCAGCCACTGTGGAGGTCAGTCTGGAGATTCCTCAAAAAGCTGGGTTTGGAGGTCCCATTTGACCCAGCTATTGCGCTTCTAGGCATATTCCCAGAAGATCTGAAAACATCATACCACAGTGATATATGTGCACCCATGTTTATAGCAGCACAATTTGTAATAGCCAGATCCTGGAAACAACCTAAATGCCCATCAACTGAGGAATGGATAAAAAAGTTGTGGCATTTTTATACAATGCAGCTATAAAGAATGATCACATTGAGATACTTATAAATAAATGGACACGACTTGAGGCCATACTCATAAGCGAAATAAACCAAACTCACATGTATAAATACTGTATAGTCTCCCCAGTATGAGAGTTGATAAGAGTATATAAGATTTTATGGTAAGCATGAGTCCCCATCTCATAGCTTTGAAGCCTTTCAATATTTTCATTCATCAGTTGGAATGGTTTTATTCTGTTTTTTTGACTATATCATGCATGATGGTATGAACAGCTGTTTCGAAGAAAACAAAACATTATGACAGCTATTGCTGATTTAATATCATCCTTCTTAGAAGTCCTACCATGCTTCTATTCCTCTACTACCATTAGTTCTATCTATCACATTGTATCTTATTGGGATTCGAATATGTGCGATAGTATAAACAAAATTTTTTATTGAAAATGAGATATTATAGTACCCATTGATCATTCTCTGTTATTCAGTTCATAATGCCCTGTAATTCTTTCACTGTTTGAATAGTTTTATACTATTTTGTTATGTTTTATATTATTGTATTTGAAACTATGCTCAACTATAGCAGAGAAAGAGATATTGTGATAGCTACTGTTAATGTCTGGTTGTTTTAATATAAAGTACTGTGTTGCCTATTTTGTCCTGTTCTGATCTGCTCTGTTCTGCCCTCTTTTGTTTTATTCTCTTTAAAATAAAATTTAAAAAAATTTAGGGACTTTGGGTTTATTTTTAGTATATAATACTGTTCTACTCTTATGCCTATCTCACACTATCTAGAATATTGAAACTTTGATGTAAATTTTGAAATCAAGAAGTGTGAGTCCTTTGACTTTGTTCTTTTCAAGATTGTTTTAACTATTCCATGACCTTTCATTTCCATATTAATTTAGGGTCACATTGTCAATTTCTTCAAAAAGTTACTAAGGAATTTGATAGGGATTGTATGTCAATTTGAAGAGTCTTACTATCTCAACAACATCATCTTCTGATCATGAACATGGAATGTACTTCCATTTATTCAAATTCTTGAATTTCTTTCAGTAATATTTTGTAACTTTGCAAATATAAACTTTACAATTCTTGGTTTAACTTTATTGGCAAATGTTTTTTATTGTTATCGTGCAATTATAAATGGGATTATTTTCTTAATTTCATTTCAACTACTCATTTCTTGCCATACTGCCTATCCAACTGTAACAAACAAGCATATAAAATTTTATAGGTACATTTATTTTCATTTTATTTAAATTAATTTTTAACTGCCATGTATATAAAGAAATAAAAATTATATATATATATAAAATTTTGCATGCATATAAAATTATATATATATATATAATTTTGCATGGGGTGTCATGTGGTGTACACAATATATTGTGTAATATTTTTCAGGTTAAACATATATGTTTCTTTAAACACTTATCATTTCTTCACAATAAAGACATTCAAAATTTATTCTTCTAGCTTTCTGAGGTGACCAGCATATAAACATTTTCAATAGTCATCTTACTGTGTGACAGTACACCAGAACTTTTGCTTCCTACCTATTACTTAGTATCCGTTGATGAACATTTCCCCATCCCACTCACCCTATAAATGTACTGTAATTAGGATTTCATTGACTTAATTTATTGTCCCTGGAGTTGTGTTTAATTTGTTGTGTCTAATTTTACTCTGATCATTTGAATAATTTTACTATACTGTGTTGTCATATATTATTTGGAATCAAACCTGAGTACTAACAATTAAATCATAATTCAAGTACTATACTGATGTAGTTCACAAGATGTTTCCATGGCACTGAGAATATTCTGACCTTTCTCAAATTACATCACAAATGTTCCTTCATCTCTTATGGACCGTAAGGCTAATTTTGTAATTAAAGCTCATAAACATGAGCCCATAGAGCCACATTTATAATTTAAGATATTTCTATTAATGAATTACTAATTATAATTTTATGAGCTTTATTATACTGAACAATGAGTACTTAATAGAAAAAACACAAGAATTAATTATTGAGTTTTAAATATTTATTGAGTATTTATAAAGAAGCATCAAAAGTTTTCAACACTGACTGGTATTTGGTTTAAAAAGTCTACAAAAGAACATCAGAAGTAAATTTCCATGTGAATGACAATGAAAAGGCCAATAGCACTCTCCAAAAATATCTTTACTCCAATTATTACACCTGAGGCAGTCTGCATGTACGACAGCAGTGTGCTCCATACATACCCATCACTTACCCTGACTACACGTCTTTTACTTTCCTAGCTTTTTTATAGAACATACTTGACATCTCAGCAATCTTGCTGTTTTGTAAGGAGGCTCTTATTATACAGTGTGTAGTTAGTGGGAACATAAAATATCAATGAAATAGATCATTAAATCCTTAATATATATTGTGCATTTAGAATAGTCATCAACATTTTCACAATCAACTGTGTACTTCCTTAAAAAACCTAAAAGTTAACACCAGAAATAAATTGATATGTGAACTACAATGGCAATACCAGTAGAACTCTACCACAAAAATAAGCTTTGCTTCAGCTCTCACATCCAAGGCAGTCTTTGCACATGACAGCTGCATGCTCCATGCCCACATCTCATGCACAATGACAGCACATCGACTTAACTTTCCTATGAGGCAGTCTTGTCACCTCTCTTCTCTTCCTGTTTTGTCAGGATATTGAACAACATGCAGTTAGCAGGGAAACAAGTTGCCAATCAAATAAAATGTGTGTAATGAGTTCTTAGAATAGACATCGACATTTTCACATCAACTGTTTACTTGCTCATAAAACCTAAAATATAACATCAAAAATGAAAACCTATGTCAGCCACAATGTAAATGCAAATAAGAGCCTTCCACATAAATAAGCTTTCCTTCGGCTGTCACATCCAAAGCAGTCTTCACACATGAAATCTTCATGTTCCATACGTATCACTCACACTGACAGTGTGCATGTTTTATTTCCTTGTACTTTCTTGTAGGGCACAGTTGACACGTTTTTTATTTTCCTATTGTTGTAGTAGTTCTTTGTGGTGCTGTGCTTACCTGTTCACCTGTCAGCTCATGTGCTCCACAATTTTTTTTTGCATAGTTCCCCAAGCAGAAATATTTTCTTTCCTCTGCTATAAATGATTTCTTATGAGCTCTAGTCTCAGTCTTATAAGAAAATTTCTCTGTGATATTTTTGCACTTGTTATTTCTTTGCAAACTATCAAACTATTCAAGCTACACAAGTTTAGGATTGAGTAAAATGTGACCACTGGCCAATGCTTTGTTTCAAGTACCATCATAAGTGCTGCACAATTCATCAACAACATCTACTCCACCTTCTGTTTTGTTGTTGAAAGTTTTTCTCTCAGGATTCTGTTTTGTGGAATTTCTCTATTGATATTTCCATCATAGTGAAAGGTTGACATCAGCTGTGCCAGTTTGCTTTTATTTGAAATGTTATATCTTTCTGAAATTCAATGATCATACTATACAGTTCTCTGTTTTGAAATTGCAGCATTTTGTTTGGAATTTCTGCTTTGTTCCTGTGTACAGTTCTTATGCTGGTCAACTGGTACTCTGTTAGCAAATGTAACATTAGTGGAAAGTCAGTAAACCAATTGTTAAATGTCATATTTCAATTAGTTTGAGAGATGGGAACAACCAGTCTGTTTGCAACATCATTCAGTTTATTACCATATGAATAAAGACTTGGTGCCTGAGTTCTAGGATAAATGTCTAAACTGAAAACATAATAAGTCTTCTCATCTACAACCGTGTAAATTTTTATGTCATATTTTAACTCAGCAATTTTCCAGAATACAGCAGACCTATCAATGCTTACAGTTCAGCTAGTGAGGTGTCCCAATAAATGCATTATTGAATATGGCTTTTGCTGCATACAGAACATTTCACTCGCATTTGTGTATTTCACAATATCTTGTAGCATTTCATCTGTTACGGTTTTCAACAATGAATGACAGCACTGGCATTTTGTCAAATACCTTTCATCCTTGTCAAGACCTTCACTATATTTTCAGACCTAGTTCTAACACTGGATCATTCCATTTGGTTGTGTGATCATTTCACTACATTTCAGCAAGGCAAATATGAACTCACATTGCTGTTTTCTTTATCACTTGAATCAAGAAAACTTGCATTTCCTCAGCCTGTATCAGTCAATCCTTGCTCCATTTCACTGTCATAGTCACTTTGGCTTATGTGACCAACGTCAAAATCATCATCATCATCACCATCATCACCGTATGTCTACACCACCCTTCTGTTATGAAAGCAGGTGTTGTCCCATTATGAATCACCTTCTTCATCCACACATGAATAAGCTGATGACTGACTTTTCACCTCCTCCAGAACTTGCAAGTCTAATTTGTCATGTGCCATTGTACTGAACTGAGCTAGAAAAAAAAAACAAAAGAAAACTTTTCATTAACAAATCCTGGAGTGGTGTGTATCTATTGGGCTCTCTTTGATGCGCAGGTAAACATAGGCAAATCTAGTTAGAAGGAGCTTAAAGGTGGGTCCAAAGCCTGTTTTGACACTTTTGCCCTTGCACACACTCCTTGCCATTCATCATACAAAATGGGCATGTACAGAGATCGGTTCCTGTGTTCCTCAGGGAAAGGTGCTGAGATGCACCCGTGGCTACTATGATACTAAAGTATAAATTACCAGTAGAAAAGTAAGGGATGGGTCAATTAGACCCAGACTTATGCCCTCAAAGGTAAGTAATTTTTCCATTTTCCTGAAGACATAATAACTATAAATGTAATCCATTCCAATATATGCATCTGATTCAAATTCAGTGGTTAAATAGTATGTGATTATAATTAACCCATCCCCACAACAGATATTGTTTCTTAAAGAAATAGAATTACTAATACACAAGATTCAGTATTTTGCTACCATAAGTATGTATTTACCTTCACTTTTATTATTTTTAGATTTTACAAATTGGAATCATTCTGCCTTTAAAAAAAAGAGTTTTTGCTATGCATGAATTATTTGCCTGGAATGGTCATTTCTTTTTAAAATTCACAGGAAATTTACTGAGTACTGACAAAATAATGTATCACATTTCATGTTTTTAGGTTCCTAATGTTTTATTCTATAAACAACTTGCAAGATGAAAAAATGTTGCTCAAGTAAGTCACACACAGGGACTATGTTCCTATACATTAGGAATCTTGTTGCAAACTAGACAACTAGTCTAGTTTGTCTAGAAACTCAGCGGGACCCCAGTGCTGGCCCAGATTACTAGAGTGGACCCTGCTCTTCAGGCAAGCTGGTGGTTCTCATAAAGCCTCTGCCTAGCAGCATGTCTGACAGTATTTGTACATATTCTCATATCATAATTAAGGTGCCAGGTAAGACATGAGGAGGGGCTGGAGAAATGACAGGAAGGTATATGGCTAGCAACTAGTGAGTGCATGCAGAGCAGGCTGCTAAATAGTGCCCAAGTGAAGACTTTGATGAAGACAGAAAAGACAATGACCTATATAAATTCTCTGTTTTCTCTGACTTCTAATGAAAAATCATTGCTTATTGAGTTACATGTAGCATCCTGGGCTCGCCACTGCGTCATTTTCTTTATTAACACTGTAGATGTTACTTACTCATTCATCCATATTTTATTTATACAAGTTAGGTGTTTTTCAGAGTGATTACAATAATCTGTCTAAATTTATAGAGCTAGAAAGATAGCAAGTCTGGATATGGACTCAAATGCAGGATGATTCTGAAATGTCCAGGGGTTTAATTGTATTCTAACTATGCATGGGACATGGCCCATACTCCTCAAAACACCACGACTTCATTTTATTAAATTTTAAGTTAGAAATTTACAGGAACGCATGAATGTATGAAAGATTAATAGTTTTTTCTTCACTTTTGGATTTGAATGATTCATGAATTCTCAGTACTTACTCATTAAACTGTTACAAATTAACACACACATTTAGAATTTACAAGCCTGTCAAGCCTATAAAGAAATTATTTGTAGGATAAATTGATTCAATGCCCAGGATAAGTTTTCATTTCTCCTGTAGCTAATAAGCTATGAATTCAAACAGGTCAATGCTCTACATAATATGGATCTCATGAATTTTTTCACATGAGTTCCAGTAGTTGTATTAGGATTCAACATACATTAAATGTCCATAGAATTAAAATATATCTTCTCTAAAGACCGAGCAATAGAGTTGTTGGTCAGTACATTGCTGATGTGGTTGGTGACATGATAGATTCAACTACATTCAAGCATGAAATAATTCCTCCTGGAAATGTTTTCTGTTTCCTTTTCTTGAAACTGGATAGAGACAAGGATTACCATTTTACAGTTTTAACTCTTGAAACGAGATTAGAGTGAGAAAATGTAGAGGTGAGACAAATTATAGATAAGTTAATTTCAAAGATAGTTTGCTGCAAAATACAGCTTGAGTAACCAAGACTATGTGGTTAGAATATGCTATCAACGTATGATTCAGATTTGTTGAGAATACAGATATGAATGATGTTTTGCAAATGGTGCAAATAAAATCAAGCAGCCTTGGTCTCTGCTTTTATGGACTATTATCTAACTACTAATGCTAAATTATTATCCATAATGTTAAAAAACAATTTTATTGGTATACTTCAGATGTAAATAATGATCACATTCATCATAATATGACCCGTAATTTTAAGGTTAAGAAAAAATATATCATTTAACATCCACTTGAACTTTTTTCACAAACCCTGAATTCTGAGGGATTTCTCTTCTTCAAATCTTGAAATTTGACCTGAGAGAATGAATTATAGAGGCCTTCAATTGATCTATGATGGTATAGAAAACATTTTGTATGATCATCTCATGTGTTAATGTCCAAAATTCATTATGAAAAACAGAAAGAAAGAACATCAAGAATTTAGGGAATTGAGTTATTATATGGAATAAAAGTTATCATGAAAGCAATCAGATATCTTTTTTAAAATTGTACCAAGTCCTCCTGAGCATATGTCAAAAGCATATAGACTAATACGTCAAGGGTATATTTCAATTTACTATATGACACTACTGTAGTTTTGCTATAAGGTGGCCCTGGCACGAGCCAGGAAAAGAACCAGTCAGTGTCTCCTGAGATCCAGCCATGGCAGAACTTAGGCAGCTAAGCAAGAAAGCAATTTGCCTCCCTTCCTGGTAAGCATCCCTGGTGCAAGCCAGGAGGAGAACCAGTCAGTGTCTCTGGCAAGTGGGCTGAGAATCAAACATCCCATCCCTTCCTGCTCCCCTCCCCGGCCCCACTGCTCTTTAGCAACCAGGGGAAGAGGTCTGAGCATCTCTTGAGAGGATGACTGTATGCAGTTTAGCAAATATGGGGGATTTCCTTCTATATTATGTTTGAAGGCAAGTGTTGTTTTCACTGTTTTTCTTTGTTCTGATGAATTGTTTTGCTCTATTCAATATTTTCTTTTGATTGGTTTTATAACATTCTGGTTTTGGTTTGATTTCACTATACCTGATTGCAAAGATAATAAGATATACTATGGTATCTATTACTGTTATCCTGGTATCCTGCTGTGAAGTTCTGTACCAGTTTCACTGCATTGTCTCTATTGGCTTTGTTCTGTCTTGTTCTGTTGTATTTTACTACCTTCAAAATAAAATTATAAAAAAATAGACGTACATAAATTTAGTCCAACATTTAGAAGTGTGCTTACTGGATAGACATTTATAGATTTTTAAATAAAAGATACAAATCTTCAGTGAACATACTATACATATTTCAAATTCATTTTATGAATGATATTTAGTATCTTTTGATCTAAGTTGGATATGTGTATTTCTTTTCACTGCTTAACTGCTCTTTCATTAAATTAATGACTATTTCTACACTTTTGAAATTATCGGTAATTATACAAAATTACAAATGCACAAAATTCATTTATATCCACAATAATTTCTGTATATGTAAATATAAAAAGTAATACTTTTCTTTAAAAAAACACCCGTAAGTGTTTTCATTATGCTATAAACAAAAAACTGACAACTTGTGGGAAAATAAATACCCCTCACTTGGTGAGGAAAATTAAAAGCAAAAAAATATGCAAAATACAAAGCAACATGTTAGCAACATGTTAAAAGGAAGCTTACGTTAGAAAACTAACCTGGAGAAGGAAATAAAAGTGAAAAATTTCTGTGAAGGAAGGGCTCCTCCCAGCTTGTATCAAGTGTATTTGAGTCTGAGGGAGACTGCCGTTCCTTTGCTTTTTGACTGATATTCTGTTAAAATGACAGGCAAATATAGATTCATGCTGTGTCCCTGTTTTTATCATATATATATATGTTTTATATATATATAAAACATATAATATATATATACTATATATATAAAACTATATATATATAAATTTTTCTAAATAAAGGCTTTTTACAAAACACAGTGTGTAGTGCCATTATAATAGCTTGATGCATGCTTTCTAGTTAATAATGAAACTGCATTTGATCAGTTGGTCACCATGGATGAGGGAGTGCTGGTGTGCTGAGTGGGGATAATCTTCAAGTTGTCATCCACTATTACCAAGGAATAGAGATTTTCAAAAGAAATTATTAATAAAACCAAAGTACTATGTTTACAATAACTACATACATGCTAATAAAAATTTATACACCAGATTCATGTTTTTTCTTCAAATAATTATAATTTTAAGACCTAGATATGTTAAAAACAAAAGAAAACTAAAGTTGAAATATCTTCTTTTTCATAGTACACAATACGGTATTCCAGAAAAAGATACGGCCAATGTCCTAATCCCACATATGTATGAATGCAATATTTTTAGAAAAAAAGGAACCTTTGCAATGTAATTAAATCATGGATTTTGAGATGAGGGGATCACCCTGGATCAGCAAGATGGATTCAAAGCCGAATGGCTTGTGATTTTACAAGAGACATGTAGAAATGAAGACACGCAGAGGAAAAGACAGCATGAAGACAAGATAATGGAGCAATGTGACCAGGCATAGAACAAACTCTCCCTTAGGAATCCTGTAAGGAATAAAGCTCTGCTGACATCCTAATGTTGGATTCTGGACACCAGAACTATGAGAAAATAAATGTCTACAGATTTAAGCTACCAAATTTGTGAAATGTTATAGCAGCCCTGATAAATGAATACACTTTGTAAACCACATACAGAAACCAAACACTCATATTCACAATCAATATATTCATTTATATAGCAGCCGCTCAACAATTTCAAATGTTCTTCCCCGATTGAACTCATTTATTCTGAGAGGATAGCCTTGTGAATAAAAGTAGTGTAATAGCAGAGTCCTTTGAGGATTTCTATAATATTTTCTTTTCTCTCAAATACCTCCTATAGCCCTGCATGGTAGCCTAATTGAAGCCACGTGATCCACTTTCTGAAGGAGTTACTTTCTCTGTAAAGAGCCCTCCCTCACAGGTAATGAATATGGAGTTGCACTAATGGACATAAAACTGAAGGACTGCAGTACATGAACCAATTGGTTTTCTGTTTAAGGCAAATCTTTAAGAAGAATAAACTGTAACTAGTTGTAATTATATATTTCAATACAATTTGGAGAAGGAATATTTCCTGCCAATAAACACTCACATGATTCCTCTAAAAAGAAACAAAGAAAGAAAGAAAGAAAGAAAGAAAGAAAGAGAAAGAAAGAAAGAAAGAAAGAAAGAAGAAAAAGAAAGAAAGAAAGAAAGAAAGAAAGAAAGAAAGAAAGAAAGAAAGAAAAAAGAGAAAGACATTGCATTCCCAAGCTGTTATGATGTAAATACCTATGCCATGGAAGCAGTAAAAAAGCCAACATCATTTTTATTCCATTTTTATCTTTGGAAAATGCTGCCTTTTTAATACCCAGAGTGATTAAAAACAAACCATTACCAGGCTATCATAAAAACAAAAAGGCTATTTAAAGCAAATCGCTAAACAGCATCTTTGTGAAAGTAGATTAGTGTTAGGGTCCTACAATCCTATTCTGGATGAGCAAATAGAAGATTCTGAGTGGGGGATTCATTCCAATAATGTACTTGTTCTGTAAAAATACACAGATGAGGCTCAGTCAGTGAAGAAATGCTAAGAAATAGCTTAGAGATTCTATGGTGTCTTGGTCTCTTTGAAATTACATTTAATACACATGTTCACAAGCCTAAGCTTAAATCATTATTTTTCTAATCTTAGTTCCAAAAGACACGGTTGTCTTTTGACTGTGATCATTGTGTAATTAAATTTTTTTTGGTACTTTGGTATCTTTCCCTTCCTGATAAGCTGTAATCAGATATGCACACTGACAGACTACCCACAACAGATGTTTTTACAGTGAGTTGGCATAAACTCTTAGTGAGTTGGCATAAACTGTTAGTATTTTGAAAAGAAACATCAAGAATAGAAAACTTGTCTATGTGTTTGAAAAAGTAGCTTTAAATTCATATTCAGATATGCTAGAGACTCAAAGAGTGCTTTTCAATTAATGCTACCTATTTGTTTTGTCCTTTTCTGTCCTTAGATATAATTTCCTCCACTAGCTGATAAGACTTGCCTCTTAATCTTTGCTTTTCAATATCTAGAAAACAGTAGGTCTCTTCCTGACTCCTGTTGATATTAGTATCTTTATTTCTTCTTTCAGATTAAATCTTAGATCACTGGACTACATTTTCACTGGGAATGGGTGTGCACTTTATAAAAGAATTTGTATAAAAAGCAATTGTGTTTCTTCCCTTTGTAAAATTTTCCCACAGAGAGAGATGAGCTCATCTGAGTGACACTGGGATAATGGAAAATTTGGTTGAGGATTTATTTGCCTTTACTTTCTGAAAATTAATAAATTTAAAAATTTTACATAGGTATGAACAAAACATACTTGTCTGAAAGAAAGCTTGCAATATTTGGACAAAAACTTACTTTCCATGTACTATATATTTAATTAGATGTAAAGGAGAGTATATTTTAACCATGACTATTTCTGAGGTCAAGGGCACACTAAGCTTTGCAAAAGAAATTGATGTAGATGGAGTAAGATTAAAAGAATAGATAGATGAAACTTCAGTTTCAATTTGGTTAATTAATTTTTAAAAACCACATAAATTTCCAGAACCACTCAAATTCACAAAAAGAGGAATCACTGCTGTATACCCACACCATGATATTTTGGTCACCCATGAACTACACATACCATGGTGGTCTCAAAAGATTATTATGGAGCTGTAAATGTCCTATAATCTAGCAATTCCTCATTATTATAGCATATTAGTGCAACATTATTCGCATCTGTGCTGATGCTGGTCTAAACAAACCTATTTTGCTGCCAATCTCATAAAATCATAGTGCATACTATTATGTACAGTAAATCATATTTGATCATAATAATGAAGGGCTGTGTTACTGGCTTATGTGTTACACAATTGATTCTTGAAAAATGCAGTAGGCTAGAGGCTATGCATGCTGTGCTGCAGAAAATCCAGGCACAAATCTTGATTCCCTGCAACAAGAACAGGAGGTAGATACAGTATTTCAGTATTATTACAGTTAATTTTATGCAGTTAATTTTATGTTTAATACTGAATTATTTTACATTAGTTTACATGGTTCTCGGCAGCAAATACCGCCATACATATTCTGTGTTTCTCATTTTTTTCATGTATTTTAATTCATAATAGATTTATGTACATCTTATAGCAGTAAATGACAATTTAGACTGTACTCTAAATACTTTTTAATGTATTCATGACATAATTCATTTTCTCCTAATTTTTCTTAATATTTCTAGGCTGTGCAGTTTGCTTACAAGATTTTTCAAATTGTCACAAATCCTCCAAAAATCAAGGTATAAATGAACCCACATAAGTTCAAAATGGTGCTTTCAAGGGTCAGTAGTAGCATACATTTTGCCACTACTTCAGAGAGTACTTCAGTTATTCAGAAAGTTTACTGTCAAGAATATGTAAGCTGTGTTATGCCAACAGTAGCCTCAGATGTCTTAAATTTAACACACCACTTGATTATAGCAAGGCATTATGTCCACTGAGTGATCTGCACAATCTAGATTTTTAGAATTGTCCTGTGCAACGCTCTTACAACAATAAATGCATGTAACAAAACTTTTGTCAGAATGTATCCCTATTTTAACTAATGCACAACTATAATAGCTAATAAGAATTAATGTTCTTCCAAAAAATAAAACTTGACTTGTTGATATAAGTTATTCATTGTCAACTTTCTATATTTACTACTCCAATTATAAATTTTGCAAAGGATATTTTTATTAAAACTTTAGTGCCTTGGTTCAATGCCAAGAGTCTTACTTAATTAGTACTAGATGAGATTTAGCACTACAGAGAGCACATATGCACTTTAACTTGATTGTCACAATTGATTTCTTCTTAATTCTCCTGGTTGTGAAAGTGATAAACTATGAAATTCCTGTTGCACAAAATTCAAAGTATTTCACCCACTTAATTTGAACATGAATTTAGGCCATGTTAGATGTCAAGAGACAATTAAAATCATGATTTCTTCATGGTAGGCACCAAAGGATATGTAGCAATGATAACAGAGGTCATTATCTTAAGACTTGTTTGAGAAAGAATTAGGAATATTGTGTGATCTTCCACCTAAATGAAACTGGGAGATAAGGGGCAACACTTCCAGAGAACTATGCTTCATTTTTTTTTTTTTTCTGTCAAATGGCTCTTGACTCCTTGCACCTTAATGGGGCCTGTAAATTTTCAGTTTGCCTAGAGCAACTGAAGACTGTCACGAACTAGTGTGACACATGAATGAGGGAGTAGCACCCTGGCAGCAATCGTGGCTAGAAGCTGAAGTGAAAGAATAATTCGCGGGGCATCTGTAAGAGCTGATCGTGTTTTTCACTTCGTTGCTGAGGAAATCTCATTGCTATGAGTGAAGACATTCACCACAACTGACGGGGTGGTGAGGTTGGTGAGATCTATAATATCCATACCCCTCAAATTCTCTGAAGTTTACACAAGTGTCTTAATTGCTTTCTTGTCACTAAGATACAATACCTGACATCTATAATTTCAAGAAGGAGAGGTTTGTCATGCTTGTCTTTTAATTCATAGTGTATCAACTCCAAAGAAAAAGCAGCATAGCAGGGGGACTGTAGAGGAAAATCTACTCACTTCATGGCTTCTGGCAAAATTGAGAGAAGAGAGGAACCAGAAAGGGAGATATAACTTTCCAGGTCACACCTCACTGACTTATTGTTTCTGAGGCGGCCTCATCTCCTAATAGCAAGCCAGCTGTAGTGTCTCCTTATTTCAATTGCCTTCCAAAGTTCCCAGCTCTGAGTACGTGAGGCTTTGGGGAGGAATCTATAGATAAAGCATAGCAATGGGGACAGGCTCAAGGGTGTTTCCTGCCATGTCATGTGGGGAAGGAAAGGACAGGCTGTCACTGGTGTGCAGCACAATACTCCGTGGGATATTAAGCAGCAGGCAACGTTTGATTTTTACCAAGCATAAAACAAGGTCCACTTCCAGATCAGCAAGTGTTTGAAAAACAAACTGTAGGCTTTTTCTTTAATACAGAAGCCACAAAATATAAACAGTAGTCTATTACAGTGGTATGGAAGTCTGACTTTTAGAAATATTTCTGCGTACTTTCAAGAGAAAGAGCTTCCTCAGACATTACGCTTTCCCAAGGAATAAGATGAGTCACAGTGGTCAACATAGATTATGAGTATTAGTAACTTCAGTGCTTCCTCCATAGCCTCGTTCTTGGTCCCACTTTTGGAAGCCTTACCTCTGACTGGCAGACTTCCCTCAGGTACACTAACGTGTCTACAAAGCCTGGTTCCATGGTTTCTATCTAGATGTCCACGCAAAGCCTCATGAGGTCAAAGGAATGAGCGATCTTTAGAAGAGAATTGGATTCTAGGGGTATCCTTAGCTGGCTTGCTGTTGGGTGAGGGAGCAGTCACAAGTAGACCACAGTGTTCTGACCTGGGTGGTTGGATCTCCTTATAGCTTCTTCTCTTCCCTTCTCTCTTCCCTTCCCTTCCCTTCTCTTCTCTTCCCTTCTCTTCTCTTCTCTTCTCTTCTCTTCTCTTCTCTTCTCTTCTCTTCTCTCTCTTCTCTTCTCCTCTTCTCTTCTCCTCTTCCCTTCTCTTCTCTTATCCTTCTCTTCTCTTCTCTTCTCTTCTCTTCTCTTCTCTTCTCTTCTCTTCTCTCTCTTCTCTTCTCTTCTCTTCTTTCTCTTCTCTTCCTCTATCTCTCTCTCTCTCTTTCTCTGTCTCTCTGCCATGCTTTGAGCAGCTGTCCTCCACTGTGCCCCTTTGCTATGCTGCCCTGCCTTGGAGCCAGCTGACTCTGAGCCTATACCTCTACAAATCATGAGCAAAATAAATCTTCCATCTTTCCATTGGGTCAGGTATTTTGTGCTGTGGTTGCTCTGGAATCTTGATTCCAAAACTAAACTAGACAGATTAGGGATTTTGAAAGGAAAGATAGATCTGAGGATGCTTTAACACCATAATTAATCTCCTGTGCCTAATTCAATGCCAGCTACCTCTTGTGGGTGGGTCTCTATTTTCCCTGTACCTTATATTGGCAAGAAGGCAGGTACCAAGCCTGTTACATCTATGCTGAATATCTTAATTTCTCCAGTTCTCAATTTGACAAGGAAAGAAACAAGGGGGAAAAAGCTGGCTATGCTAGAAAAGCAACATTGAAACATTGCATAACTTTTAAATTATGTTAACTAAAAATTTAAGGAAGCCCTAACAACAAAAGGCTTTAATTTAGATTATGTCTGGACCTCTCTATTATTTGAATGAATCTGAAAAGTTCAACAAAGGTTTATAAGAGAATCTTTCCTGACAAGATTCAATGATAATTTGTAATCATGATACTTTTCAAAATAAAGGAGAATAATTCTAAGAATCTGAAAAATCACCATGATTGTAATCATTGCCTGCACTGCTATAAAAACCTGATTTACCCAGTATCGTTTGAGGAGAACATTCATAAGCTGGAATCCTTCATAACTCTAGAAATCTAAGTCTTATACCTTTGACACAAATATACAACGTAGAGCATATTAAAACCAAACGCACATGAAAAACATACTGTAAATAAGTTATTTTTTTTCTTTTACAGTTACCCTAATGTGGTAATACAGTACAGTAAAATTGTAAATAAACTGTTTTAACTTTTACAGTTATCTTAAAATCTTAAGATAGAAGTGTGAGCTACCTTGTAATTTGTTCGCATCTACAAATGTAATGTGAGGTTCTTTCTTATCTGTGAAACTCGAATGTTTGTAAGTTGTAAGTTTTTATTTCTTTCTAAAAATACCAGTTTTAGTTGAATTGCTAATCATAACTTATACAAGTAAATTTTAAAAGCATGTGAAATGTTAAATGACAATTATAATTAATATCTGTTCATCTTAGGTGCCAAAAGACAGGCTTATGTGATAATATGAATTTTGCAACTAGAATAGTAAGTCTAAATAGAAAATATTTTATTAAAAGTGAATCTAATATGCAGCAAATCATCAAGAAGATTATCCATCACTATCAAGTGGGATTCATTCCAGGAATGCAGGGATGGTTTAACATACGAAAATCAATAAATGTAATGCACCACATCAACAGAGCCAAAAACAAAAACCACATGGTTATTTCAATAGATGCAGAAAAAGCTTTTGATAAAGTCTAACACACATTCATGATAAAAACCCTTCAGAAACTTGGAATACATGGTGTCTACCTAAATGTCATAAAGGCCATCTATGACAAACCAACAGCCAACATTATACTAAATGAACAAAAACTGAAAGCCTTCACTCTAAAATCAAGAACAAGACAAGGATGTCCACTATCACCACTCCAATTCAGTACAGTTCTGGAAATATTAGCCAGGGCAAAAAGAGAAAGAAAGAAAAGGAATAAAGATAGAAAAGGAAGAAGTTAAATTATCACTATTTGCAGATGACATGATACTCTGCATAGAAGACCCAAAAACCTCCATTAAAAGACTACTAGAGGCAATAAACAAATTCAGCTGTGTAGCTAGATACAAAATCAGTGTTCAAAAATCAATAACATTCCTGTACACAAACAAAAAACTCACCGAGAAAGAAATTATGACAATATTGCCTTTCACAATAGCATCTAAAAAAATGAAATACTTAGGAATCAACCTAAGAATGTAGAAGACCTATATGCTGAAAATTGTTCTATGCTAAAAAAAGAGATTGAAGAGGATATTAGAAAATGGAAGGGTATTCCTTGCTCTTGGCTAGGAAGAAACAACATTGTGAAAATGGCCATACTCCCAAAACTGTTATACAGATTTAAAGCAATCCCAATCAAAATACCATTAACATACCTCACATATCTAGAGAAAGCACTCCTAAAATTCATTTGGACCCAGAAGAAACCTAGAATAGCAAAGGTGATTCTGCCCAACAAAGTCAAGGCAGGAGGCATCTCAATTTCTGACTTGAAACTATACTACAAAGCCTCAGTGATAAAATCAGCATGGTACTGGCAAAGAAATAGATCTGAGGATCAATGGAACAGATTAGAAGATGCAAACACAACTATAAAGACACACAGCCACCTGATATTTGACAAAGATGCTAAATATGTTCAGTGAAAGAAGGATAGACTCTTTAATAAATGGTGTTGGAAAAATTGGCTCTCCACATCCCAAAGACTGAAACTAGATCCATGCCTATCACCATGCACTAAACTAAAGTTAAAATGGTTCAAAGACCTAAATATTAAAGCAGAAACACTAAATCTACTGGAAGACAAGGTAGGTAGAAGTCTTGGAGACATAGGCATAGGCAGAGAATTCATGAACAAAATGCAGACTGTCTGGGAAACACTTCAAAGTATCAACAACTGGGATCTCATATTATTGAAAAGCTTCTGCACTTGAAAAGAAATCACCAACAGAATGAAAAGAAAATCCACAGAATGGGAAAGAATTTTAGCCGGCAGTCCCTCAGACAAGGGTCTTATATCCAGAACATTTAAAGAATTGAAACACATCAAGCCCCCCATATTCAAAGACCCTCTCCAAAAATGGGCATCTGAAATGAACACACAGTTTTCAGATGAAGATATACAAATAACAAATAAATATATGAAGAAATGTTCACCATCACTGGTCATTTGAGAAATGCAAATTAAAACAACATTGAAATTTTATCTTACTACAGAAAGAATGGCTGCCATCAAAAAATCAACTGATAACAAATGTTGGCGAGGCTGCAGGGAAAAAGGAACACTGCTCCACTGTTGGTGGGAGTGTAGATTGGTGCAGCCACTATGGAAATCACTATGGAAATTTCTCAGAAGACTGGCATTGGAAGTTCCATTCAATCCAACTATTCCCCTCCTGGATATTTTCCCAGAAAACTTGAAAAGGTCAGGTCACAGTGATATATGTGCACCCACATTCTTAGAAGCACAATTTGTAATAGCTAAATCTTGGAAACAATCAAAATGCCCATCAACTGCAGAGTGGAAGAAAAAGATGTGATATTTTTATACAATGGAATATTACTCAGGTATAAAAAAGGATGATCCTGAGGGCTTCACAGGTAAATGAGGGCAACTTGAGACTCTCCTCATAAGTGAAATAAATAAGAATCATACTTACAAATATCACATTGTGTCCCTAGTGTAAAAAGTAATAAGAACTGTCAGAGTAATAAAACCCAAATGTGTAATTGCTATTGTAAAAAAGAGAGGAAAAGAAAATGCTCTAAAGGATATAACTGCATGTATGTTTAAGTGTGTAACATTGATAACCATATCACTAAGCTTTTGTTGGATCACTGAGCAGAACTGTTTGCAGTCTCACTGTTTGAATGTCCACTTTGTATGCTTTAATTTTGTAACTTGAACAACTATTTCTAAGATGTAATTTATCAACTAGTGATTTCTTAGTGTTTTTTTGAAATTCTGTATTATTACTACCCTTTTTTCTGTTTTGCTTTTTTTTCTCTTTAAATAAATTTTTTTTAAAAAGTGAGTCTAGGGGGCCAGGGATATAGCTCAGCAGCATACGTGCCTGCCTGGCAAGTGCAAGGTCCAGAGTTTGATTTCCAGCACCCAAAAGAAAAAAAAAGTGAGTCTAATAACTTCACTTACAGGCACCATTATGAGCTCCTTAATAGACAGGGATACATCTTTCAGTTTTTGTTTTTTAACCTTCTGAGCAGAGTCAGTCAGCTCTCAACACAGGGTCCTTCATCTGACCTAGGCCCACGTGCTACGCCCAGTCTACCAGTGAGTTCTGACACCTGCCCATGGTAGAGTCCTCATATCAGGTCTGTGAAACATCTGTGTTGCACTTCAGCTGCAGGTGAGATGAAGCCCAAGTGTGCAGAGTCGCACAGTGGAGGCCCCCAGGGCTGGCGGAGTCAGACGAGGGCACGCGATTGCAGCAACAGTCTTTTTATTTGGAATTCTATTTTTATAACTTCTCTCTGCTCAGGTACATTTTTCATTTTGTGGTCATATTAACACTTTTAAAATACCAAATTCTAGGTTATTCCCTTCCTCGAAAATGTTCAGTTATCTTTTATGTCTGTAACCCAGAGTCAGTCTGCCCTGGCTCTGTCATGGTATCTAATCTGTGCTCTTCTCCCACTTAATTATTCATCATCTGAATTCTCACTTTTACACTATACATCAAACTGCTTATTTACAACTCCAAGCATTATTTTGTGTTTTTCATGACACACTCCCAAATGTCAACTGTTTGGTTTCAGTTTAATTTCCTTTAGAGATGTCTCACTATTACTTAAGCACTTAGGAATCACAATTCATATAGCACTTATTTCCCTGCTGCTTTTTTTAAAGCATCTAATTATATATGTCTGAGTCTTGTTAATTCTTATGTCAAAGTTTAATCAGATTTCTATAATTAGGTATTCAGATAGTAATTACTGCTATATATGAGATCTTACAGTTTCCCTGTTAGCAAATGCTCAAATTAGGCCCCTTTTATTTTTAAATAAGTGAGCATCTGGAAAGCAAGTTCAAATATAGTGACCAAAACAAAATCAAAAGTAAGTTCTCGCATTACTCACTTCCAAGAAATATGCAGATTTAATAGCTATTGGGTTGTATTCTGTGAAGGCATCAAACATCATACACTAGCAGAAAATGACCTGGATGTGTGGTCATGACACATCCTCAGAACAATTTTGACAAGACTCTTTTCCCAGTACATACTGTTTTCACACTTCATTTGATATTGCAGAATATCAAATATTGTTGCTGTATCTCTTTGCCTCTTTGGAACAATAAGCCTGCCTTAAATACCACCTCTAATTTTTTGAAAAAAATATAGATTTTACATCTCCAAATAAGATATTTTGATTTTGGCCACATGATTTCTTTGAAAAGTTATGATTATTTAGATATCATTATTGAAATTTCCTATTTAAAGTTAAAATCAAAGCCAGTTTACAAGTTCCATGACAGCCGTTAAATTTTATATTGTTATCACAATTCATTCTGCCCTAAGAAAAATGCCATTGTACCCAATAAACTTAGCTCCAAATTAAATATCCCCAAGAACAGATCTTCCTTCAAAGGCTGATCTGCCATAATTGATAATACACTTTTAAAATTGACTGCTACAGTGAAGGTAATTACAGAGAAGTTCAAATAATAAAATTAAAAATGAACAATGCTAATTATGGCATTCTTGGTTTCCAGCAGAGGTCTCTTTGAAGTTTAACTGGAAGACCCCTTCAATGCTAGAGTGGTATGGTACCACAGTGGTAGAGCATATATTTAGCATGTGGGAGGCTCTGATTCAATCCTTACTACCCCTGCCAAAGAACACCCCTAAATGTATGTTTGCTTGCATACTTTTACTAGTATCAGTATTGCCTTCTAGAATGTGTGTATTTTTATGTGGTCTTTTTCAGTTAAAATATTTATTGAATGCCTATCATCTTCTAAGTATCATGTTGGGATTAGAAATAGAAATGAAGTGAAATAGAATAAAACACCTCCAGTAGCTCCCATGTATTCAGAAAGATATCCTATAAAATGATTTGTAGTGCAATGGTATAAGGGTAACTCTAAATGGGATCACTAATATTTTATTTATGATTATCTTTAGCAGATGAAGGATTAAAAGAGGGTCAACTTTTCTCATGATCACAACTGCTCTATTACAAAACAAAGCTTTCTTGAACTGCTTGCCATATCACAAACTAGAGAACTTATTCTATAATTAGTGGTCTAGAAGAAGCCTTCTAGAAAAATAGGTAGCAAAAGTCCAGACATGAAGAAACCAAGTAAGTAGGAAGACTGGAGCAATAATACAGAAAAAGTATTTGTCCTGCAATCAGTTCTTTATGGGGTGTTCTTCATGTTCACTTTACTGTGTGTCTTTTATGTTGTTCTTTTATTTTTAAAAAAAATTTTAAAAAATATTTGTATGGTATTTGTGTACATGTGTATAAAGGTGTAAGTATGCACGTGAGCAATAATATCAGGCACACATTGTACAATATACTTAAATTTTCTCATTCCTGTGGATATTCATTTTCTAATTATTAAAATGTTCAAATAAATTATCCATGAAAAATTTAAACCTGTTCTAGTCTCACTGAAATGACATAATGATGAATAAAGATAATACACATAATTTTGACTTTTATGAATAAAAATTCCATGAACTGTTTACAAAGAAAGCAAGGTAACACTTTATTTGTATGAAGCCATTGTTCTAATAAAGAAAGGAAGAGACAATAAGCAAAATATACACCATGATACATGCTGGTAACCAAAAGATAAAGCAAACACAAAATGAGAGTAATGGTGTTGGTGGGTTAACATTTTAAATAGGATGGTCAGAGAAGCCTCTATGGAAAGGTGAAAATGAAGCATCAACTGAAGAAGGTGAGTCTGTAAACACAGCAGGTATCTAGAGACAGAGCATTCCAGACAGATCCAAAGACCTTGATAGACAAGTCTGATCTGTGTGCTAAGGAACTGCAAGGGGCTGGTATGTGAAAAAGAAGAATTGGTGTGTAAAAGAGAGCAGAAGAAACCAGCCATTTTGAAGGGATAAGAGTGAGCACAATTCACGTGAAAGCAGACCCAAGAAGTAAGAAACAGGTGTGTATACGACAGGGAATTAAAGTCATTTTTAGGGATTTTAATTTCATTTTGTTTTGAGTGATATGGAAATGAAGGTTCAATTTCATATGCAACAAAGAGATCAAGTAATATGAGAACTGAGAAGACATCCTTGGATTTGCCAGTTATAGGGCTGGTAGACTTTGGAAGCTAGAGGGAAATGCTCATGCTGGCTTTTGACAAGGTGACTCACTGTGGATGTTGAGATTTAAATACTCTACCAGATGAGTGTAGAATGAGGAGACAAGGCAGGAAGCTTGACACTGTGGGAATGAGAATATTTCAGACTCAGTGACCAACAGTGAAGACAGAGGAAAAGGCTCTGCTAAACAATGAAGCCAACCATACACATTGATGACTTAAAAATCAGGATTATGAAGGAAAGGAGGAGCCAAGAAGTTGTTCCACAGTTTTTGGTTTGAATTTTTAGAGAGAATTTTCAGTTTTGCTTTAGTAACCCAACATGCTATAGGTTTTGGCAGCCTACAAGGCCTTCAAAAAGAAGCCTAGAGCAGGCATTGAAGTCTGGAGTGGAGGGAACAAATATTAACTGAAGAGAGATATCTGAGGAGCATCACATGGTTTGAAGCCACGAAGATGGAAAAGATAACCAAGCTATCAAGTGTAACAGGGAAGATAGTCCAGTGACCTGGCACACTCCAGTATCAGAGAGATGTACAAAAGTCAGCAAAGGACATTTGTAGATAGAAATCCAGGAAAAATGACCAGCAATAGTGTGAACAACTTGGGAGACATCAAGGTCTAAGTTATGGTTATTACCATAAGATTATCCCAAGTTTGGGTGAGGAAGGCTGTATGGGAAAAAGGAATTGAGCTGGACTCCATAACTCTGTGAAGCAGCACTATTGAAATAATGGGGATTAAAAAGAGAAAGAGGAAAATATTAGGAGAGGCCAACTGAGAACTAGGAGGAAGACATACCATGCATCCAGGAAGGAATTCATAAATTGAAATGAAAGTTTGACTTCATATGCAACAGAGATGTCAAGAGTATGAGGACTGAAAAGATACCCTTGGATGTGGCTATTACAATATTCCTGGTAAGATTTTATGCATCAATTACAGAGATAAAAAAACAGTGAACAAAAGCATTAAGTGTAGAAAATCATTTTTGAATAAACTGATGATGAGAAAGATAAAAAAAGAGTTTGGAAGTGCTCAAGTAATTTGGAGCTCTTTCTTGGAAAGAGTCATCTAGAGTGTGTTATAGACATGAACAAAGAAGAAAAGGACAGGACAAAAGGGATAACATTGGAGATAAATCTGGAATGTTTGCCTATTTTCTTGTACAGATAGATAGAAATTTGCCTAAAGATAAAACTGATCAATTTCCACCCAAGACAGAGACTCAATGTGATAACACAAGTTGTCTGGCATGACATGGATATTAATAATGCTAATCTGCAAATCACTTTGCTAGTTAATTCTGAATTTGACATTTACCAGCAAACAAATGATCTGTGAGTACATACAAATGCTGAAGAGAATGACATCAGAGTATGATGCAACTAAAGACATGTTCTGCTTGATATTATCAAAAGGTAGCTTGCAAAGAATAACATGACTCATCTTTTTTTTATTTTAAAGAGAATAAAACAAAAGAGGGCAAAACAGAGCAGATCAGAACAGGACAACATAGGCAACACAGTACTTTACATTAAGACAACCAGACATCAACAGTAACTGTCACAATATCTCTTTCTCTGCTATAGTTGAGTATAGTTTCAAATACAGTAATATCAAACATAACAAAATAGTATAAAACCATTCAATGAGTAAAAGAATTACAGGGCATTCTGAGCCCTGAATAACCGAAAGTGATCAATGGGTACTATAATATCTCATTTTTGATAAAAAAAAATTTTGTTTAAACTATCACACATATTCAAATCCCAATAAGACACAATGTGATAGATAGAACCAATGGTAGTAGAAGAATAGAAGCATGGTAGGACTTCTAAGAAGGACGATATTAAATCATCAATAGCTGTCATAATGCTTTGTTTTCTTCAAAACAGCTGTTCATACCATCATGCATGATATAGTCAAACATAACAGAATAAAACCGTTCCAACTGATGAATGAAAACTTTGAAAGGCTTCAAAGCTATGACATGGGAACTCATGCTTACCATAAAAACTTATATACTCTTATCAACTCTCATACTAGGGAGACTATACGGTATTTACACATGTGAGTTTGGTTTATTTCACTTATGAGAATGGTCTCAAGTTGTGTCCATTTATTTATAAATATCTCAATGTGATCGTTCTTTATAGCTGAGTAGTACTCCATTGTATAAAAATGCCACAACTTTTTTATCCATTCCTCAGTTAATGGGCACTTAGGTTGTTTCCAGAATCTGGCTATTACAAATTGTGCTGCTATAAACATGGGTGCACATATATCAATGTGGTATGATGTTTTCAGATCTTCTGGGAATATGCCTAGAAGTGGAATAGCTGGGTCAAACAGGATCTCCAGACCCAGCTTTTTGAGGAATCTCCAGACTGACCTCCACAGTGGTTGCACCAGTCTACACTCCCACCAACAGTGCAGAAGAATTCCTTTTTCCCCACAGCCTCTACAACACTTGTTGTTGGTAGTATTTTCTATTCTGGCCATTCTTTCTGGAGTGAGATGGAATCTCAGTGTGGTTTTAATTAGCATTTCTCTCATGACTAATGATGATGAACATTTTTTCATGTATTTATTTGCCATTCATATTTCTTCATCTGAGAACTGTGTATTCATTTCAGATGCCCATTTTTGGATTGGGTCTTTGAATTTCAGGGTCTGATTTTTTAAATTCTTTACAAGTTCTAGACAGAAGTCTTTTGTCTGAGGAACTGTCCATGAAGATTTTTCCCCCAATTTGTGGGTTTTCTTTTCACTCTGCTAGAAACCTCTTTTGACATGCAGAAACTCTTTAATAAGATGTGGTCCCAGTTATTGATTCTGGGAAGTATTTCCCGTGTAGTTTGGTTCTTGTTCATGAATTCTCTTCCTACCCCTATATCTTTGAGATTTTTACCTACTTTGTCTTACAGCAGATTTAGTGTTTCTGTTTTAATATTTAGATCTTTGATCCATTTAGATTTTAGTTTAGTATATAGTGATAGACATGGGTCTAGTTTTAGTCTTCTGCATATGGACAGCCAATTTTTCCAGCACCATTTGTTAAAGAGACTGTCATTCTTCCAGTGAACATGTTTGGCCCCTTTATCAAAGATAAGGTGGTTGACTGAGTTTGTGGTTGTGGTTGTATCTTCCAATCTATTCCACTGATCTTCAGGTCTGTTTTTATTCCAGCACCATGTTGATTTTATTACTGTAGCTTTGTAGTGTAATTTCAAGTCAGGGATTGTGATGCCTCCTGCCTTGCCTTTGTTACTTAGATTTGCCTTTGCTATTCTAGGTCTCTTCTGGTTCCAGATGAATTTTAGGAGTGATTTCTCTAGATCTATGAGGTATGTTAGTGGTATTTTGATTGAGATTGCATTGAATCTGTATAGTAATTTTGGGACAATGGCCATGTTCACAATGTTTGTTCTTATCCATGAACAGGGGTTGTCTTTCCATTTTCTGTGGTCCTCTTCGATTTCCTTTTTCAGGGTATTATAATTTTCACTGTATAGCTCTTTTACTTCTTTCATGAGATTAATTCCTAAGTATTTCATTTTTTTGGATGCTAGTGTAAAGTGTGTGGCTTCTCTTATTTCTCTCTCAGTACTTTTGTCATTAGTGTATAGAAATGCTATTGACTTTTGAATACTGACTTTGTATCCAGCTACCTTGCTGAATTTATTTATTATATCTAGGAGTCTTTCAATAGAGTTTTGGGGGTCTTCTACGTAAAGTATCATGTCATCTGCAAATAATGATAATTTAACTTCCTCTTTTTCTATCCTTATTTCTTTTATTTCTCTTTCCTGTCTTGTTGCTCTGGCTAGTATTTCCAATACTGTGTTGAATAAGAGTGGTGATAATGGACATCCTTGTCTTGTGCCTGATTTTAAGGTAAAGGCTTTCAGTTTTTGACCATTTAATATGATGCTAGCTGTTGGTATGCCATAGATGGCCTTTACCATATTGAGATAAAGAACTTCTACTTTAGTTCTCTGTAAGGTTCTTATCATGAATGAGTGTTGGACCTTATCAAAAGCTTTTTCTACATCTATAAAGATGATCATGTGGTTCTTCCTTTTGGCTCTATTGATATGATGGATTACATTTATTGATTTATGTATGTTGAACCATTCCTGCATTCCTGGGATGAATCCAACTTGGTCGTGGTGTATAATCTTCTTGATGATTTGCTGCATCCTGTTTGCCAATATTTTATTGAGAATTTTTGCATCTATGTTCATTAGGGAGATTGGCCTATAGTTCTCTTTTTTAGTTGAGTCTTTTTCTGGTTTTGATCCGGCCTGTGGATCAGTCCATGGGTCTCACCTGGAGAGGGAACAGGGATGGGGGGGCAGGGCAAGAGGAAAGAGAGACAGAGACAATTGAGCAGTTCCAATCAAGTGTGGTTTATTGAAGAAGTGAACATGGTTTATATAGGGTGAGGGCAGGAAATTGTCGTCATCAGGCAGAGACGTTGTGGAGAGACCAGATAGGTCTCAGTCATGTCTGGCCAGGCAGAGAGGATCATGGGTAATGTAGGCAGATGCACCAAATGCCCACAGGAGGGTGGGATGGGGTGGCAGCAGTGAGGCTATCACGCCGCTCCCTACATTTCCTCCCTTATCATTTTATAAAATCAGGAGTATGGCAGGCCTTGTGAAGACGGCTCCTGTCTTGGGACATGGACTCCATATGTGAACCTGACTGAGCCTTACCCGTCATGGGCCTGCAGGACAGCAGTTGGTCCTGTGCCTGTCTTAGGTGGCTGGTGGTGTAGCACAAATGTCCAAGTTGCCCATCTCTGGCTGCCCATCTAGTACCTCAAGGCATCTGGGCCACATCATCAATATGGGCCATTTGTGGGAATCATTTCCTGATAAGTTTGTTGATCTGCCATCTCCAGTTGATGATAATGTATCTGAATGGGCTTTGCCATGAACGCATCAATTCTATCCTTGAGAAGCCTCATGATCCTCTGGAAGATGCAAGGGCCAACAGTTAGAAATAACAATAAGGCAGCTAAGGGTCCTAGAAGGGGAGCAATATAAGGGAAGAGGCCCCCCCACATGAAGGAGATGGGGCTAGTAGCCATTTGTTGCCAACGTTGTCAGAGTTGAAATTCTAGTTCTTGGAGTCTTCCGTGCACAAGGCCAGACTGTTTGACATAAAAGCAGCACTTTTCCTGTAAGGCAAGACAGATGCCTCCCTGTTCTGCTGTGAGTAGGTCTAGTCCTCGTCTATTTTGTAGGACGACCTCTGCCAAGGAGTCTAGTTGATTTTAGAGAGTCTGTATAGTGAAGGATAAGGCTTGAACATCTTCAGACAGCTGGTTAGATAAGTCAGAATATTTGTCTAGGGCCACGGCAAGGCCAGCAGTCCCTGTGGCTTCAGCGCCAGTGAGGCCCATTCCCACCAAGAGCAGGATTAGCATTACTGCTCTTTTTTGTCGGCCAGCAATATAATCGGATGTTGGCACTGGGATAGGTTGGTCACCTGGGACAATATCTATGTCGGGTAGGAGGGAAGCGGTCATGCATGTACCTGTCCAGTTGGATGGAAGATAAGTATAGGCTCTATTATTGCTGCAGACAAAAATGTGTTCTGTCGGGGGGCACAGGGGGCCCGTATAATTGATAAATGAGACACAGGCGGTGGACAGGAGATGGCCCATATCTATAAGGGTGGAATCATTTTGTAGAGAGCCCTGTAGGCAGGTAATGGATATGTTAGGTGTTATCAATGGCTGGACCAGAAATGATTGGGAAGGTCTACAGGTGAGATTATGTGGGTCATGAGAGGGGTCAATTGTTGAGTTGGAGGGGATAGCTAAGGGCATAGGAGTGCCTAAGGCCATACATAACCAGCAATCTTGTTCTAAAGCAGGATTAGTGAGACTAAGTACATGGTGAGTGGCTGAAAGAATATCATAAGGTCTAAATCCATAGGGCAAATATAACCTGAAAGATCTTCTTTCTTTTTATGCGGTTTAATTGCAGCCTGACAGGCATAATTTGCATTTTTGTAAGCCAATTTTTCGATTAGATCAGGACTGTTCTCAGAGGAGCCAAAAAAATGCTCAGTTGCCTGTAGGAGGTGATCAACAAAGTCACAAAAAGGCTCTTCGGGTTTTTGTTTAATTTTTGTGAGAGAAGAAGCAACTCCGCCGCTAGAAGGGAGCTTTCTCCAAGCTGTAGTTGCTGCTAGGGTAACTTGTGCAAAAAGGCCTGCCTCATATCACATTTGGGCCTGTTGCATTGCATAATGGCCTGTCCCTGTTAACATGGGAAGGGTATAGTGATTTTTTCGATTAGCATTTTCTTTGGCTAAAAGTTCACATTGATCTTGGAATTCAACCTTCCAAAGCAGATAATTGCCCCCTGAAAGTGTAGCTCTAGTTAAATCTCCCCAATCATTAGGTGTAATCCAACCTTGGGTCAGGGAATCTAGGCTAAAAGCTGCCATAGGGCCATATTGCGATACTGCTGTTTTTAATTCTTTTAGGGCGGTTACAGAGAATGGCATATGGGCCCTATTAGCCCCGGGGGTGGAGAGTCTGTTTCTGAATCACTATCATGGGGGCCAGAGTCATTTTTTTCCTCGATGTCACTAGTTTCTAAATCCCATTTGTGCAGACGCAGTGGCTGTCCCTTTCTATCTCCCCTAGTTGTTGTAGTGGCTCGTGTTTTATCTCATGTATCTTCCTGACTTGGGGACTGATCCTCACGTCTAGTTCGTCGCTTTGGTCTCCCTCTTTCTCTAATCATTTTATTGTCATCATTTCTTGGGCTAATATTATCTTGGGCAGGCCGAATTGTCTCTCCGCCATTTTGAGGGCCAACACCAGCTGTGGTGGCTTCTGTTACTGGGAACATTAAGTGAGGTGCCATTTTTGGGGCGTTTGTTACTGGAGGGTGAATCGTTTCCGTCACCGGAAACATCATTGTTGGCGTGCCTAAAAGAGGGTTAGAGCCCACATCTAATGACTGCAGTTATAAAATGAGCCTTTGTTTTTCCTGTTTAAGTTGAGGTTGTTGTTGCAAATAATGAATCTCAGTTTCTAAATCGAGAAGGGCGGAAGGGGGGCCGGGCAGCTTTCAGAGGCCAGGAGAGGGTTGACCCAGTGTCACTAGCGCAGGGGCTACAACAATGGGAGGGGAATGATATTGAGTGGACTCTTCTGCTAATTGCGACCAATCAACTTCCTGGAAATCGGAAAGGTCGGGATATATTGGCCGATATGGAAGAGGGAGCGTGGCGGCGCCATTTTGGGTGCCGAACAGGGCGGCGCCATTTTGGGTGCCCTCGTGCACACCAGAAAGAGGAAGCGGCGGCAAGTCGCCATCTTGAAGGGGCTCCGGGATATCAAGAATCACCAAGCCGGGGTGACTGGGCACACTGAATGTGTCTGATGGTGGCTTTGGGGTAGGATTATGGGAGGAGCGCAATGCAGCCTCCCTTTGAGTAAGCATTTCATTAATTTGGGGGTCTGAATGACGCTGGGTCAGCAGCTCAGAAATTAAAGTCAAATATGCAAAAGAGGTAACCGAGATCTTTTTGGGACCAAAAACTCTGTAATAATCTTTGAGAGCATCTCCTACTCTTTTCCATCTCTTTATATCAATGGAGCCCTCTAAAGGAAACCAAGGGCATATCTTATGTATGAACTGAAAGTACTGTAATAAATCCCTGGTTTTAACCTTAATCCCTCTAACCTTGAGTGCCTCCCTAAGGCCATTCACGAACAATTCGTGCTCACTAACTACTTGCCCCATGCCGATAAGGAAAATAGATCTGTTCACCTACCGTGATTCAGGCGAGACATAAGGTGGTTGTCTGCTCGGATCACAGGGACGAAGTCCCGAAACAGTCACTCTGCCCAGCGATTTACTCCTGTGAATGGCCCCATGTTGGGCGCCACTTGATCCGGCCCACGGATCAGTCCGTGGGTCTCACCTGGAGAGGGAACGGGGATGGGGGGCAGGGCAAGAGGAAAGAGAGACAGAGACAAGTTGAGCAGTTCCAATCAAGTGTGGTTTATTGAGGAAGTGAACATGGTTTATATAGGGTGAGGGCAGGAAATTGTCATCATCAGGCAAAGACGTTGTGGAGAGACCAGATAGGTCGCAGTCATGTCCGGCCAGGCAGAGAGGATCATGGGTAATGTAGGCAGATGCACCAAATGCCCACAGGAGGGTGGGATGGGATGGCAGCAGTGAGGCTATCATGCCGCTCCCTACATGGTTTTGGTATTAGAGTGATATTTGCTTCCAGGAATGACTTAGGAAGAATTGCTTCCCTTTCAATTTCATTGAAGAGTTTCAGGAGTGTTGGAGTTAAGTCTTCTTTGTATTTCTTGTAGAATTCTGCAGTGAATCCATCTGGGCCTGGACTCTTCTTTGTAGGGAAGGACTCAATTACATTTTGAATTTCAGTAATAGAAATTCGGTTATTCAGCAGTTTTATATCTTCGTGATCCAGCTTTGGTAGTTCATATGTATCTAGGAATCTGTCTATTTCTTCAGTGTTATTGAACCTATGAGAGTAGAGGTTTTTGAATTAGGTGTTGATGATCTTCTGTATTTCCACCAAGTCTGTAATAATTTCACCTTTTTCATTCCTTATTGCATGAATTTGAGTTTTTTCTTTCCTTTTTTTAATAAGGTTGGCCAGGGTCTTATCAAATTTTTATTTATTCTTTCAAAGAACCAACTCTTCAATTCATTGATCCTTTGTACTGCTTTCTTAGTCTCTATTGCATTAATTTCTGCTCTGATCCTTATAATTTCCTCCCTTCTTTTGGCTTTTTGCTTGGCTTGCTCTTCTTTTTCTAGATGTTTGAGTTGTAGCATCAGGTTGTTTATTTGTGTTTATTCTGTCTTCCTGATGTGGGAACGCAATGCAATAAATTTTCCTCTGAGGACTGCTTTCATTGCATCTCACAAAATCCGGTAAGTTGTGTTTGTATTTTCATTTACTTGTAGATATTGTTTAATTTCTTCTTTTTCCTCTGTGATACACTGATTGCTCCAGAGTGTATTATTCAGTTTCCATGTGTTTGTAGGTTTTTTGCAGTTGCTTTTATCATTAATTTCTAGTTTCACGTCACTATGATCTGATAACATGCATGGGATAATTTCATGTCTTTTGCATTTATTTAAATATGTTCTGTGGGCTTGTAAATGGTCTATTTTAGAGAATGTCCCATGTACTGCTGAGAAGAGTATATATTCTGATGTTGTTGGATGGAGCACTCTGTATGTATCTATCAGGTCCATCTGTTCACAGGTGTGATTCAGTTCTGTTATTTCTTTGCTGATTTTCTGTCTAGTTGATCTTTGCATCCCTTTGCATCAATGGGGTGTTAAAGTCTCCTGTTATAATTGTGTTATTGCTTATTTGATTTTTCATTTCTGTTAGTATTTGCTTTATATAGCTGGGTTCTCTGTAATTTGGTGCATATATATTTAAGATTGTTATCTCTGCCTCTTGAAGTTTTCCCCTAACTAGTATGTAGTGACCTTCTTTATCTCTTTGGATCATTCTTGGTTTGAAATTCACATTGTCTGCAAACAAGATGGCTACTCCTGCTTTTTTTTTTTTTTTGGTTACCTGTTGCATGAAGTATTGTTTTCCATCCTTTGACTTTCAGTCTACGAGTGTCCTTTTGGGTTAGATGGGTTTCTTGTAGACAGCATATGGTTTGATGTTGTTCCTTGATCCATTCTGCCAGTCTGTTTCTTTTGATTGGTGAGTTGAGGCCATTTACATTAATGGTTGTAAATGATATATTGGTTTATCATTGACATGTTATCTTTCTGCGGTTGCATCTTTAGCTTTCCATTCTGTTTACCTTGCTTGGTGGTTTTATCCCATGTGTATCTAGAAAGTCTTTCAGTATTCTTTGTAGGGTTGGTTTGGTGTTCATGAAGTTCTTCAGCTGTTCTTTGTCATGGAAGTATCTTATTTCTCCATCCATTTTGAAGGACAGTTTTGCTGGGTATGTCAGTCTGGGTTGGAAGTGGTTTTCCTTTAGGATCTGAAATACTTCACTCCATGCTCTTCTTGGTTTCATTGTTTGTGTTGAGAAGTCTGCCGTGATTCTGATAGCTTTTCCTTGATAGGTGATCTCTCTTTTCTCTCTAACAGTTTGTAGTATACTATTCTTATGTTGGATTTCTGGGATGGTGATTATTATGTGTCAGGGTGTAGTTTTATTTTGGTTATGGCTGTTTGGAGTTCTATATGCTTTACTTATACAGATGTCTGTTTCTCTTCTCATGTTTGGGAAGTTTTCAGCTATCACTTCTGTAAATATCCTCTTGATATCATTTGGGCTGTCCCCTTCTTTTTCATTTATCCCTATTAACCTTATGTTATTTTTCTTTGCATCATCTTGCAGGTGTTGAATTGTTATTTCCTGATTCTTTGTTATTTTTAATAGATCTTGTCTTTCCTGCTCACTGGCTGCAATCTTATCTTTGAAGTCTGAAACTCTATCTTCACTTTCGTTGAGGCAGTTTTGGCAGCTTTCAATAGCATTTTTGATTTCCTGTATATCTCTTTGAATCTGCTTTATGTATTCTGTTTGTTTCTTGAAGTGTTCATTCAGGGATTCTATCTGTTTGCTTTGTTTACCTAATTTTTTAGCTGTGTCTTCACTGGATGTGTTCACTATTTCTTTCACTACTTTTATCAAATCTTCTTTTACCTAGGCAAGTATTTCTGATTTGAATTTCTCCATAGCTTCCCCTTCCCCCTGCATCTTTATTTCATTTGATATCATTTCAGACATTTCAGGTGTATGGCTTCTTTTTTCTTCTATGTACATGGCTCCTAGGCTTTCTTGGGGTGGGCTGGAGTTTTGAGCCTGTCTTTTGGTCTTTCCTTTTGTCATTTTTCTATATTTCCTTGCTTTGAGCAGTGTTCCAAAGCTTCCTCTGGATGTGTGGCGAATTACCTCTTGCACCCTCAGTTCCTGGAGCAGCACTGGCTCCCCTACAGGCTCTTGGCTCCCTAAATTGAAAGGTCAAGCTGGCCCTCATAAACTGGGGCCCACAGAACCTCGGGCCACAGTCCCGTGTCCTAGAGGGTGAGTATGATCTCAACCACTGGGAGTACTCGTTTTAAGCTCTCCCCAGGCTAGCCCACACTGGGCCATCAGGCCACCAGCTCGACCTCTGCCTCCTGAAATGAGAGAAGGCCACTAGGCGTGGTGCACTAAGGCTGTGGAGCTTCTGGGACTAGGTCCAGTGTACCCAGTAGCTAGCCCGAAGCTCAATTGCCTGGAGCACAGGTCACCAGCTCTCCGTGAGCCCGCCTTGGGGCAGCAGGACTCACCTCACAGGGTCCTAACTCCCCTCTTCAGGCTTTTGACTCCCTAAATTGTAAGGCAGATGCTGGGCATGGTGGACTGGAGCCCACCAAACCTCGGGCCACCGTCCTGTGTCCTAGGGGGACACAACTCATCTTTACACCCACTCTGTTGATATGGTGAATTACATTTATCAATTTGCATATGTTGAACCATCTTTGCATTCCTGGGATGAGTCCCACTTGGTTATGTTGTATAATCTTCTTGTTGGTTTGCTGCATTCTATTTGCTAGTATCTTATTAAAGATTTTGCATCTGTGTTCATTAGAGAGATTGGCCTATAGTTCTCTTTTTTTAGTTGATCCTTCTCTGATTTTATGCTCAGGGTAACCCTTGCTTCTACGAATGAGTTTTGGAGTATTGTTACCCTTTCAATTCCATTAAACAGTTTGAAAAGTAACAGCATTAGATCTTCTCTAAATTTCTTGTAGAATTCAGCAGTGAGTATGTCAGGACCTGGGCTTTTCTTTATTAGTAGAATTTTAATTATAGTTTCAATTCCACTGACTGATACTGGGTTATTTAGAATCTTTACATCTTCACGATTCTGCTTTATAATTCATATACATTTAAGGATCTTTCATTAAATGCAAATTCTATATTTTCCATCTCATTAGAATTAAGTTTCTGGAAGTAGGTATTGATGCCCTTCTGGAAATACAATATCTAATTAGGAAGGAGAAGAGAGTCTGAAATTTTTTTATGAATCTATGGTCTGACACTAGGAATTTTTTTGAAAGTCATGGTTGCTCTTAAAGAATTAGTTTGCTTCTGTGTGATTTCAGACTAGAAAAAATTCGAAAAAGAATTTTATTCATCCTTATTTATCCAACTATGAATTCAGGATATGAGTAAAAATGGTTTATTATCCATATTGACACTAGACTCCAAATCTGAAAAGCTTGAAAAAAAAGGAAAGATATTTCATTAATGGCACAGAAAAAGAATGAGAACCTCACACTGTTGGTTTTCTTATGGAAAAATAGTGAAACACAATTTCTTAACAAGATGATAGGGGAATAACAATAGCCAGTACACTGCATATTATTATCTTTAAAGTAGTTACTCAGAGTACAAGCTATGGGCATAAAAACTTCTCCAATAGACATTAGCACAAATCTTCCTTTTCTATGAACTGAGTTACTAATAATATAACTAACTTGCATTTGTCTCTCTTTTCCTTCCTTTTCCATTTATCCTATCTGAGTTCCTTCTACCTTTTGAACAATTTCTTCCCATTTTGTAGTATCTTTTACATTTTAGAACTCATTTACTGATTCAATTTCTCACACCAAGGAGACAATATATGTTTACACATGTCATTCTGATTTATTTCTCTAATGAGTATGGTCTCAAGTTGCATTCATCATCTTTCTTTATGAATGAGTAGTACTCCACTATATAAAATACCATATTATTAAAAATATTTTTTAGGAATCTTGATTGATGGGCATTTGCGATCGTGCCAGGATTTAGATATTGCAAATTTTGCTGCTGTAAATATGAATGTACATCTATTGCTGTGGTGTCATGCTTTTAATTCTGAACAGATAGCCAGAAGGGGAATGGCTGAGTCAAATGGAACCTCAAGTCCTAGTTTTTTGAGGAATTTCTACACTGATTTCCATAGTGGTTGCACAAGTCTACACTCCCACCAATAGTAGAAAAGGGTTCCTTTTTCTCCACAGCCACTCCAGCATTTGTTATTTGTTGATTTCTTGATAATAGCCATTCTTTCTAGGTGGAGATAGAATCTCAGTGTTGTTTTAGTTTGAATCTCTCAAGTGACCAGTGATGTTGAACAGTTTTCCATATATTTATTTGCTGTTTTATTTTTTCATCTGAAAATGTATATTCATGTCAAATGCCTATTTTTGGATTGGATCTTTGAATTTGGGGAGTCTGGTTTTTTTTAGTTCTTTTTATGTTCAAAATATAAATCCTTTGTCTGAGGGACAGTTGGCTAAAATTTGTTTCCCAATGTGTGGGTTTTCTTTTCACTCCATTGGTGATTTCTCTTGGTGTGCAAAAGACTCACAGAACTAGAGAAAACATATTTAAAATTCATTTGAAACTAGAAGATACCTAGAATAGCAAAAGCAATTCTGGGCAACAAAGACAAGGCAGGAGGCATGACGATCCCTGACTTGAAATTATACTATAAAACTACTGTGATAAAATCAGCATGATACTAACAAAAAACAGGCCTGAGGATAAGTGAAAAAGATTAGAAGGTGCAGACACAACTACAAAGACACTCAGCCATTATCTTTGATAAAGGGACCAAACATGTTCACTGGAAAAAAAAGTTAGCCTCTTTAATAAACGGTTCTGGAAAAATTGGCTCTTTACATGCTGAAGACTAAAACTAGACCCATATCTCAGAAAGTTTGAAGACAGAGGTATAGGCAGACAGTTCATGAACAAAACCCAAACTGCATGGGAAATACTTTGAAGAATCAATAATTTATTCTTACATTAAGGCTTTTGCATTTGTATCACTTACTGTCCACATCTGTTATTTTTCTACACTTAATTTTCCCAGCCTCTACGGAAGCACACAGAACAAGGTAAGTGGACACCCACCATGTGTAGGAACTGTAGAAGATGGGGATACAGAAAGAACAAAAGTAATGGAATTTTGTCTCTAGTGGGCCTGACATTTCACTAAAAAAATGGCAATAAACTAGTAAATTTACAGGAGGCTCATTGACAATGAAAGTCGTCAATAATGTCTCAGAATTGGGGGAGAAGCACAAGTACAAGAGGAGTTGTTGTGTCATTATTTTTTACCAGATAGTCACAGAGGGCTCCAATTTTATAAATTCAAAAGCGAGAACAAAAAAAGAAGGAAGGAAGGAAGGAAAGGAAGGCAGACAGGAAGGCAGGAAGGCAGGAAGGGAGGGAGGAAAGGAGGAAGGCAGGAAGGGAGGAAGGAAGGAGAAGAAAGACAGAAAGAAAAACAAAGAAAGGAAAGGAAAAAAGAAAGAAAGAAGAAAGAAAAGAAAGAAAGAGAAAGAAAAAGAAAATAAAAAAGAAGAATCTGAGGAAGAGCTTTAAGTCACAGCAGCAATTTGAGACTATTTTGATCTACAGTGTCCCCCAAATGTCGTTTCTTTCTGTAAGTTACAGGTGTCAGGGATCTTGTCACTTGTGAGTCAGTATATGAGAGGAGAGGCCAGACAAATTTTGTGAGCAGAGATTTTTTTTCCCTTTTAAGTCAAATGGATTTTTTTCTTGATAGTTTAATTTCTAAAAGAACAAATTTAGGTATGATATTATGATGTGAAACTCTGTTGCTCTTGAAGTGGAGAACGCGAATCAGAGCAAAACAAGCAGTCATGTGACCTGCTTACAGTCTAATAAGTGAGTGTTCACCCTTATGAGTTATCCTTTATCCAAATAGTGGACTGTTACAGTAAATAGGCGCCCTTGCATGTGCTGCCATCTTGTGGCCAACTACAAAAATATTAAATAACTATTAGTACCACCAGGAAGTCTCAGTTGTGTAAACCTTATCTTGGGAGAGAAAAAATGCTTTTAAACAATGCTTTTAACTGACTTAGGCTTAAATTATTTGAATTAAATAATTGTGAGAAGTGAGGTTTATAAAAAATCAAGACTTTATTAGCTTTGTTTTACAAAGAATTGCTGCACAATTAAAATTACTGCACAATATATAAGATTTTTTCACAATGCACAATGTAGAGTTATAATGTTAACTTCATTATTCTCTAATCCCCAAATCAACCTGCTTTCTGCATCTAGGCAGATCTCGCCTTTCAAACCTTGCCTTTGTTAGTGTATGCCAGGGCACATTTTGTTCTTCTCGAGTCTGCAGCATTTACACGTTTTGGCCTTAAGTGACTTCAAGGGATCAGTTGTCTGAGTGATCACGACCACACTGGTCCTGGAGCAGCACTCCCGCCTGGGAGGGGCAGAGGACATGAATTAGTCTGTCCTGAAGAGTGATTTCCTCGGCTCCTGGTGAGTTAAAAACGTGGGCCATCACCAGTGGAGTGTTTCTTCGACTCAGTTGTCTTCAGAGAAACACTGTGTCAGAGATCATTTTTCTATAACGCCAAGTCATGAAGTTGACCTTTGACGTTCTGTGAAAGAAGCCCATCAGGGGAGGGAGGACAAAGAGGTCAAAGCCTTGCAGACCCCTTGTTTATAGAAAACATCTTGCTGCGCCCTTCCTTAGGACTCACAAACTCTGCTCTAAGCTCCACACAAACACAAAGCCGTCCCAGGGTCTGAGACTCCTCGTCCGTGCGTCACGCTGTGGCTTGGCTCACTGCGGACCCTGGCTTCACGAAGTTTTTCTTAACATGAATTTCTGCACAGTGGGTCTCACAGCCCTTTTTACCTCTCTTACCAGACAGTACTTTTATATTGTCAAAGATATTATATGTATATTTAGTTCAATAACAATAGCTCCTTCAATTGTCAGATCTTGAGTCCGTGTTTAAATGGATCTGTTATTTACGGCAGAGATGATGAGTTCTCTTTTTACATCTATTCCCCACTCCGTCGATCAGAACTGATAGAAATACTGACTTTCACCTGTGCAGCTGGTGGCCAAAATGAATAGTGTATCCGCCTGCCTTTTAAGCTGTGCTGTGTACCTGCTGGCTAAATAGAAATGGCAAATGACTCCTTTTAGAGATTTGTTTTTTAAAAAGATGGTATTCTACCCATTCATGTTTCAAATACTCAATTTGGAAAGGTAGTATATGCATTGGAGCACTCTAGGCACACACTAAAAGGTGGGAGAAAAACCCTACAAAATTTCAGGGGTGTGCTCAACCAGTAAGATTTTATAAGTCCAGTGGCATGGAGCACATTAGACATCTTTCCCAAAATAGAAGACGAAGGCCTGCTTTTCAGAACCCCTCTCCCAGCTGCGGTGGGATTGCAGCAGCGTGGAGGTCTCTACCAGGCCGCCCGGGACGGCCGCGCCTCCCCACCCATCTGCTGCATCCGCCCCTCCTGGCCAGCGCCATTCTTAGTCAAGAGTAACAGAACCTCCCACCCACACACACTGCCTCCTGAACCCCTCTGCGCGTGCTTCCATTTCTGAGAGTTTTTCCGTCAAACTCTAGAAACCTCTTAGCCCGAGCTGCATGTCCACTCTGATTTGTCGGACTGATCCAGGCTTCCAAATCCCAGAGGGTGTTTATGCTGAAATCTGCCTCATCCTATCCATTTAGATATACTATGTACAGATACATACAATATACATGAGGTATATGTATATATAATGCAAGCTTTTTAAAAGACGGGAAAAGAGTCTCAAAACATAAAGAATTATCTCTAGGTTGTTGGTATCATTATATTTTTTTAAAAAATGTTTGCTGTTTTTATCTGAAAAGAAAGAGATAATTCTTCACAGTTATTATTATTCTATAATAAAAAGTAATCTTAAGAAAAAAACTATCTCATCTAAATAGTAATGATAAAAATAGCTAATAACTGGGACTACCAAATATACAAAATAAATCATATGGACGTGTAAAATAAACTCCATTTGTAGTGACTGGTAATACATAAATTTTCCCAAGTATGTCCTTTTATCTGTCTTTTAAACAGAGCAGTAGAATAAACTTTATAGTTCTGGACAGGAATATTTCAAAACTCAGAGAGATAAGAGGGGAGCAAGGGAAAGACGGAGTAGACTATTTGTGCATCTGTCAGATAGCATCTGTGAGTTAATCTCTTAGCCGAGTAAAGGATAAACGCAATGCAGTTGTGGAGTGCAAACCACAATGGAACACTTGCACTGAGGATTGTTTAAGGTTAATAAGCATAAGTGACCTTTAAGAATTTATCAGGAAGGTATTGCTGGTGGCATTATTAGAAATTCCAGAGCACCAGTAGTTTGCATGGTACTAACATTTGGCTTCTGAAACTTTCCTGAGTTATAATTCACTGAGTAATATTTTTTTCTTCTAGTCTCATGCTATACTGTTTATCAATATTTTCTGCAGTTCTTGGGGAAAAAAGGAAATCTCATAATTATTTATAGATTTAAAACTAGTATTTGCAGATGATTCTTATCTTTCTCTGAAGCTGTTAACTACTTAGAGTTAGGCCAGTTGTTTCTCAGTGCATAAAATAATGGCATTTTTATCTCATTTTTTGCAGAGAGGGATAAACATAAACCAAACTTGCAGTCTTCCCCATCACCCCTCCCTCACCTGGGTGTGTGTGTGCTTCTGATGTAAGAAGTCTCTGTTATATAGGTTGTTTTCTCTTTTCATATTTGTTCTATAAATCCAATTTCATTAGTGCCAAAATTTACAAGTTACATCTTCTTTTTTTAAAATTTTATTTTAAAAGGGAGTAAAATTAAACACAACGAAACAGAACAGGACATAAGAAAGCATAAATTACAAAGCTAGACAACCAGAGATCTTCACTATCTGTCATATTGTCTCTTGTTTTCTTCCAAATGGTTGTCCTTATCTTTGCATATGGGGAGCTCATACTAAATGACATAGCCAATCTTTTCACAAGATGTGTAGTTCACTGGCTCCCACTTGCTAAGCAGGGGGGGAGGGGAAGGGGGGACACGGGATGGGGGACAGGACGACAGGAGATGTCTGATTCTCAGCCCACACACCGGCAGGATCACAACCGCCCCCCAGAGAGAGGAGGGGCTCCTTGTTCTCCCAGCACCCCGAGTCAACCACATGGTGCAGGTCCCAAGGCACCAGGGTCTCTCCCCTGCAGGCCCCCAAAAGTCCGCAATACTCACCTGCTATTTCTTTCTGATGCATTGACCATTCCATTTCCAAAGTTCTGAAATGGCCAACAGACCACAGAAAGAATTCTCTTTAGGCTCCTGTTTGAAACCAGCAGCTACAGCAATCTGCTGGCCTTGCTTCAGGGCCACTCCTTTTTTTTTTTAAACAGGGAATTGAACTCAGGACCTCATGCTTGCTAGGCAGGCGCTGTGCCTCTGAACTATATCCCCATCCCAAGTACATCTTTTTTGTCCTCTAAAGTGGTAGACTTTAATTTTAGGAAAAACATCTTTTTAAATAAAACACGAGCTTGTGTGTGGTTACTTATTAAATAATAGTACTATGACCAAATGTTTTAGAAAAATTTACAATGAGGGAAACAAAATATTAAATGGGTCTGATACATATGTATTCATCTGCAGTTATTTCGGTGAATAGTTGAACAGTAATTCTCTAATCATTAGCATACCTAGACAAACTCTTCAACACGCACTGGGTATCTAAGTTTTCTATGAATCCTATACCTTTGTTTTAGTGCTTATTGCAGCATTATTACCTTCTCAGTTGGCCCAAGAGTCATGAGTTTAGGTTAATATTTGTACTACACAGCCCTAGTACATTGCCAGTATATTGCATAGAAAAGATGGTAATCGTTACTTGTGTAGCTGATTAGTAGACATGAAAGTAGCATTATAATGAGTATCACCATATACTCACTGATAAGGAGGGGACCAATGTGGAGAGGCTAAGTCCTTGGCCACAGTTCCCTCTCAGAGCAAAAGCCAGCTCATGAAGCCGTCCTCTGGGTGTCCGCATCCTGGGCAGTGTAGGTGTGGCTCTGGTTAGTAGTGGGGACACTAAAGATTCCTCTGCAGAAGTGACATCTGAATTACCCAAACAGTAGGCTCTGCAGGTCACACGGTGTGTCATGTTCATGAATTACATCATGGGATTCTGCCCTCATCTAAATTCATGCAGCATATACCTTGCCTCCTCCTCCTGGCCAAAGATCTGCTACTGCTGTCTCCTTCTCAGGAGCAGGGCTTTGATCCCTGGGTGGCGTCAGCACCAGGGCCTAGGGCGGGGATGGGAGGTGAGGGAGGAACTGCTGGTGATGGCTGCTGCTGCTCAGTGAGCCCAAAGGCAGCTCTGTCTAGGTAGCGTTTAACCGTTATGGGTCCTGGTCCTTCTGGAAATCTGAGAGCTGCAGGCCCTCTTTCCATAAACACACACGGCATATCTGCATTTTCGTTGTTAGATCTTCACTTGCCCCAGACCTCACAGCTCAGTATGGGCAGTAACAGACAGCCCTGGCTGGCCAGAGGCTTCACGGAGTGACAGCCTCACCCTACAGGCCTGATCCTGAGCTGCCATCTTGAACAGCTGCTACTGTTTTATAAGCAGCAAGTGAATGGTTGTTACCTATATTCTGGTTTTAACCTGAGCCCATTTTGACCAGATGTGGTTTATTAAAGACGGTGTATCAGTCAGGGTTTACTAGAGAAACACAAGATATAACACAAGATATACAACTGTATAAGAAATTACAAGATTGGCTTACAATGGTCAGCCACAAAGTTGAGTCAGAGAACGTGCAGAGGATGTCAGCACTTTAGAAGCTGAAGTGTTCAGCCCAAGGGCTGGAGCTTACTGCAGTATCCGGTGCAAGTCCGTGTCAGGAGGCTGATGGGTCCATGATGGAACACTGAAGAATATACGATGGAAGGCTGAAGAGTCCCAGTCAGAAGCCCGTCTGTGCCAGAAGCCAGGAGACTATATCCAAGCTGAAGGCCGAGACTGGAGCTCCTCCTCCGAAGAAGCAATCAGTCCCTCCTCATTTGCCTTTTAAGTGTCTGCAGGCTGGGGTGGGTGTAGCACTCCCACCATCTGCCTGCCCTCCTCTTGCACAGGATGAGGGTGTTACAAACTAGGGACCCTGGCCCCCTGCTGAGTCACTTAGTTAAACTTCTGACCTTCTCAAATTGATGAAGTGAACAACATCCTAGACCGGTAACTGCTTGTTCTCTACACCCCAGGATGTAGAGCTGTTGAATCAGTTAAGCTTCTAGACTTCTCAAGCTGACACAATTTATAAACCTTAACAGATGGCCATCAATGCTTTGTCACTTCTGCCATTAAAACTAAGCATAGTGGCCCTTTCCCTTGTATTTGGGCTAATCTTTGATGACAATGACCAACATAGTGTTGAAGAAATGGCACTATGCAAATATTGAAGTAGCCTAAAGAAAACTGATGAATTTCACTGTGGTTTCTAGGAGCTCTGGGAGGTCCTAGGAGTGAGTGAGAAATACAGGCATCCTAAGAGAGAAAGCCAAGGAACAGCCCTGAGGAAAAAGTCACTGGAGTTAGTGGGAGGCAGTTCTAGAAAGCAAGCAGCTGAGATAATCCATTTTGGACTCACCAAACCAGAACAGCTGCCAAATGAATATTAGCAAACAAACTCAATTGATGCCACAAGGAACAAAGTTACCAGTTGAACCCCCACCTCCGATTTCCTGATTCACAAAATCATGAACTATAATAAAAGGTTAACTTTAAGCCATCATCTTTTGGTGTAGTGTCATACACACCAAAAAACCAACAAAATATCCAACATCCTTATTTGACCATAACTGTCCCAGTTTTTGCCTGTTGTTGAAATATCTATCTTGATTTACATTTCATGATTTACATTTGTTTTGCATTCTTCATTTTTCATAAAGTACTAATCACTGTGTTAAAATAAGTGAAGATATGTTTGGTAGCCTCCATTATGGTCTCATCTATAAGAGTATGAGAACGACGTGAAATGAACAGCTTCCATCTGAAAATTAATTTAAATTTAAACCAATTAACATACCCTATTTACCTAACACTCTCAGGTTTAAGAGCTCTAACACTTCCTTTCGATGTCAGCTACACAGTGCTGGCTGATAAAGGTGTGTTCCAGAGACAGCTCTCCCCTGTGCTCAGATGGTTCTGGAGGAAGTCCAGTCTATGAGACAGATGAATCTGCCAGGCCACCAGTGTCAGCTGAAGTCTCTGGTCATCAAAGATGGGGTGAAGGATCTACGGGAAAAGAGGAGAAATTGTCAGTTATGTGTATATGATAAAAATGTAAGAAATAGAACCAGAGCTGTCTCATTAGAGCATGAACAGAGTACAATCAGTTCCCCTGATATAGTGACATTATCGTTATTGTATAAAATGACTCTAGTATTTATTGATTTTATTAAATTTGGATATTTTGCAATACATTTTCAATGACTATGGCTTTAAAATGAAAATAAAGATTTAATGAAAATTAAATATTGAATTTTCATTTCTCAAGAAAGAAAATGATAAGTAACTTTCACAAATTTTCACTATGTTCCATTCACCATGAGCTCTATATTAACTATATTACTAACACGCAAATACCAGAAAACATGATCTATGAAAGTATCTATTAAAGTAGATCTATTATCATCTGCTTTAAAAATTGATTATTTTAAAAAGTCCCTGCAAAACAATCAGGCATGTGTAGTTGCAGAAAACAGGTTCAAATAACCTGTAAATTATCACATTCATCAGTCTTGAGATCTTCATTAAAGTAGGCTTTCAGTTGCGAAATGTACTGAGAATATTTGAAAGTGAAGCAATAGTTAATAATCCAACACCCCTCGGCCAGTGTCACACATGCAGCACTAAGGGTGATGCAGTGGCCTCTGGATTCCCAGATGCCTGAGAACAGTGAAGTGAATCCAGGTGAACCAACGCCCCAGGAGTCCTCCTCAACCTGAGGTCCCAGACCTCTCTCTAAAATGAGAAGTTTAGGGTTTGTACCTGGAAGCCCGCAGTGGGTGTGGTTTTGCAGATACGTGAGATAGTCTCAAGTCCTCTTTCTTCTTGTCCTTGTACAAGCTAATTGTACTTTGTTTTGCTCTGGTTTGTTTTAATTTTTTGACTGGGGATTAAACTCAGCCTTTGCTCTGAACTATACCCACATTCCCTTTTTCACTTTTGCTTTTGAGACATGATCTTCTTATGTCACTAAGTAGCCAGGCGAGGCTCAAATGTTTGATTCCCTTGCTCCAACCTCCCAGAGTACTAGAATCATAGACAAGCACTATACAACCACCTTCATTTCTTGCTAATATCTGTAGCAACCACACGTCTGTTGGCCCCAAATTTACATGTGGAACACTTCAGACCAAAATTTAAGTTTCTCAAAGTATTTTGTTCTGTTTTTATCCCTGATTCTCACTATAAATCTGACTAAACATAATCAAATATATGCATGGTACAGCCTGAAGTTTGGACTGCCTCAAAATTTCCTCTGCAGCATTAGTTAGTTCATCGCCCTTAATCTCAGTTTCCTGCAAAGTTTCAGTGTATAAGTAAACTGTAGACATTTATCCCTTTTTTTTGTACCAAGATATATAGCAATGGCCTCTGCTTCAATTGCCAGTGAAGCCCATATTTGATTTGCAACCAAAACCTCAAGAGCCTGGCCTTTACTGTCTGCATTTCTATCAGCACTTTGATTTTTGCGCTCTTACCAGAATCACCCATGAGTGACTTCTTACAACATTCTATGGCTTCTTTAGCCCACATCTTCTCACCTTTCCAAACTACTCCTCCTATGAACAATTTCCAAAGCTTTGTGAACCAGTGGTCATATATATCATAGGAACAGCCAACTTCTCCAGTATTCATTTTTAAATAATGAAAGCACCTTAACTGTTGCAGTTATAATACACAATTTTATAAATCAACCACTGGTAAGCCTAAAGGGAAAAAGAAGCTCCAATATGATGGCAGAGATTACAACATCTCTCTCATTAATGGAAACATAAAAAAAACCCATAACAGTCAAAGGTTCATCAGAGTTAAACTATACTACAGATGAAATGTACTTGAGACATTTGCAGAGCATTCCATCCAAAAACTATAGAACATATTCTTTTAATCAGCACATGGTACTTTCCCTAAAGTAGACCATATGTTAGGCCATAAAAGCAAGTTTTAACAAACTCAGGAATATTGAAAACATATCCTGTACCTGCTCTGATCACAAAGAGGGGAAATGTAGTTCAACAATAAAAGAAATTGTGCAAATGCATGGAAAGTACACAAGATACTTCTCAACAAATAATGGGCCATTGAAGAAGTCAGAAGGAAATTTAGAATTTTTCTGGAAACAAGGGAGAAATGGTAGTATATACTTATAATGTCAGAACTATGGGAGAGTGAGGTAAGAGAACCTTAAGTTCAAGCCCATCTTGAACACTTTACCAATTTAGTGATACATTGTCTAAAAAAAATAAATATCCCAGTACAAAGGTCCAGGGTTTAATTACCAATACCAACATGATTGTTTTTTCTTGAAAAAAATGAAGATGGGAAACAATATACTAATACTTGCAGTATGCAACAGAACAGTGCAAAGAGGGACGTCGGCAGCAATGAGTGCCTACATTTAAAAAATAGATTTTAATTAAACAACACAACAATCCATCTCAAAAGTCTGAGATGAGAATTCGAGACAAAGCAAGTCCCAAGTTAATACAAAAAAGAAATATCAAAGACCAAAACAAAAATTTAAAAAGACACCAAAAAATATAAAAGATCAACAGAAGACTAAATTTTTTAACAGATGAACAAAATTAACAAACCTGCAGCTAAAATAACAAAGAAAAAAGAGAGAAAAAGCCAAATAATTAAAATCAGAAATTTATTTTTTTTAAATTTATTTAAAAAAATTTTTTTTAAATTTTTTAAAATTTTATTTAAAGAGAAAACAAAACAGAAAAAAGGGTAGTAACAATACAGAATTCCAAGGAAAAAAGAAAAGAACAAAAAAACATTAAGAAATCATTACTTGATAAATTATGTACTATCATCTTGGAAATAGCTGTTCACATTACAAAATTAAAACATACAAAGTAGACATTCAAACAGTGAGACTGTTAATAGTTCTGCTCCATGATCTGACAAAAACAGCAATATGGTCATCCATCTTACACACTTAAACATACATGCAATTATATCAAAAGGGTACAATTAAACAGAACAAAAGAGAACAAAGTGGAACACAAGAAAGCAATGCAAGAGATAAATTTCAAAGCAAGACAATCGGAGATATTTACTATCTATCATATTGACTCTTGTTTTCTTCCAAATAGTTGTCCATATTGTCACATACAGGGATTTCACATGAAACAACAGTATGGAACTGATCTGAACAGGATGAGGAAGGTGTTTCAGGTCTTCAAGACCAGACAATAGGGAAGCCAAGAATGGCTGTCATAGTGTCTCTCATTCTCTTCAAAATAGCTGTCCATACCTTCATGTATGTTGAACTTAAACAAAACAAAACAGGCTAAAATCACTCTGAACAAAGAATGATAGTATTGCTGGATTTCACATCATGACCTTACCGAATCAGCAGTGGGTACTGTAGGGTCTCTTTTTCTTCAAAGTAGCTGTTCATTTCATCATGTGTTATATCATTGGTTCTCATAAACTGTTTATAAGCTCTACACATGCATGAGTCTCTACATGCATAGCTATTCTTTCTGTATTAGAGGGAAAAACAAAACAAAACAATTCCTAGAAAAGCATGAAGCAAAAAAGTCATATAAAACCGCAATTCAAGGTGATCTACAATGGTTACTATGATGTCTCAACAGTATATAACAACATGAATAAAAACAAAGCATTAGAGACATTATAAGATTTCAAAAGCAGATAATAATCAATCCAGAGTGGGTATCTTAGTTAATCTTGTCATCTTCTGGGTAGTTGCCTATACTCTTAGACTTGATGCTATCAATCATAACAGACTCGAATAAAATCAGTCAATACAAAACAGCAATCTAACAAACCAGATTCAAATAAGATCAGTCATAATAAGACAGTGTAAGTTATATAGGGCATCAAATTAAGTTAATAGGAAATTAAAGATGATTACCATAATGTCTTGCTATTTTTGGGATAGCTGACCATGCCCTCAAATCTACTGCAAGTAGACAAACTGGAACAGGATATAATCCATCTAAGCAGAGTGGTGAGAATAATGTAGATTGTAAATCTTGTTATCCTATTAACAATATCTTCTGCTTTTCTTTTTCAGACAGTTCCTCCCCCCTTTCACTCCCATAGGGTGGACTGCATATTTTGGGTCCCACTAACTCCCTCAGTTTTTAGATTGGGGAGAGCAACCTGCTATTTATCCTAACTGGTTCTGAACCTTCTGACTCCTGGGCTTGATCTTGAGTTGTATTCCTTTACCTATAAATATCTCAAGGTTTTCCTTCATTATAGCTGAATAGTTCTCTACTGCATGAAAGTATCACGTTTTTTCAACTTATCTGCAGGTGTTGGTCCAGTTGCCCCTATTTCTCTCTGGTTCCCTGTCACATAGAGCATTGTTTTCTCATATTTGACTTTCTGTCCATAAACCCTCTTTCAGGTTAGTTATGTTACCAATACAGAGCATCTCAATGGACCCTATCTCCTGATCTACTCTGCCTGTGTTTCTTTTTGTTAGTATATCAAGGCTATCTATGTTAGAGATTACAGCCAACCTTCTCTGCCTCATTTCTGCTATTCTATTTTTCTGCCATTGGTTGTCTATTTTTCTCTTTCATTACACTGTCTGCTCCATTCATTGAGGCCTCTCTGTCACTGTTCCTGAAATCCTCATATTCTTTTTCTCTCTCTCTAGAAGGTCCTTCAGGATTTTTTGTAAGGTTGGACTGGTGGGCACCAATTCCCCAGTTCCTCTTTGTCATGGAAGCATCTTGTTTATTCATTAATTTCTAGAGACAGTTTTGCAGGATACATCAATCTGGGCTGGAGGTTGTTTTCTTTCAGGGCTTGAATTACTTAGCTCCAAGCTCTTCTTGATTTGATGGTCTGTGTTGAGAAGTCTGCCATGATTTTGATGGGTTTTCCTTTATAGGTGATCTGTGAGAAGTCTGCCATGATTTTGATGGGTTTTCCTTTATAGGTGATCTGTTTCTTTTCTCTGATGGCTTTTAATATTCTGCTCTTGTATTGAATTTCTGGGATCTTGATTATTATGTGTCTGGGTGTAGCTCTGTTTTGGTTGTAGGTGGCTGGACATCTGTATGCTTCATACATCTGCATATCATTTTCTTTTGTTATGCTTGGGAAGTTTTCCTTAATAATTTCTGTGAATACCCTTTGCAATTCCTTTTTTTTCTTGACTCCTGCTTCTTCATTGACATGTTTTATTCTTAAGTTATAGATCCTCTTGTCATCTTCTAGCCTTTGTATTGTTACTGCCTGTTTCCTTGTTATTTTTAAGAGATCTTTCCTTTCATGATCACACATTGCAAACCTGTCTTCAAGTTTTGAGAGTCTGTCGTTAGTTTCTTTCAAGCAGTTTTGCCAGCTTTCAATGGAGTTTTTAGTTTCCTGGTAATCTCTTAGAATCTGCTTCTTGTATTCTAGGTTTTCTTTATATTCTTCATTGAACGTTTCTCTCCTTTTGTGTTCCTCCATTCTTCTGTCTGTGTCTTCTTGAGAGGTGCTTAGCCTTTCTTTTATTAATCTACTTAAATCTTGCTTAACTTGAATTAACATTTCAGTTTGGAGCTCCTCTATGAGGTCCTGAAGATATCTCTTTATGTCTGCTAACACCATGTTTGATGTTGCCTGTTTGCTGCCCTCAGCCTCTTTTGTATTTACCTCTCCTGGATCAATATTCTCAGGGTTGGGGGCTGGGAGTTTTTACTTATTTCTCTTTCTCATCATGTTTTTGGTTCCTTCCATACAAGTGTATAGTGTAGTTCCCAGCCCCTTTTGTTGTTGGTTAGGGTTCTTCTGGAGCATGCAGGCTAGGGGTTTCTGCCTTCTCCAGTCCACTGTCAGAGACTGGGTGCAGGCAGGGGCAGTGTATGCTGGCACCTCCCCTCCTGGCCAGTCAACCTTTGCAGGCCTTCACTGTGTTAGTGAGTGCTGCACGTAGGGAATTGGTTTGGGACGACTTATTTGGTCCCAGTCAGGGGTGTGACCCAGGCCAAGCAGATCCCACTAATCTGCTCTGGGAGGGGAGCAACCAACTGAAGTCCTTCCTGCCTTACCCAGTTAGGGCTGTCCTGCCCGACTCCAACATGTTGTCCAGTTGGTCACCCCTTTCCCGTGGGAAGGTCTTATTCCTAGCACTTACTCCATGTTAATGCCAGTCCCTCTCTGACTCAGTTCTCCACTGGGCTCCCCGACCTCCTAATTCAGCGCAGCTGCAAGCACAAATCCACGGTGCCTCTAGGCGAGTGGTGTGCAGGGCCGGCTCCGGGAGAGTCACGCACAGGGCGGCTAAGCTCCATGCTCAGGGCCGCTCAAGACAGTTGCATCAATGCGGGTTTGGATGCTCAGGTCGGTCTTGGGCATGAATTCAGGTGGCGAGCGCACCGTGATTGCCGATCTTAGCTTCTCTAATGATAGCCCAGGGACTTCGCATTCAAGCAGCTCATTTTCCTTCAGTTTCTTCCTGGGTTGAGAGAATCCATCTCCCTCTGTCCAGACCTCTCCAGGATGTTCTAAAATCAGAAATTTAAAAGGAAACATTATAGCCAATTAACAAATTAGAAAATCTAGACCAAACAGAAAATTTTCTGGACATACATGATCTCCCAAAAAGTGAACCTTGAGGACACAATATGAACTTAAATAATAAGATTATAAATAAGACTAATCATTAATTAAGTCTTCCACAAAGACAAGACTCAGACTAGAGGGCTCCACTGCTAAAGTTTGATAAATGTTTAAAGTAAACCAATTCTTTTCAAATCATTGCACAGGATTGAAAGAGCCAACCCTTCCAAATCCATTCTCTGAGGTTAGTGTTACTTTGTTTCTGAAATCAGACAAGGATGGACACACACACACACACACACACCTTCATTCACAAAAGGAAAAACAAAAACAAAATAAACCTTAGCTGATAGCAAAAATTCTCAAAAAAGTAACAGCACATCAAAAAACATCATTCATAATGATAAAGTTGTTTTCACTCAAAGGATGCATGAATGAATCAACATTTTTGAATCAATAAATGTATTATTTCAACAAAAAAGGGTAGAAATCCTATTGTGACACCACAAGATACAAAAAAATTCAATAAAATTCAGCATTGATTCATAATAAAACCCTGAAGAAATTATCAACGGATCACATCCCAACCTAATAGACCATGTATGTCAAACCCACAAACAATATCATCCTGAATCGGTGAATATTGAAGTCATTTCCTTTAAGATGAGGAACAAGGGGAAGGTAGCCTCTACTACTATTTGATACATTACTAGAAGTTTTAGCCAGAATGATTAGGGAAGAGAAAGAATAAAAGGTAATCAAATAGAAAAGAAGGAAATGAAATTACCCCTGATGGCAGATGGCATGATTATATGTATATTATATATATATTATATATGTTTTACTTTAAACATTTATCAAATAGAGAAGAAGGAAATGAAATTACCCCTGATGGCAGATGGCATGATTGTATGTATATTATATATATATATGTGTGTGTGTGTGTGTGTGTGTGTGTGTGTGTGCGCGCGCTTGCGCACTCATGCACATGTGTGTGTGTTTGTATCCCTGAAGAGTCTGCCAAAAGACAAACTGTTATGGATTAAAAACTGGTGGTCACCTTGATGCCAGCTGAATTAAATCAGCATGGTGTTGAGCATAGATGTTCCACCTGAGGGAAGTTGCCAGCGTAGAGACATGGAGAAGAAGAGCAAGGCATTGTGTGTTTATCTAAATGTTGCTGTTTTGAGCTGCTGGTTCTCCTGGAGGAGCTCGTCATGTCTAGCTTCCTCAGTGTGAGATCTACCATTGTCATTGGAGGAGCTCAGGACTTTGTTGGTGACAGTGGCTGTGGTTCACTTTGGGGGAGCTCTGGTCCTTACATTGAGCATTGCTTCCTGGCTCCAGAGGTGAAGACATGTGCCATTTAATCTCCAGGAGAAACTGTCACACTGGCTTTCTGGCATGTACTCACTGTGCTTATCATTGGAGGAGCTCAGGATATCCATGTCACTGAGGATGGCTGTGGTGCTTTTCAGGGCATCCCTGGTTCTTATTTTTAGCATGAATTCTCAGCTCCAGTGTAAAATCCTCAACCTACCAGCACAGCACTGTCACCCCGCTGGCATAAACTTTCTATCTTCCACCACTGAGTTTTGAGCCTTCCCAGCATGGATCGGTAAAAGAGACTGGCGTGAGTCCTTCTTGTGGGCTCTGGACCTCTAGTTGTATGTGTGGGAGGCATTGTCATGGGCTCTAGGTTTTCATCTGGACTCATGCAAGACATTGCTGTGGGATTTAGGCCCTTGACTGAATATTCTGAGTCTTTAGTGTTATGGAGAGATTTCCTGCACTTTCTTTTGTTTAATTCTGGGTGACCATCATAAAGTAATTTTATAAATTCTGTGTCCTGATTCTAATTGTTCTCATAACCCCTAACTAAAACACAAACAGGACAGATAAATTCAGTAAAGTAGCAGAATACAAAATCAACAAAATCTAGTAGGTTTCCTAGTCTCCAATAACAATTTTGCAGAGAATGAAGTCATGTGAGCCCAATCATACACGGCAAGAGGTAACAGGAACGTTAGTCTATATGTACAGTCACGCTCCGACACTAATTGTACCCCAAGTTTTGCCTCTGGTCGGATCAGAGGCAGAATCAGATTCTCACTGAGGCATGCACTCTCCCACAGACTGCCTGTGCACCCCTTATAAGAATTGAAGGCCTGACGAACTGAGGTGGAGGTGAGATGGTGACACTAGTGCTAGGATGACCGCACACATAGATTAACAGAAGGAAAGCTCAGCCACACCAAGTACACACTAAATCAATTAGTTGCACACTCTTATCAAAACCATATCAGTCAGTGTCAAGTGACAAGCTCCATCTGATGAGAGACGAAAATGAGATTTGGAGAAGATGGACATAAGCAACACACTGTGGTGTCACTAACTTCCACCACACCCATATGAGACTATCTACTTGCAAGAAAACATGCCCAGGGCTCCCACTGATTCTGCATTACTGTGAGGTGTAGAACTATTTCTTTATATGTCACTATGTAATAATAATATAACTAAAGTAAGCAATAAGAGTAATGCATTTGAGTATTTCCAAAATCATTCCTCCTTCAGTCAATGAAAAATTGTCTTCCACAAAATCAGTTCCTTGTGCCAAAATGTTTGGGGACTACTGATATAAGCAACCTTATTCACAATAGCCACAAGAAAGATACCTAGGAATCAAATTAATCAAACAAGTGAAAGCTTCTGTGGTGAAAATTTTAAAACTTTGATGAAAAAATTGCAGGAGATGCAGAGGTAAAAACCTCCTATGTTCAGAGACTGGATGAATTAATGATGTTAAAATGCTCATACTACCTGTGTTAGCATTCCACATTGTGATAAAATACCTGAGATAAACAATTTAAAGGAAAAAGATTTATTTTGGCTTAGGGTCTCAATCCATAAGCCTCCATGGTTTCAATCACTGGCTCCATTGTTTCAGGCCTGTAGTAAGCTAGAACATAACACCAGGAAATGCATGATGGGGAAAAACTGCTCACCTCACAGTAGGCAAGAAGCAAAGAGAAAGAACGAAAGGTCTGGTGGTGGCTCATGTCTGTTATCCCCGCACTTGAAAGGCTAAGGCAGGAGGATCACCCTAAGTTTGAGGCCAGCCTGGGCTACATAGTGAGTTGAAGGTCAGCCTGAACTATATCGTAAGATTCTGTCTCAAAAAAAAAAAGATAAATAAACAAAGGAGTGAAAGAGACTACAAGTCAGTGACAAAATACATTCTCCAAGGCCATGGCCCCAGTATACCCACTTCCTTCTACCAGGTCCCACCTCCTAAAGGTCCCAGCAGCACTATCAATGGGTGACCAAGCCTTTAACACATGAGTCTGTGGGGAACACAGAAGGTCCAGACTTATGTGACCACTCAAAGTGATCTACAGATTCAGTGCTATCCCCATCAAAGTATCAGTTGCATTCTCCATAGAACTTGAAAAACTTCATATGAAATCATAAAAGGCCCCCAAGTAGTCAAAGCAAACAATCAATAAAAGAAAAGATCTGGTTGCTCCCATGGATGAATGACATGTGGGCTAGATCACCCATCCAGAATGTGGGTGGTACCAACCAAAGGGTTTGTACCCTGGATGGAGTAAAAAGGAAGGAAGGAAGCAATACCATTTTGAAACAGTGCCAACCTTCACCATCCTCTTTGGAATCCATGTCCAGCCACCGATACAGACTTGCACCAGTGACTCCTTAGTCGATTTCCAGGTCTTTGGTCTTGTCCTGGGGCTGCATCTTCCATCCGTCTTGCTCTGCAGCTTCTTGGGTTGAGCAGCTCCTGGACCCCCACATGTCTAACATACAGACAACCACTATGGCGTCTCCACCTCTGGTCCTGCAAGCCACCTAATAAATCTCCTCACATGATCATACATTTATTTTCTATTTATTCTGTTCTTCTAGAGAATGCTAACAATTTCAGTGCTCCTAAAAGATAAATGGATCAAGAAAATGTCACACACACACACACACACATACATACACATATGCACAACTATTTCACCATGAAGAAAAATGAAATTCTGCTATTTGCAGGAAAATGGATAGAACAGGAGAATTTTGTGTGACGTGAGATAACACATAAAGAAAGGACTGCATTCTCCCCCCCCCCATTAAAAATTCACACCTGAAAGTAAAATAGTGATTATTTGAGTTCGGAAAGTGGGATGGGGGCATGAAAATAGGAAAGTTGTGCCACGTTTGTTTATCCATTACTCAAATGTTAGAAACTTGGAATTGTGTCCAATCTTCGACTATTTGAATAATGCTTTCTCCTACATACAGCGTATAACTGAATCACGTCTTCATATCCATTCTCACAATAGCTTCCTTTTACTTGAAGAATTTAATTAGTATGGTAGAACTTAGTCGGCTGAGCAAGAAAGCAATTTGCGTCCCTTCCTGATAAGTGCCCCTGGCACAAGCCAGGAAGAGAACCAGTCAGCATCTCCTATGAGCCTACTGGAGTTCAGGTTAAGAATCAAACATCCCATCCCGCCCCCCTTAGCAACTGGGGGCAGAAGTCTGAGCATCTCTTGGGAGGATGACTGTATACCATCTAGCAAACAGGGGGGATTTCCTTCTATCTTCTGTTTGAAAGAAATGTTTTCACTGTTTTGCTTTGTTCTGATTAATTGTTTTGCTCTATTTGGTATTGTTTTGATTGGTTTCATAGTGTTCTGTTTTTGGTTTGATTTTGCTATACCTGATTGAAAGCACAATTATTGTGAAGATAACAAGATACACTATGGTACCTATTACTGCTACCCTGGTAACCTGCTCTGAAGTTCTGTACCAATTTCACTGCCTTGTCCCGATTGGCTTTGTTCTGTCTTGTTCTCTTGTACTTTACTACCTTCAAAATAAAATTTAAAAAATTTTTAGCGTATTTAATATATCCACAAATAGATAAGATTTATATCTAATACTTGTTTTCCATATGTTTTGAATGGTTTTTCATCTGATACAATTAACCTCACATAATTAACTCTTAATCTTTGATACTTTCTCAAACATCACCTTCTCAAGGGGGTATTTCCTCATTATTCTTTTTAAAACTTAAGCATTTCCAACATACATCTCTTAACTCCATTCCCTGCTTGATGTTTTGAATACTTACTATATACTAAATGCATTTTTTCTTGATCTATATTCTGTATTATATACAAATAAACTTAGCTTACTCTTTGTAAGATCTGTAAAGATAGAATTTGTTTTGCCTGTTTCTGTATTCAGCACCTGAATTCTTATTCTCATAGTAGATATGCAATAAATATTTTGACAAAAGAATAGTTCAAATAACTCAATATTTTTCTATAAGTCTGTCAATGAAGGTCAGCCATATTTGGCCAACAACACTATAAAAATTTGTGAAATTGAATTTTAAATGTTTCCTGTAGAGTAAGTTTAAAAAGTAGTCACTAGTATGTATTACATGTGAAATAAAAATTTTTAAGCTCACAGGGGATGAAGAGAGAGATTTACAAACAATAATTCAATAGAAGTCAATGTGGCAGGTGGGAGTGCCCTACCCCAGCAAACTTTATACCTTACAGAAGGATCAGGAGCAGTTAAGTAGCCCCAACCTTCCTGGACGGGCAAAGTGAGCTCGAAATTTTGGTTATCTTGCTGCCACTTAACATTCTCTCTTTGGTATTCTCATGTCTCTTAAACTCAATGTATCTAAAACCAAAATGCATTCCACTTTCGCACCGGGTCCTCTTCCCAGGAATACCTCTTAACTGTCTTATTACACAAGCATTACTGACACATCCCTGAATCCTAATATGAAATATAAAATTAACTATTGATCTCTTTATTACTTGTATAACTACCAAAATTCATGCACATTTATCCATCTCCATCATTATTGTTCTAATCCAAATCATTATCATATTTGCTGGTTTTCTGGAAATATACTAACAGATCATTTTTTTGTTGTTGTTCACAAGGCTAGTCTAAAAAATGCAAACAGCATAATTTTGCTAAAATACCAACTTGTATTTTATCAACTTCTCCTTCTTAAATGAGAGGCAAAAAATCTGAAATTAACCTACAGCTCTATGTGAGTATGACCCCTGCTTACTCCTCATTCAATTCAAACTGCTCTACATTTTTTATTTTTCCACACCTACCACAGGGATCATCCTTCATTTCATGAAAGGCATATTTTTTCCTCCTGACATTTGGTTCCCGCCTTCTGCTCTTACTTTCTGTCCACACACATCCTCTCCTCTCGCTGTACCAACTTGGAGAACTATTCCTACACATCCGTCCTGTCTTTTACAAGGAAACTTTCCATATTCATCTTTCCCTTCCACATCTCTACATATATAGTCCAGGCTCTTTCTTATACTCTCCCAGGAATCATATTCCTTTACCTTAATGACACTTACTGGGTTTTTAATTGTTACTCACTTGAGTTTGTTAGTATTAATATTTCAAAGTCTGCTAGGTCGTGAACAGTCTCATCTTTGTGTCATGTACTTACGACCAGATAATGGATGGTATTTAAATGAGTGTAAACACAACTGGCATTCAGACCTAAAATGTTTCCTAAATATCTGCAGTGTTTGGACGGTGACTGGATCACTGGAGCACCATATCGCACTTACTGTTAGGAAGTGGACCTGGTTGGAATTCTTCACTGGGGGCGTGGCCTGTAAAGGTGCGCACTTATCCCTGGCTCCTCCCTACTCTCTACTTCCTGGACACAATGGGGTAAGCAGCTTTTCCTCAGTCACCCTCCCCCACCACCCTATTTCTTCATTGGAACTGAAACTATGAGCCTAAATAAACCTGTCTCCCTAAGTTTTGGGTGTCACATATTGTTACTAAGTGAAGGAAAAACTAGGACAGTAGCTCAGACAGGTACCTGATGTCACAGTGCCACCATGACTTCATTGCTAGGTCTGCTTCACTTATACTGTTATTTCCTCACTGCCCAGTGATGAGCGCTCTAACCAAGAAACATGGACATCTTGAAATGTTATGACAGATATCAAGCATGTGCTCCAGAATCCACAGTAATAACACAATTTAATCAGGCAAATTCACAGACCACCACATATAAAGAAAGAGACTTTTTTTACCATTTTCAGATGTCCACATACTCCTTTATCTCTCACATGTGCAGATATCATACTTTTATAAATATATATATATATATATATATTTCCCTGCACATGGATCTATATGTATTAGAAGTGTATGTACCTAGAAAATCAATAATGATCAAACATACATACACATTACTCATCTTTCTTCTATTCTTTCATTACCTACTAACTGCAGTCCCAGATCCATAAAACTAAAGTTGTCAACTTTTTTCAAATTTATTCTTCTACTGTGCTTTTCAATCACCTTTGACCCTACTCTCATTCTTTTCTCATCAAATTTAGGGTCTCAGGAGGCCCTCTACATACTCAATGTGATTACTTTCACTTCCCCTGTGCTATTATCAAATGACTAAAAAATGTTGTCAAAAATCATCAAGAAAAAAGTAGTTACTGCTGGAATCCATTTATATAAAATAAACTTATGAATAGCAACTTTTGGAGCAATAAATATACCTGTATCTTAATCAAAGAGGGCAGGTGTCCTCTACAAACTACAGACAGCCTAGCTATTCCTAATAGTGCTATTCTTAGCTAGTGTTTAAAAAAAATCAGCCAGAACAACATATAAGGAAATGTAAATTTCTAAAACTATTCAAAATGTTTTAAAAGAAAGAGCTCCACCCCTAAAACTAAACATTACAGTGCTTGCTATAGTTTTTCTTCCTTCCTTTGGAAACTTTTCAACTATTTTCATATGGTACTTAGTCGTTCTTCTCCACCCCCGTGATTGATGTGGTTTGAATGCTAACATTACAGTTCCCTCATCAGCCAGAGTGATTTCCCAAGATGATCTGTTTCCTCTCAAACTTCAGACTCTTTAACTCACACTTCGACAACAGCCAAGGCAGTTCTTATGAAGCTCAAATTAACTTCCCATGCAGGGTACATTAAAAAAAATTCTGGATTCTAGGCAATGTTCCTGGATGTTCCTGGACGTGACTGAAGCTCGGAAACATGTTCTAACTGTAGTCACTAAGGAAAACAAAGTGTATTTATGTAAAGTTAAAAGAGACTGATTTTAAACATCCATTTTTCCTGTATAAAATCATTTAAGCTTCATTCCAACTGCATGTATCCAAAAAAGAAAGGAAATGAGGACATTGAACAATGCAAAAATATATTTCGCCATTTTACTTTTGATTGTCCACACAGTTCAGGTAAAGGTTCTGAGTAGTTTGCTGCCTCAGTGGGCATTTCCTGATCCAGGGGGGTGGATGGGTGACTTTTAGGTAGTGACTATGAGTTTTTGATGTCCTCTTGTCAAAATATTCAGTTAAAATGTAGAAAGAAGGATTGACTAAATTTCACAAAATGTGTTTCTTGTAAAGACAGAACTGAAATTTGTAGAATTGCTGGTATTGTTGGCCTCTGCTTCTACTCATCATCTGCTCTTGATCACATCTGTCAAGCATACTCTTCCCTTTGCCGGAGCATTTGAAGCAATAGTAACACCAGCTCCCTAAATCATATATCAAGACAAATCATTGACTCTAATTTTTCTTCTATATCCACAAGCAAAACCACATTGACTTGCTTTTACTTCTTGCTAATATTTCTAGAATTCTCCATTTCTTGTGATTCCTACTGACTCTAATTATTTGAAAACACTTCTAGCTCTTACATAATGGAAGAACCTTTACCTAACATCTCTAGCAATGTTAATACTTGTAACTTTATCTACCTGTTTCCCACTTTAGTATCCAGCAAAACTGTCATAACTACCAAGTGCCTTTCACAAACACTCCTCTTAAATAACATGATTACTTTTATTTCTGGGCTTTGCATATTCTACCTCTTTTATTTGAAATATTGTTCCCTGCCTGCCTTGATAACTGCTCTTTGCACTTTCAGCCAAAATTTAAAACAAACACAATCCAATTTTTGTATTAACTACCACAATATAGTTTTATTATATCAAAAATATACTTTCCAGTAAGTTTTATGAATTAATGAAAAATAATATACATCCATTTTATGACACTTTTATGACCCAGAGGCCAAGCATGCTGAAATTAATTCAAAATGAGGCTGCTATTTATTGCCAGGGAACTTTATTAAAGCAGTGTGGTAGGTAAAGTCTTGTGGTCCACCTCACCCCAGATTACTCTTTTTTTTCCCCTCAGATTACTCTTGATACCACATCATTGTAGATTTCTTAAAAAGAGTCCATCTCCAGAATCTGACCTTTTCTTTCTCATTTGTATTATGTACAAGATAATGTGGATGGATGATTTAACTCATTAGTATTGAAGCTTTTAGTCTTTTCTATTAGTACCCATCTCTAATACTGCTTCTTTCTCTCAAAAATCCTCAGAGCTGGTATTTGTTTTATAACCATGATGTAACTTCAGTGCAGATGGTTCATGGCAGAACACTATTGCTTCTCTATGGAATTTTACATCATTACCCTAAATATCAGTCATTCAAAAATATGTGTGGATTAAGGCTGAAGTAGAGGAGTTTAGCAACTTTGAATAATTTCAACAAAATGAAGTGATTCACTTTTAAAAGCCCTTACATGTGTAAGAAGAAAATAAGTTCTAGGAGCAGTCAAAGTGAAGTCTCGTACCCTGGACACTACACATGCTGTATCAGTCCTTTCTCAGTCTGGGGGAACCAAAGAATCATGGGGTTTTCTAGTCTCTCTGCCTTAACTTAGGAAAGTTTACCATCAGCTCCTTCAAGTCCATGTAAACAACTGATCCAGCTTTAAATAAAACCCTTTTTCCAATTGCATTTGTGGGACAGGGGACACTTTTACTAGAAGGAGTCATAAACACATTTGAGAAGTAAACACCTTTGAAACTCCCCAAATCTTAGTGACTAGCAGCTACACGGGAGCTGCAAGTCTTGGCCACTCCCCTTGCTGCTGTGATAAATATGCTAAAAAATTAAAGAATATGAGGCTTATTCTGGCTTATGTATCTTTGGCTAGCAGAAGTTCACTGTGGGAGGTCCTGCATGGAGGAAAGCTTCTCACCTCATGGTAGACTGATGCAGAGCCAAAGGAGGAGCCCAGAAGGGAAATGTGCCAATTCCAGGGCTCACCCACAGCGACCCACCTCTTCCAGCCAGACCTCATCTTCTATCAGCAAACCACTATAATACAACATAACCTAGTCACCTTTCCAAAGCCCCACTTTTGTATGCATGAAGATTTTAGGTATATCCAGATACAAACCATGGTAGTGTGCTTTATCATTGAGTGATCAGGAGGCTAGTTTATAAAAGATGCATATACTAGGTGCTCCATTTTATGACAAGAGATAATACATTAATTAAATGTCAATAAACATGATATATATGGCAGTAAAATGGAATCAAAGTGAAATAAAATATGCTTTGTTATTAAACCATCCCTGATTGAGCTGAGGATGTAAACGGGTGGTAGAATGCTTTTCCATTGTATGGAAAACTGCATCCAATGCCCAACACAGCAAAAAAGAATTTTTCAATCATCCTTTGATTGTAAGGGTACTTCAACATCTTATAACATCTTAGGATTCTTAATGCTGAAAAGTTATTGTTGAAGTGACCTATAAATATTTATTGACTGATGCAAAACTTAGGAGCTGATTACTAGTAATGGTACCAAAGGTAGCGATTATTATTTTTATACACTCGTCTACCCACTGCTGGCAAGGGGTTACCTTGACCTTTTACTCATGTGCTGCCCATTCTTAGACCAGATGATATAATTCATTGGTCTTCATGGATGTGTAAATTCATGGCTATCTTCAAATTTCAGGGAGTTTCCAGTAGCTATTTTTTGGTTCCTTTTGGTCCTCTTTCTCTGATACCTGCAGTTTGCATATGATGATGCAAAAGTTAATGGTGTTATACATTTCTCTAATGTCCTGTTAATTTTTCTTCTTTTTTTCTTTCTGTTCAGTCTGATGAAGAGACCCTATATGCACCAACCAATAGCTTCCTCCTCTGTTCTCTCAGCCCTTGACAATTGTCTTTTATCTATGAATTTGATTACTCTAGGTGCTTGAGAAGAGTGAAGCTATTCAATATCTATAATTTTGTAAAAGCTTATTATTAGAGTCAGCATAATTCTTCCAAGTTCTTCCATATTGTAGCAGAAAAGAATTTCCCTCCGTTTTCAAGTTGAATAATATTCTACTGTGTGTACATAGCACATTTTACTTATTTGTCCATCAATGGACATTGGCATTCCTTCCACTTTTTGCTACTGTAAATAATGTTATTATGGACTTTTCTGTAAAAATATCTATTCATATTCTTGTTTTCAAATTTTTAGGATATATCCAGACTCAAGTTTGCTGGATATAAGGTATTTCTATGTTTAATTTTCAATGATTTTCTATACTGTTTTCTGTAGTGGTTATATCATTTATGTTCCCAGTACATGAATGTTCAAATCCATAAAGGAAAAATGTAATAAATGTAATAAATTTATTTTAAATCCATATTTGACAACTCAAGAAAATTAGAGACTTTCTGTGAAGAAATGCAAAGATGAAGGCCGAGGTAGTAGACTAGAAGAGGGTCAGGCTTTCAAACGTCACCATGACACAGGAAAGAAATGTTTGGACTACGCAAAATGAAAAACCGGCTGAATGAGTGGAAGACCAACAAAGAGTTATACCCTTGACAGAAGAACGGTCTAAGAAGAGTCGTTATTTGTTTATGCCTGGCCCATTTGGACTCTAAATTAATAATCTCCTCTAAGAATTTACAAACTGACATTTGTTCTTAAATTCATCTAACGTCAAATGTACACCCTGTACGACCTGAGAATGCAGAAGTTAGGATATTAGCATAAAAGCAGCCAAGTTATCCAGTCTAGGAATGCTCATGGTAGAAGAAAGCATAGAAGAGTTCCAGAAACTCTTACACTCAATCCAATATCTGCAAGGTTTTGTTAAACAAAGTTTACTCCTTTCCTCATAAACAGGTAGCCCAAAATTATAAAATATGAGCTAACAAAAGTTATCACTATCAAATGTTTAAATATAATAAATAGCACCTCTACACTTCAGACTATAAAATCATCAATAGATAACATTAAAATGTTATACAATTCAAAGAAATGGAAAGAATATTGTTCTTCCAAAATTTACTAGCCTATACAAAAGAATTAAATTTCTACAAAATTAAAAAGTAACATCACTAAAATAAATGAATTGCTAATAACCAATATGGCACATAACTGAGAACATAATGAGCACAATGATACTTTTAAAGTAGTTGATCAAAATACAGCATGTAAAAATACAAGGTGGAAAGTAAGAGAAACTTAAGAAAAATGGAGAAAAAATAAGAAAGGTCAGTATGCCTGGTTTTAGAATTTTATGAAGCAGAGATGATAAGTGAAAGGCAATCTTGAAGGATAATGGCAGAGAATTTCCAGCATAACCAGACACTGATCATCAGATTCACAAAATACACTAAACCAAAAACATTAGAAAAAGGACCAAATCTACATTTAAACTTAATATAATTAATTCTGTAGATATAACAAACTTAATAGCAGCCAGGGAAAATGACATATTTTATAATGTGCAAAAAAAGAAAGAACAAAGCTTTTAGAAGCTATTAGAAGATAAATCATGTCTCATAGTGTTGAAGAAAGTAATTAGATTTTATAGCAAAAACCAAACAAGAACCCCACCCCACCTCCAAAAAAAAATCTCACAAGAATGAGGATGCAAAAAATTAAGATATGGTCAAAAGAGTAAATATTCAGAAAAAATCCTTTTTGGTATCTGGAATTGAACTCGGGACCTTGCGCTTGCTAGGCAGGCACTGGTGCCACTGAGCTATATCCCTGGCCTTTGAGAAATTTTTTTTACCAAAATATTTTCACTTGAGAAATTCTAAACTCTCATATAAAGGAAAAGTTGAATTAAATTATTAATGGTGAACAAAAGAATTAATAAATCTGTGGTTACATTATTATGAGGAAAAAAATAAACCCAACGAGGCATAGTAAAGAAGAGAATCTTGACCAATCTAAACAAGGTTTTCAAGGGGAAAATGATGGGAAGTACTTCAAAGAATACACAACTGGTATCTAGTCTTATTAAAAAGTTTTTGCACATCAAAAGAAATCACCAACAGAGTGAAATGAAAACACACAGAATGGGAAAAAATTTTGGCTAACTGTCCCTCAAACAAAAGACTTCTGTCTAGAACATATAAAGAATTTTTAAAAATCAGACCTCCCAAATTCAAAGACCCAATCCAAAAATGGGCATCTTAGATGAATACACACTTCACAGAAGAAGAACTACAAATGGCAAATAAATACATGAAAAGATATTCAACATCACTGGTCATTTGAGAGATGCAAACTAACACAACATTGAGATTCCATTTTACTCCAGAAAGAATGGTTATCATCAAGAAATCAACTAATAACCAATACTGGCAGGGTGTGGGGGAAAAGGAACCCTTTTCCACTGTTGGTAGGAGTATGGACTGGTGCAACCACTGTAGAAATCTGTGTGGATATTCCTCAGAAAACTAGGTTTGGAAGTCCCATTTAACCCAGCTATTCTCCCAGAAGAACTGAAAACATCATACCACAGCATATGTGTGCACCCATGTTTATAGCAGTACAATTTGTAATAGCTGTCTTGAAAACAACCCAAATACTTAACTGCTGAATAAATAAAAAAGATGAGGTATTTTTATATAATGGAGTACTACTCAGCTATAAAGGACAAACTTGAGGCTTTCCTAGGTAAATGGATGCAACTTGAGATCACACTCATAAGTTAAATAAATCAGACTCACCTGTGTAAATACTGTATTGTCTCTCTAGTATAAAAAAAACTGAGAGAGTAAATGAGACTCAAAATGTACAAAAGATTTTGTGAAAATGAAAGAGGAAGAAACTACTCAAAAGAGAAAGACAACTAGTATGCAGGGAAGGAGAAAAGAAAGAAGGGAAAAGTATGTATATATACATATATATAATCATATATACAAGATAGATAATCATACTATTAATCTCTCTTAGTTCATCAAAAGAAAAGTTTATGCTTTCACTGTTCAATCAATTTCTTCATGCCTGTATCTTGTAATCTGAGCAACTACTTTGAAGATAATAATACACAATATAGTAACCATTGTTAATCTCCTATTATGATTTGAATTGCAGTACCATTGTTTTTATTCTTTTTTGTTTTGTTTTTAAAAAAATAAAAATGAAAAACAAGTATACAAAAATCATGACAAATAGACGTTATAAAATGTAAGAGAAAAGTCCAACAAGTTTATTTAAGTTAGAATTAGAATGCATTTAATTCAAGAAATATGCTCAGAATACAAAGTCACTCAAAGTTTAAAATGTGCACATAGCAAGCAAACAAAAGCTAGCTTTATTAATTAATAAAAAGTCAAGAAAAAGCCTCTTTTGTCATGTTTTTGACAGGCTGTGGATACATGTCCTTAATTTCAAAACTTTTTAGCAAGGATTAAATATTTCCTGATATTAACAAAAGATGACAAAGAAGTGGCATAGGGGTCAAAATTAAGAGACAGTCTCTGGGCACCTGGAAGACCCCCAGTGGTCAATTAATACAATGAGGATTTTAGACACTGGGTCTGAAAGCATCAGTGGTGTTTTTATATACTTACTTACAAGGCATGCTAAGGAGTCTATTCACCATGAACCATAAATCAATAACAAAAACCACAAAAGCATCATGTTGGCCAAGACCCAAGGACTTTTTTTTTCTTTTCACTCTTGTCCTAGATCACATCTAATTTGAACAAATATCAAATGTCCAATATTGTGGTAGCTGTTTATATTACAGGGGACAGATAGCCACTATAAACTTCCTTGCTACTTGGAATAAATATTGAAAGAAGTGGAGCAGAGCCTTGCTTGAGGAAGCATTTCGGATTTGATGTCAGTAAGGCTGTGCTGTTTCCTGCAGATGAGTAATGCCAGGCAAAGCAGGGCAAGGACCACAACAAAGAGGGAGAGAATGGAGACAAACAAAGATCCTAGAAAGGAAATAATTAGCTTTCTCTCTAAGAGCAATGAGAGGTCAGTATAAAGGGAGGGGTCAAAGGATAAGAGAAAGGAAAAGAAGATGAAAAGAGAGAGAGAGAGAGAGAGGGAGAGGGAGAGAGGAGTAGAGTGATTGGGAGGCAGTGGACTGGAGAAGAAAGCAGAAGAGTCAGGGTCTCTAGCTCAGAAGTCTGTGCGAGGTTTGCTGCTATATAACCGTGAGTGGTAAGAGGAGAGTTTAGATTTTTGCAAAGAACTGGAAAGAGGCATAATCTGTCTAATCAGAAAATAAAAACATATAAGCAAGATGAATGTTGGTGTTCAATATACATGTCTTTTGTAGGGCAATTCCCCACATTATCCATAGACTGATGTTCTTTATAATACAGTAATATAGTAATATTATCATTAGATAAGCTATACAGAAAAGTATCACAATGAACAATCATGTTGCATTCAGAAAAAGTGTCATTAATCAATTTTATTGTTGTACTAAAATTGTTGATTGCACTTATCAAACCTCAATCCAGCCTACTACAGAGCTAGTTATAGTATAATTTATAGGACTACCACTGTATATGTAATTCTTCATTGACAGAAATGTTGTTCTATGTTGATGATTCTCTCCTTCTCCTTTTCCTTCCCCTCTCTTTCTCCCTCCCCTCCCCCTCTCTCTTTCTCTCTGTGTTATACTGTGTGCACACCATCTCTGTGGGATATTGTTTTCATCCTAGTGTTCCTGGGGTAATTAAGACAGTGAGGGCTTAAATAACTTGACTGAGACAACACAGCTAGTGGCTCAGAATTCGGAGCCTAAGCAGTTTGTGTCAAGGCCCATCACTGAATGCTGAGAGAGAGGAGTAGAGTGATTGGGAGGCAGTGGACTGCAGAAGAAAGCAGAAGAGCCAGGGTCTCTATCTCAGAAGTCTGTGCGAGGTTTGCTGCTATATAACCATGAGTTATATAGCAGGTATATAACCTCAGAAAGGCAGGTATCAGAGTATACTCAGTGCCAGCAGGGGAGGCACCAGGTCAGGTTCCTGAGATCAGTCACCATTTGCTGGGCAGTACTGGGACAGTCCTTCTGAGTCCATATCCTCAGAGTACAGAATGAGGGAAGTGAGGGTTGCTTGCTCCTACCCCATAGTTTGTCTACTTACAATTAAGCCAGAGCAATACAAAGGCATAAAACACTGAATCCAATGTCTGACCTGTTCTTAAGCATGGCCCACCCCACTGTTACGTGACTCCAAGTGAGCAGAAAGAAAAGCACGGGGCATCACAATGTATGAAGCTCCTTCCACGCATGTCTCACTCTCAAAACCATAGGCCAGGCCTCTTTCTCCTTTAATAGCGTAGTAAAACAATTGCAAAGAAATGTAATAAACAAACAAAATGTCATTGCCTGGTGGGGCTTTCATTTGTTCCCAATGTTGTGATTCCAAGTTCCATTTAGATTCCATCACATCTCACAAAAGTCTCTCTCTCCGTGGGTCTGCAGTTCCCCCATTAGATCACACCCATTGGCACAGAGCACCTCCACGGTGCCAGTTCTCAGGCTGCAAGAGACAGTCTTATCTGACCGCCAGCCCAGTACCTCACCCAGGACCCCTGCAGGCTGAACACTGAGCTCTTTGGTGGAGTCATTAAGAAAGCTGGGCTCAGTGCTAATCATACACTGTGGCAGTTAGCAAATATTAAAAATTTATATTTAACTTCAGAGCCTCCCTGGGTAATTTTGCAGGAGTTCTCTTCTCTTGGTTGTTTTTCTTAGATTAAAATTTTCACCAGCATTCCAAGGGCATACGCTCACTCACGCACAGGGCCCCAGTAATGAGAGGGAGCACCACGTTAGAGTCAAGCTCTGCCAAGTCTAATACTAAAAGTAGGTGAATGAGATTTGACTGCCTCCTAAATTGACTGTCTGTGCAATTTTTTTGGACCTGAAACAGAGCCCAGAACAAGGCCTGTATAGTAACATTCACTAGGTGTCAGTGTTTGACAAACTGTCTTGCCAGCATCATTAGTGGAATGTTCATTTTGGCACAAACTGTCTATGGAAAATGCAATTAGGAAAAAGTTGTGCAAGTAGCAATTAGAAACTGAATAACCTGCTTATTCCTTTTATCCAGATTATGCTTGGCTACTATGCTGAAACAAAGCTGCCCTGAAAATAGTTTGTGGATGATCACAGGAGTCTCTGCAAAGCACTGTCTGCTAGAGATTGGGAACAGCAGGCATGGATTTTGTTTGCTCTTGCCTACTTCCTCTTCCTGCCATTCTTTTACCTGGTCATGGGCTACGCTGTGTGGCTGCAATGGTTATTAAGCCCAGGCTTTGCTCCTTGACCATAGGAATAATTATTAGTGCAAGTAGAAGAAAACCCTTCCCAAAGAGAAGCATTTTAACATGAATTCAGCCTTGATGAATACTGAGCTGTTTTGCAATAGAGAGCAAATAATATACGCTCCATTTATGGTTGGTAAAGTACCAACAAAATTCATTTGCTCATTTATTCAGTTCATTCAGATATCAATGAAGTACTGAATGCTTACAATATGCCAGACAGTGTTTTAGGCACAGTAGAAATCATAGGCAACAAAACAGGCAAACACTTTTGACTTCATGGCTATTACTTTCTAGTGAAAAAAGGCAGAAAATTTTCAAAAAGTAAACTATTTAGTCTACTCTACGGTCACAAACACTATTAGAAAATAAGAAAATTAGAAAATGCTATTGGAATATAAGCCAAAGGAGAAACTGGGCTCCTGGTGTGAGAAGCAGCTGCAAACTGATTGTGGTCGAAGGTGTCTTCGAGCATCTTACACACAAACAAAAGCCTGACAGGTAGGAGAGAGGGGAAGTGGCATAGAGGCAGAGGAATCTGCAACACTCTGAGAGATGAATTTAACCTGCTAGGTTCAAGAAGAAAGAAAGATCAAGGACAAAGAATGAGAACCAAAGAGTAAGAGGCATGGCTGGTACCCAGCACAAAGAACCTGAGAGTACCCTACAGCAACTTCAGCAGAGGCATGAAAATGACCTGTCCTCGGTTTGAACAGTGACATCCTCCATGCTTGCAGAGGGAGAAACAGAGGCATCACTAAGGAAGCTGGATCACAGTACAGGTGATAAGAAGTGAAAGGATAATCGAATATGTAACTGTAAAGGACTTGCAAATATATTGTTTTCTAGAATATAGAGAAAGGGCAAGTCAAGTATTAATTTAAAAGATTTTGGGTGAGCAATTCACGTTGCATTTTCAGAAATGGAACAGACATTGGAGTGGAGTAGAACCATGTGGCAAGGAGAAACAGGCAGCTTTTTAGTTTTGGAATCACCAGTTTTCTTATGTCATTCAGATATCCCAGGGAAGGTAGTGCATAGCAACTTGAAGTATGAAGTGTAGATTTCAGGGTAGAGTGGATCTGGGGATATAAATATAGGAATCACCAGTGCAGAAGTAGAACTTGAAATCCTGAGATGAAACAAAAACACCAACACATGGAGTGTAGACAGTGAGGGAATGAGGTACGAGGGCTGCATCTTGGTATACTTCACCATTAGATGCTGGGCATTGGGTAAGAGTCAGTGAGAGTCACAGAACAAATAGCCAGGAAGCAAGAGCAAGACTTAGAGTCTGTGAGGACCCAAATATCAAAGGAATGGAATCTCAAGGAAAGAGGAGTGAGCATCTGTAGATCCAGAAGCAGGAAGTGATCAGTGCAGGGGTTGGGGGTCAAGGAAAAAAGTATTTACAGGCCCTGAGTGATCATCTTCTAGAATAGACCTTTCATTATATTTAGAGTCATGACCCACGAGCTATGTGAGGCACTGCTGACCTTTGGATATAACATAGGAGGGTCTTGTTTGTTTGTTTATTTGCTTAATGTGGCCTCTTTCTTGAGGTATATCTTTCACCTTAGTCATTCTTATACGATGGCATATCCAGTCCCAGAACACACATAAGGAAAATTATTTCTGGGATTTCCGTGTTGGCTACATGTGCTTTTAAGCAAGTCCTCGAGTTACTGTTCTGTTGCTATTACACCCAACCCTAAAGATGAGCCTCAAATGTGTTGAGACTTCAAGGTATTGGAACCCAAATTATTTTTGTTTCTATGGGTGGTGCTGAGGATCAAAGCCTTGGCACTGCACTCACTAAGTATCCCTTAGAGACCAAGTTTAATGACTGAAGAATAATCACATTATTGTTAAATACTCTATTAGCATTGATTATTAATTCATGGCAATGCTACTTCTCCAAAATCAGCATAGGACTAATCCAAAATGTTTGCTTACTTGAGTGTTTTCTTTTTTCCCCCCATCTGTTGTTCTCCTTCCTGAAATATGACTAAGTTTCAAGTAAATTTTTGAATAGATTATTTTAAGCTATAAATAATTTAATTCAGTTAAACACAAATATGTGCATACATCACATTTTTCTTTGTTTATTCAACCACTGATAGGCGCATAGCTTGGTTTCCTATGGTAGCTATTGGGAACAGTGCAGCTATCATGAACTGTAAACATGGTAGTACAGGACCTTTCCTACAAAGTGGATCACATGGTACTTCCATTACTGTGAGCTCAAGGACATTTCTATAGTATGGCTGATGACATTGGAAAGCTGAAGAAAACCTAAATGTTTGATTCAAAGATAAGTATCAAAGTTTGACAATTTATCTTGGGATAGTCAAGAAGATAAAGTATCAGAACAAAGTAGAGGTGTAAAAATTTTTATGCATGCAATGAACTTGTTTGATAAGGAGATCTAGCAGTGATTTGTCACTGAAAGAACATGGCTTACAATACAGAATCTAGTAACGTGGTTATAAAAATATTAACTAAAATGTGGACAGTGGGGTGAGGTGTGAAACTAGCAACACCTTTGTAATTGGCTCATTTGGCAACAGTAAGTTAATTTGGAAGGAAATGTCTATTTTGGGTAAAAGAATACCATGTAGATCAGTGAGTATTGAGTACAAAGTTTTAATAAGTATGTTTAAATTCACAGTATATCTGGTAAGATTCCAAACATATGGAGATGTACCGTACCTTGGTCATTTAAACCATTTTTCCATCCTCTCCTGTAAAGCTCCCATCCCCTCCTCTGCATCTTCCCTCCCCCTCTTCATTCTTAGAACTCATCACCATCATTCTGCATCAGGAAGCTCATATCCAACTACATAAGATGTCACACTCAGTACATCTATTATCAGACCAGTGTCCTTTCCAGTCTGTGCTCAGATATTTTATATTATGGTCATTTCTCCCAAAGTTGTTTTTAATATCCACAATATTTATATGATATCTTTAATACAAACTCCTTGTTCACAGTTGGAAAATTACCATGAGTAGGGAGTGTTCTCAGTCTCTCAATTGAATTAGTGGGTAATTTTCTATTTTAGTACTCAAATCAGAGACATTTCTTAGACAATTTATTTTTTTAAAAAACTCATTAACACATTGCTCTATTTCAGTCATTGCTTTGACTCTAGCCATTGAGGTCTGTGATTTTTAAAAGAAATCAAATCTTTAAATGTTGAAATTTAACCAATAATCCTTGATTGTGACTCAATTTGGCTTCAGCAACCCTCAACGCTATAAATCGACTTAAATCTTCTGGCTGTAGGGGAGCAATTCACATAATTGGCCGTTGATATGGAAATTAGAAGGTGTATTAGCCAGGTACAGTCATACAAACTGGATTAAAGCATAAAGTGATTGAAAGATTGGCTTGAGAATACTGCAATGCAGCCAAATGTCATTCGGATGGAACAGATTGAGACTGTAATCTAGAACTCCAAGTGGTGGCCTGGCTGCTGAAAGAAACTCACAGAAGGTAAGAATGCTCATTTAACCCTTCCCTTTACCACCCAGGATGCCAGTATTTATCAAGTTGAAGGCAAGAAAACAAGAACATAATGCACGAAGAGCTGGTACTCTGATTCCGCATCAGTGTTCCCAGCTGAACTGGAAAGGCTAAAGCACATCTACTGAAAAGCCAAGACCACCATTTAACGTGAGCACATGGGACCATTAAATGTTGTGTCATGGCCTAGAAGTGAATAAGAATAAAAGAGGCATCTACTAGTTAGAGGAACATTGTCAAGTGTGTGTGTGGAGAGGGAGATTCAGGCAGAGATCTAATGACTGACTTGTTTTAAGGAACTGAACTGTGTGTGGAGGCTGGCAAGGCCAAAATTTACAGAGCTGACTGGAAGGCTATATTCTGCAGGAATAATTGTTTCAATCCAAAGGCACTTCGAAGATGATCTGGAAGCAGAATTTCTTCTCTCCTGGGGTAACTCAGTCTTCTAAGTTCTTCAGCTGATTGGATGCGGCAACCTAGAGAATAGAGGGTAATTTGCAATATTGTGCCTAAAGACTTAAATTTTAATCACATCTTTAAAAATATCTTTTACAGTAACATCTACACTGATGTTTTATCAAATATCTGGGCACTGCAACCTATCTAAGTTGATGCATGAAAGCAAAATGTACTCTGTTCTAGTTCCTTTATTGATTCATTCAAAGATACTCACTAAGCACCTGGCCTGTGATTGGTATTCTCTTACTCAAGATGGACTGGGGAACAGGGCCATCTTAGTCACTTTCTTCATACTGGGACAAAATAACCAACATCCAGAACTTAAAAGAGGAGAGATCTAACTTGGCAAACAGTTTCAGAAGTTTCAATTCATGGTTGTCAGCTCCAATGTCAAATGGTCTGATAGAAGGACCTACTGTAAAAGAAAGTTGCTCACATCATGGTGGCAGGAAACAGAGAGAAAAAAGAGCTGCAGAAGAAGACACAGCATTCCGTGTCATGCCCCCTGAACTGCTTCTAACTAGCCCCTCCACTCATAGTGCAGTCAGCTCCTGAACTCATTAGTAGATGAATACAGTAAACCCAGCACCTGGTCACATTCTGAGCACATGAAAATTTGCTGTGTAGGGGGACATTCTAGATATAAACCATAACATTCTTCCCCAGAAAGACTCATGTCCATCTCTTTCTGTAAAATGCATTTAGTCCATCTCTAAGAGTTGCCAATGTCTTAATAGTCCCAGCATTACTGAAAAGGCCAAGAAACTGAAGTTTCCTAGGAGACTGAAGGCAAACACTCATCTACAAGCCTCTGTAAAAACTGAAAAGAGGGCCAGGGTTTATCTCAGTGGCATAAGTGTCTGCCTGGCAAGTGCGAGATCGAGTTTGATCCCTGGTACCAAAACAAAACAAAACAAACAAATAAAAAAAACTGAAAAGAAAATTAGATATGCAATAATCTAACAGCACCAGGTAAACATCACCATTCCAAAATGGAAAAATAAGGGAATAGAAAGAAATTGGACAAAAGCAAGGTAAATTCAGCAGGAGAAATATTAAACACTGCAGTTCTTTGTCTAGCACCCAGCAAGCTGTGGTGAGACGAGATAGAGCTCCAAAGGATTTAACCATCCCCACCCTTCTGTTATTGCTGGTGGCAGCACTCTTGACCTCTGTCTCAGGGTAGCTTTGCTCACAAACACAGTTTTTCTCAGCAGATGAGTAGATATTTCACACTCTTGGTTTCTCCAAAGTATGGAGTCTCCAATATACTTTACACTTCACTCTCACAACTTCATGGACTGTTCTCAAAGGAGCGCACTGCCTGGCCTCCCAGACATCCTTCTGCAATCCATGTGGAGCCTCCCTCATCCCTTAAATCTTTAATTTCACACTCCCAAAGAGCCAGTACCACATAGATGATATCAAGGCCTGTGGCTTTCCCAAGCAGCAGAGAGACCCATTTGGAACATAGCTGCAGAGGCCAGGGTGGCTGAACACTAAGAAGCAAATCCCAGGAATTCATTAAGTGGCTCTTTTTGAGCTGGATACTTTTTGGCTGTCTTCCCAAAGCAAAATCCTTCACCTTTGCACCTTTAAGCCTGCAAGTGGTGTGGTACTGCTGATTCCTAAGATAACCTACACACATCTTTCCTATTGACCCCATGCAAGCTACTTGGATTCATTTTAATGCTAATCATTTTTACCAACCATGCTCACTTTTGCTCCACTTTGCTAGTGATTTCTTTCTAATGAAATGCCAAACATTTCAAATAAGAGATTTTGCTTTCTCTTGTTTTGTTGTTTTTGTTTTATTTTGTTTTGTTTTTGTTCCTTATTCTCACTGTAAACCCAGCTGAAAGCAGCCCGAAGTACCAATACCACAGCCTGAATGTTAAACTAGCTTGAAATTAACTTGTCAGCTACCCTTCATCTCAGTCTCACTCACAGTCTCAGGTCATAGGCAAAATGTAAACAACTTTTTTGTCAAAAAATAACACACATAGCCACTGTTCTACTGAAAATTGAGACTCAACTGCAATCTGAGTCTGGACTTTACTGTCTGCACTCTACCAGCATTCTGCCATCTGAAATCTGACCAGATTTACCCATTGAGCTCATCTTACAGTATTGTAGCACTTTGCTTGTCAACAGCTCAAAACCTTCCTCAAATCTTCCCATGAACCAGTTCTAAAGGTATCTTTTCCTTTTAGTATCTTCACCATTAGGAGTTGATACATGTACATTGCACCACTTAATTCTTTTTACTCTCCTCTTTCCCACCATTCTCATTTGCAAAGGGTTTTCTGTTTTCTATTAATTCTATAGGTTTTTTTAAAAACACAACAATGGCTGCACCCTTGGTACTAAAACCTATCTTGGTCACTTTTTCCTTACTGGGACAAAATCACTGACATTCACAATTTAAAGAAGCAAAGGGTTATTCTTTCTTCAAAATTTCAGAAATTTATGTCCATGAGTTGCAAGCAAATGCAAAACAAAACTGTAATCAAAGGGCCCGCTGCGAGTAATGCTGCTCACATCACAAGAGCCATGCAGCAGAGAGACAAGGGAAGCGTTGAGTGAGAGAGACACCTGTCCAGGTCACACTTCCAGTGACCTACCTCCTACCAGCCTCCACAAGTAGGATGCTCAGCTACTGAGCTCATTAGTGGATGAACCCACTGCTGAATGTAGTGCCCCTGTGACCCCAAAACTTTCCAAACCCCTTCCTCTAGTTTATGAGAGCTTTGTGGGACATTTTAGGTCTAAGCCGTGTAATTTACCTGGGCTGATTTTTTCCAGCAGTTTGGGAAGCTCATGAAATGTTTTGAACAATGTCGTTTTTTCTATAAATAGATAATGAACAAAAGACTAGCCCTCCACTTGGACCCCATAAGTTTTTCTATGGAGGAATAATAGGACCTAAAAGCCTAACAGGGGTGATGGTCTCACCAAAACTCCTGAGGAACAATTCTGGGGGCACTCTTGTTCAGTACACTCTGCTTTTCAGTGGACTGTATCTTTGTGATGCAAACATTTAGAATTTATCAATTTTTTTTTAAAAGAGAGGCAGATTTTTTAAATATAAAGAAGATTAGATCTAAAAAAGGAGATTTCAGAGATTAAATAAATCAATTTCAGACTGGTTAGGTTTTACATATGATTTATAAGCAATGTGATGAGGTAAATGGCTTCATTTTTCTATGATTCTTTTTAATGTTTTGTTGATTAGAAACAATATCATGCCTATCTAGTTGGATTGTTAAAACTGAATTAAATAACGAAGGTTTCTTAACCTTCGTTATTTAATTCAGTTTTAATTCAGTTCAGTTTCACTACCATAGGCTGGCATTTACTCATTTCAATTATGTATAAGGTCTACAAATATATATCTATATCTATATCTATATCTATATCTATATCTATATCTATATCTATATATTATGTACATAGCTACATGTATTTATATATGCATATTCTTTTTGTATATGAATAGTAAAATTACACCAAAATGTACCTTGATTATTGTGTTCTATTGTTCTCTAAAATATGTTTATTTATTTTTTATTTAAAGAAAGAAAGAAAAGAAAAAAATAGAAGCAAAAGGTAGAATAATACAGAATTTAAAAAATTAACACCAAGAAATCACTAGTTGATACATTACATATTGTTATCTTAGAAATAGTTGTTCAAGTTACAAAATCAAATCATAGAAAGTAGACAGACACTCAAACATTGACAGTGCAAACCTTTCTGTTCAATAATCCAACAAAAATTGAGTACTATGGTCATCTATCTCTAAAATACATTCATCTATCTCTAAATTATATTCAATTGAAAAAGTTTTATTTATTAGATTTATATTTCCTTATATTATAGTTTTATTTGTTCTCTGAACAGACACCACTCAAAAAAATCCTGTAGTTACTTTAAGTTTCAAGCAAGTTTTCAGTAAGGTATTAAGATAAATAGTTCCCAAGTTATCAACACCTTTGACCTTTGAACAAATTTTCTCCTCTACCCTCTCCTGTTTCACAAATTCTTTTCCCTCAACCTGTTTTTCAGGGATCATTGTTGGAAAACAAAGAGCTCAGAGACAGGAGAAATGAGCAGTTGTCTGTATCAGCAGAGCCCAGTTCTGTCACTACCCACAGAACAAGTCTTAGCCTGGACGCCCTGATGAAATGACTTGAGCTATTTTTCTCATATGTAAACATGTCTGTTCTTAAGGAGGCAGGCATCAGTACCTTTTATTTGATTTCATTAAAAAATATGTTTATCTTCATCATTCTGCATCATTCTAGGAAAGCCAGTCTCTCCATGTCTCCTTGACCATATGAGAAAAAAAAATAATTCAAGAATAGGAAAATTTCAAAGGAAACATTGAACTTGCTAAAAACAGGGCTAGTGAAAAAATTAAAGAGCAGTGAATGTGTCTAGAACCTGATCTAGAGACAGATTATAGAGTTTGAAAATCTCATTGAGTGTTAATAAAAGTAGAAATGACAAAACAAACAAAATAGCCATTAACTGAGCATCTCCTCTGTAGCAAGTACCAAGAGTTTCATGTGTGTGTGAAAGAAACCAGAAAACAGCAGGCACTTCAGAAGTAGTGACCCTTTGTCCCTCATTCTTCCTCCCAATCCCACTATTTTAGAATCATGACCATTTTCGGATCATTCATTAATCTAAATGACCACCTGAGATCTTCCTTCTAGATTTCTCCTAAGCTTTCTAATAAGGGTAATTAGAAGAAGTTAACAGTGGGAAAACTTTTTATTTACTCAAATTTATTTGCAATCATAAACAAGCACGAGATGTTCAGAAGATGCAGTAATTAATTTCGAGTAGATTCATTCCTGTTCAGAATTGCTTTCTTTTCCATTTTGCTTTTCTTTTTTATTTTAATATTTTCAAAACAGTTTATAAAAGCATACTAAATGTATTTCTTTTCCTTTACAACATTTTGTAACAGTATTACAAATTCTTGAAAATTACCTGCTGTAATTAATTATTGTTCTTCCTAAACAAAATCTTTTGTGTTCTTTTCTGGTGCTTATCTATAAATGTTTGTTACCTCATATAATTCCAATCAGCATATATGCTCATCAAACTAGTTTCCTTTTCATTCTATAATGACTCTTTAACATCTTACAAAATACATAATTTTTTTCTCCCCTACTGTTAGCTACATTAATTCCTTAATTTTATTGTAACCAAAAAATGCTAAGTTTTTTTAAATGAATGTTGTCTAGATTTAATTCACAAAACAATACTGAGAATTTTTCTTATAAGAATGTTTGCTTCATACCATCCCCAAGTCAAACTGCTCAATAGCTTACAAATAATACCTTCAGCAGGCCATATAACTCTGCTGTTATGAAACTAAATACATCCAACCTGTACCATCAAGATGCGTGCTATTTTAAAGCCAGTAACCCATGTCAACAATGAGGAACCATACTAGGATTACTGAAGAGGCTGTGGAAAGAGACCACTTCTGACTTGAGGTCCCTTAGAAAAAATGAAGAGCTTTTTCTCTTGAGCCCAGAGGTGAGGATGTGGGAAGCAAGGCAGATGGGGGCAGACAGAAGAGGACAGCACAGCCTTATCTGCTGTTGCTTCCTGGCTTGGGCTTCCTGGAAAGTTTCATGAAGGCATGGAAAGTGTGTGTGTCTGTGTGCGCGGACGCGTGCGCGTGTGCCTGTGTGTGCATCCTAGGGAAAATATCCATAGTGTGTTTATAAAAGATCACTCTGGTAAGCTCGTGGCAAGCCTAAAGGATCATAACTGTCATCTGTGCCTATCCTTCATAGTCTGAAGAAAATGAATGATGATAATGTTATTCAGCTACGTGAGTTCAGTTTTTTCCATAAACACAGCTGTGTTGTGAGTTAAGCAAAATATGTAAAATTTTGGATTAACTGAAAAATAAACTAAAGATGATGATTTGCACCATGAAAGAATTCTATGCTGTGTAAAAGTTTCATTGTGGAATTATTTAAAATAGTGAAATCTCTTAATGGCCCTGCAATAGAATTCTGCTTATAAACATGTGATTATCAGGCAAATTTTAAGGCTTTACCAATTTCATACAGAAAAGTTCAGTCACACTCAGTTTTCTCTTCTCTTGAGAAGATCCCGTTTGCTTTTCTAAACACAGATCAGGGGCTGGGGATTTAGCTCAGTGGCATAAGTGCCTGCCTTGCAAGTGTGTGGTCGTGAGTTTGATCCCTGGTACTGATTAAAAAAACAAAATAAAATAAAAAAATAAACACAGATCAGCCTTGTTAGCTTATTGTTTAACATGAAGTTATCTAATTTCCCCCACAAATTAACTACAATAGAATAATATTTTCTATTTTTCCATGCTGATTAAAATAACTTTGTCTAATTACCCCTAATTCTGGAAAAAAATATTAGAAATATTAATAAGAATATGGCTTATAAACACATATGTATTTCCAACCTTAGTGTTGCATCTAAGAGAATAATTCACATTCTTTTTTGGAATGTAGACTAGTTAGGAAGAAAGTGGACACTAACATAATAAAGACCTGAAATTTTCACCATTTTCTATCATAACATATATTATAATATATTCCATCTTCCCAAAGCCAACACACACACACACACACACACACACATGTTTTCTGGACAAATGTGCAAATGGAAAGTTGGAGCGAACCGGAAGTCAGAAGCACGTATTGAACTGTGTGGATGGGAATACAGGGCTGCTATTCTCAAGTCACAATGCGGGAGGTGTCATCAGGATATTGTTAAACACTGCTACAGTAAAAGCAACAATCACGCAAGTTCTAAAAAGTAAAATAAAACAGTGTCACTAAAAAAGAATATATATTTATCAAAAATTGGAATACAGCAATGAAGTCTTAGCATGAATGAACTGTGTTCTTACCTTCCATATGGGAGAGTGATCAAAACATAATGTTCAACTTTTTAAAAATCAAATCATTGCCAAATGGAATAGCATCATACATAAACTTGTTGGTAAAGTTTACCAGAAAAGCAAAAGAGAAAAAGAGGTGAAAATGAATGATGTTTATAATACTGGTTTTAAGCAACACTCAGCCTTTTACTTTGGGAATTTCTAAATGATGTACCTTTTTACTGTGACAAAAAAGCCAGCATGTATACACACATGCACATAGTCGAATCTAATTCCTCTATGGCTCCTGTCATCTCAACAAAAAAGTATGAACCTCTTAGGGTCACAAGGCCGTTTCATTATCTGGGCACTGCTGCTCTAACTGCATTCATGAGCTTGTTTTGTCTTCCTGTGATCCAGGTAGATTGAGTAACTACATCTCCTCAGACTGTCTTTTCCCCTTGCTCCTTAATACCCTCGCCTGGCCTGCTTGCCATTTGTCAATTTGTTCTCCCACTATTTCCTTCCTTTTTTCCTGCTTTGTTATCACTGGGAATTGACCCTGCAAAACATATTCCCAGGCTCCATTCCTGGTCTTAAGAGGCAGGGAGGGAAAGCTGGTGTGCAGGAGGAAGTAGAAAGGAGAGAATTCCTCTCATCTCTGCTACAGGCAGTTACCACATGGGTCTTCTCTGTCCCACCTCCTGCTAAGCAGCCCTGCTTGTTCTGCTGCTTTGGCATCCATCTCTTCTCTTTCTCTCTCTAAGCCCAGGGAAGCCCAAGGTTTCCTGGAAGTGCTGACCTTAAATTTCTCGACCTTTTGCTGTGTGCTCTATCAGCTCTCCTGGCACCTTTGCAGCTACTCTGCCTTAAATTCCTCATCTTTGCACAGAGTGGGCTCTATTGGCCTGACAGGACCATGACTAAGAGTGCTGACTGGCTTTGCCACTGAAGATTAAGGTCTGGGTCATTACCCCCCGGGAAGCTCTTCCCATCGCCTAAAGCCTTTGGGATCCACTTCACTTTCATACTGGGTTGTGTTCTTTCCTTTGGTCTGTCTCCTCACTAACACAGGAATTTCTCCAGGACAGAATCTCTGTCATATTTGACTTACGACTTTTGTGTGGAACCTTGGCAGAGTCCAGGGAACACCCATAAATATTTGTTTAATAGATTTTAGAAAATGGAAATTTTTCTTTCAAGATTGACATGGGAATCTAAACATCCCAACCCATCAGTCCTTAGAAGCAGTGCTAAGGTAAATCTTATGAACATCCACTACAGTATTTTCCAAGTAAGGCCATGTCTTCTACCTGTATCAGTGCCTCTCAGGTATTTTCTACCACAACACTGAATATAACACATATGAAGACTCAGTATTTAATCAAATATTTAAATTATGCTTTTATTTTGGTGGTATATACACTTATTCATAAAATCTTGTACCATTCTATTCTTCTCAACTTTTATTTTGTTTCATGTTTAAAAAATATTGATTGCAGCCCACTAAATTAATTTCATGTCAATCTAGTGGTTCACAAATGTTCCACTGAAAAGCCTTCCTTAGATGATGTAGACGTATTTTACTTGCACAAGGAATCCTCAGTAACATGGAAAAATAATATCTGGAATTCTCTTTTAAAATTGTCTTCTCAAATTGCCTGAAATCCTATAGATTCTTAGTTATCTTATGTTTAAGATTCAATACTTATTAATTATAACCTTAATAATTACAACTCTCATTGGAGGATGTAATTCTTTAAATTATTACCAAATACACTTGAAACTGTACAAATGAATTTAAGATTTTTCTCTAAGGATGAGATTTGATGAAAAAAGAAAAGAAGAATGCTAAATGCCTTAGAAAATGGGGAAAAGATTCCTGAGTTGTACACTAATTCAGACAAAAAATATAAGCTTTGACTGAAGATAACCTATACTTAATAACTTATTCTGCACATTGTGTTGAATCCTTTATATATATGCTAAATTGATATTCTAATCAATAGGCATTTATATACTTCTCCATTGAGGCCCATATTTATGAGATTGATTTTTGATTTATTGAATTTTAACAAGTTATAACTTTGAAAGTCTTATGAATCTTGATTTGTATGTTGCATGAAACAGACTGCAAAAAATAAAAGTATTATAGCCTCATTGTTCAAATATTTTGGTTAAAAGTTGCTATCAGATTTTCCTTGGTAAATTTTAGGGCACTAATGTATCCCTGTACAGAAATAAGCTTTTCTTATTAGCTATTAATGCACAGATACAAAATATTTCTCAGGGGAAGACTTATCACCAAACCATCTGTGAGCAATTTTACCTCTGAAGGGAATAAGCAGAGGTCAGGAACAAAAACCTGTAATAGACGGCTCGGGGGTCAGAGTCTGCGTCCTATGTGATGAGGTAGGAATGATCCAAAGCAAAAGAAACCGTGTACTCCTTCCTTCCCCTGCAGCAACTTGAGGGGACCGGTTTAGGATTCAATCACTGTCACCACAGAAAGCAGATGAGGACATTTCCACACAGCTTGCTTGTTGATATAGTTTTAAAGATGAGTACATGTACTCCTACTGAGTTACTGTTTGGTTTATGAAGAACAACAAACATGAAATAGGTATATAGAATGCAAATTCCAAGAGCATATTAGATATATTTTCTTATTTACATGACACCTGGACATAAGTGTATGATCTCTAGAAGAATAAGTAAAATAATTTGTTTTAAGCCAGAGTAAAAACAATTGCAGGAAAATCAAAGTTTTGTCCTAGCCCACATGGGTAACCCCTCGTGTTTGAGAGGGGTATTTATTAAAAGGTCACAAAATTGAAAGGAAGGGACTAGGATCAGAATGAGAGGGAAAAAAAAGACAGACACAGATGAACACACATTTGTCTCTCAGGGTTTCACTTGTATTTGTAGGAATACATGTTTTTCTGGAGTTTAGACCCCACCAAAACTAAATGATATTGTATTTGAGGTGAGACTTTTCTCAGAATTTACACTTCTTGCTGATGATTAGTTTGTCTTTAAAAGGAATACTGTTAAGGTTGAATTGCTCCCCTAGATTTACATGTGCTGAATTCCTGAGCTCCAGTATCTCAGAATGTGACCGTATTTGGAAGCAAGGGCACTGCAGATGTGGTTGGTTAAGGTAAGGTCATACTGGAGTAGGGTAGGGGTCTAATCTAGCAGATTTGGTGAGTCTGTTTTAAAAAAGAAGAGCTTAGACACAGAAACTGCCATGCACAAAGGGAAGCAAATGTGGGAAAACAGAGGGGGAGGATTGCTCTACTTGTCAAGACCAGGAACAGATGCCCTGTAACCCTCAGAAGGAACCAATACTGCCAGCAGCTCGACTTCAGGCTTCAAGCCTCCAGAATTAGGAGGCAATTAGTATCTGTTGTTGAAATCATCTAGTTTTCTAAACTTTATTAAAGCTCCCTAACAAATCAGTAGGGAACATGTTGGAGGCTGGGAACTATATACAATGTGAACTGCCACAATTCAGACATGTGGCTTATTCAGTCCTTGCTCCTATTAATATGTATTTTCTTTTCTCCCCTCTACTGGTAGTATGTTTCTGAGGTGCTATACATGGCTAACTAAGCAACAAATAACAGTAATATTTCTCAGAATTATATAGAAAAAAGGGGTTAAGAGTGAAGCTAAACTACATAAAATGAAGATGCTTTAATTATGATTATCATGGAATTTGTTTAGACTGAAGAGAACCTATTATATCAAACTATTTCTTTAGAAGGAATGTATCTGTTAATAATTGACCTATATTCCATTTTAACTCAAGTATAATAGTAATGCTTGAAACTACATATTCTAACTAGAATTAGATAAACTATCTGGTATTTTTACTGTTGGGAGCAGGAATCCTGCAGCGACAAACAAAAGATTCATACTCAAAAGATGACTATGCTGTGGATAAACTGACCCTGAAGAATCTTGGACTTTAACATTGAGGCTACCGCGTATGCTCCAAATTCATCACTCTGACTTAGCATGCGCTCTTGCTCACAGGTGATAATGATTGTGTTAGATATTGGCATTAGAAAAGCAGTTTCCATTTGCAGAATGGATCAAAAACTTCCATATTCACTAGAGGGCAGTGTTTCACAAATTTTAATTCTGTTTTTACTTGGAAATCTTCAATGGTCAATGCTTTGGCAAAATAGTTTTTAAAACTTTAGAGGACTTAAAAAATTCTATTTTAATAGCCACTTAACTTGAAATTTGGGGGGACAACTTATGAAATGGGTATACAGAATGCAGATTCCAAGAGCATATTAGATATATTTTCTTATTTTCATGACACCCGGACATCAGTGATCATGTGCATAAAAGATACGTAATAGAATTTTACTAGTCAGCTTGCTTATTACTGGATACAAAATACCCAGCACCCACAAGCTGAAGCAGGAGAGACTTATTTGGCTTCCGATTCCCAGTGGATTCAGTCCATATCTGTTGGCTCCAAAGCAGAAGCAGCACAGTGGGGAACACGGTGGAGGAAAGTTGTTCAGCAAAAGGTGACCAGGAAACAGAAAGATGAGAGGAGGTAAGGACAAGAATACATCTGTCAGGTCACACCCTTAATGATCCACCTGCAACTGGTCCTGTGTCTATGACTCAATCACCTTCCACACACATGAGACTTTCAGGGGACATTTTAGATCCAAACCATAAAAAGCACATTAAGGATTCTTATTATTTATTGAGCTTTGGAAACTCTCTCTGACCTTCAGATCTTTCAAGGGCTCATCCAAATGCTTTACCTCCTTATACTTTTTCCATTCTGGGCATGGAGAAAATAACTCCTTTAGTACTAAGGACTGCAAATAAAGTGGGTTTTATGTGTCTTATCCTTTCTAAGAAATTTCCTTTTCTAGCTTACTTCTTTGATCTGCTAGAGTTCCAGGTCTTCCATGAGTAAATTTCCAAAAATGAGTAAGTTTAAAGAGTAAGTTTCCAAAATTTAAACTATTTCTGGTCAAACTTTAGTACTTGCAGCATCTATAAATGGTACCCGAAATTATCTACAAGAAATGAATAAACAATTGAAGATTCATGCTTGTGTAGTCATCCAATATTAACTTTACTCTCAACCCTTATGTCGAGCATCTATGAGTGACATGTACTTTCTTCACTTGGGAAGAACTAGTGAGTGAAAATGACCAAATGGGAAGTCTGGGGCTTGGGAAATTCTGTGAGTTTGATGGCTTAATACCTGTATGAGATAACAAGTCTAGACTGTATAAATGCTATTATGTACTTTAGAATAATGGGATGATCTGGAAAATGCATTTACCTAATTCATTTCAGTCTCCTTCAAATATCAGAAAACAGATCTGCCGGACAAATGTAGACCCTCACACTCAGGTATCATTACCATCAATACCAAACATCTGAATCTTTAAAATTAAGCAGTTTACCTTTTTGACTTCTTTTTAAGCCCACAAGCAATGCTTTTCCATTTCCTCATACCTGAGTTATCTTGGGGAGATTGAGCCTAGTAAAAGGCACATCCGCTGTCCATTCAGCTGACCTAAGTCAAAACCTTGCCATGGCTGGACAAGTTTGTGGAAAAAAAAAAAAGAAAAAAGAAAGCTCTTACTGTCTACCAGGCTGCAAGGTGGGACATGAACAACATTTTACCTGTTAAATCTTAGGAAGCACAAAATTATAAGAATTGAGCAACAAAAGGAAACTGAGGCCATATCCATTTTGAATTGACTTTTCTCTAGTGTTCCCATTTTTTTCCTCGGCTTACCAACTCTCAAATCTCAGGAAAAAAATTGTTAGAATGAGCTCCCTCAATGTCCTTCCTTTTCTTTCACAAATTTAAACATGTTCTAAAAGTCTTATCTCTTTGTTTAAAAGCACAACTGTCTTCACCATGTTCTTTTAGTCTCTCAGAATGTGATTTTTTTATTGTATCTCATTTTGCTCAATTATCACTTAAAAATCTTGGTCCAACTATATCTTACATTTACTTAACAGTAACCCCTACTCAAAATTTTCTCAAGAACCAAAAAAACAAAAAAAGAAAAAGAAAGAAAGAAAGCAAATAAACACCTTCTTTGATGAGCAGTTACCTTAAAGTGTCATCAATTGCTTACATATCTTTAACAATCGATTGATTACATAGTCTTCTTCCTATAATCTTGATTTTGAATCATTTCTGTCACCATCTATAATCTACTTTTGTTTGCCCTTGAATTCTAAAATTGCCATCTGAACCTGTCACGTAACTCTTCTTTAAAAACAAATTTTTAAAGGTTCTTTACTATCTACAGGATCAAGATATAATAGGTTTGCAAGACATTCACAGTCTTGCCCCACATATGTTGTCTCATGACTGTTTCCAGATTTATGGTCATATCTGACAACCCGCCATGTCTGGAAGCAGAACATACTTAGTTTAATTCACATCTATGCTCATTTTGGATTCTTCCCTTCTCTATCTTCCGCACTCACCAGCACTTACCTATTTTCTGGCCTTCATGAAGCACAGTTACCTGCTTCCTCTCAGGGCTCTCGTGCAGTTTTGCTCCCAAGTCCTATGGGGTGCTTCCCACTTGACATTGTGTGCCTTTGTATTTATGTGAGGCTGCCTCACCAGGCGTGGCACTTCTTAAAGGCATGAGGTGTTTATCGGCAATGTTCACACCCTGGTACACAGCACATCTCTTAGTAGATAGAAGGTTCTCAATAAATATTTAGTTTGAATTGAATTGAATTGACACCTGACAGGTGTCATACAAAGACATCAGCACATAACCACATGACCTGGACTTCTAGATGCTATAACTAGAATTGTGAATCCCCCTTTCCTTTTCCTGCATTACCAGAAGTGGGGTAAATGGTCAAATGTCACCGATAGGGCCTACCTTGGATTGTCTACTGCTTAGCTGAAGGAATGCATTCATCAGTAGCTTTGTGGAACACATTCCCTCAATCCTTAATCCTGCACTTTGCTTTGTCCATTGAGATTAAGCTGCTGCCTTTGGAAGCAGCCATGATATTCTGTCTCTTGCAAAGTTCACAGCTGTGCCATGAAGCCCACACTGGTCCTCCATTTATCAAAGGATGGTCTCCTCATTTCTGAAATTGATATAACAAGTAACTGTCTCACAGTTTCTAGCTCAGATTCTTAAAACAGCTTCTCAGCCAGATGCCCTCCATTCATACCCCCTTCAACTGTGAAGTATTTGTGTGAGTTTGAATGTGAACTGAATAATTTGTGTATCAGGGGCTCACTTCATAGCGTTATGTTTAATGTTAGCTTTCTTACGTAAATACCTAATGGAGCCACAGTACGGAACTCTGAAGATTATAATGTGGAGATATTTGTGTCTGTTAGGATGTCCACGTTTTGTACATAATCACTAGAGATGCGAAATTGCTTCCAACTGGACATGGGCTTGCTGGAAATATTTTAAAGATCTTTAGCTACGTGTCAAAGATCATCTTTTCTGAGCTAATCTTTACCATGAAGAAATACAGCCCATTGCTATTACATTTCTGTATACCAAAGGAGAGAACAATGGGTCACGTTCCTAATAATGGATATGGCAGTAGCAGATGTCAATATGCCAAACTTTGTGTTGGATCTATTTTTCTCCTTATTAATAAAAATTATGTTTTGCCTTAACCCAGAAACATATTAAATGTCCCCTGGGAAAGAAAAAAAAGTAATTTGATATCAAAATCTAAAAATCATTGAAACCTCTTGATCCACCCCACACAGAGTTCTTAGCCAAAATATTTTCTTATTGAAAACTCATTTTTATTCTGCATTTAGAAAATATTGATTCATTCTTTTTGCATTCCAGGGTCTTAAGAGAGATAATAGTAAAACCTTATCCTTACATTACCCCCTGAAATGTGAGCCTGTGAAGGGAACCCGAGACACCAAGAGGTTAAATGGTTTCTCAGGACCACACACCGTGTCAGGGTCACAGCTGAGGTTAGACACTGCAAGCTTCTCCTTCTCTTCCTTACGTGTGTTTCACAGGACTACGCTTGCTCTTATTTATTTAGGTGTAGCAACTGTGCGGGTCAACAGGGAGTGGGGTTTCACAGTGTGACAATAAGATATTTAAAAGATGACCTTTTAAGAAAGCATTTTGTGCCCTTTGTTTAAAATAACACACATACTCTCAGCATAAATCTTTCTCTCCATTTGTCTGATCAGGAAGTCTGTGTGTGCTAGCGTATTAGGTCATCAGCTGCAGGATGTGTGGGCATACTCCTTGATGACTCAGGACAATCCCTTTCCAGGGACATTTCATTTTACATTTTTGTAAGATGCCCGCAATGCATCTCCAAACCACACCTTGGAAAAACAAGAGAAAAATAGGTAATTACTGTCAACAGATGCAACATTTGTGAGATACTCAGCAGCCAGTAACTTCCACCAGGCTGGGATGCAATGAGGGATGAGCAGGTTGTGCAGTGACAAAGTCTGTGACACAATTTGCAGCAGAGTTTGTATGAATGTCACCTTCCATCCAAGCAACATACAGCACACAGGGCCACACCACAGGGCCCTGTTCACAAGCTGAAGGTCGTGTTCATGCACAGAGTATTTAGTGGCTACCTGCTTTTGCTTGACCCATGAAATATTCAAGAATTGACTGATTCCCGCCAACACAATTTTTAACAAAATCTGCTAAGAATTAGAAGTTTCTTTTATCTTTTATTTATTACTTTTAAAAACCATTTTTTAATTTTCTACTATCACCATATTTCTGCTTTTCCATCAGAGTTGCATGTTGTTCTTATTTACTTTACTTTTACTTCCCCACCCGCCAGATTTAAAAAGGGAGCGAGGTGGTAAAGTGCGTGCATCATCTCGAGTTTTTAATAATGAACACGGAGGCAGCAAATGTCGCTCTGTGACACAATGTGATGAAGTGATTTTTTCTACTTATTAAAAAGACTTTTGTTTCTCCTCAACCATGAGCATAAGAAATTGTCACCTCTATAACTTTTTACTGAAATTTATATATTCTGGTGCGCTGTCAATACGTCCCTTACTCCTTCTTTGCTCTCAGTTTCCTTTATTGTTTATTTGGGGAGTTTGAGAAGCTACGGCATATTGAGCCAGGGAAACCTAGTTTCGGATCCACTGGTTCTGAGTGAGTCTGTATTTGTGGATGTAAATATTTTGCTCTCACCTCTGAAAATGCAAGACATATTTCAAAGTCTCCAGTGCCTCTCAGAGTTTTAAGGATTTATCAATCAATGAAATCTCCTTTTCCTTTTACAATGCGGACAAACACAATTTATTCGTGCTTTGAGGAAACACTATCTGATTCATGCTGGCATTAGCTTCTACCTGAACCAGTAATTTAAATTACAGCTCAAAAAGTGCTTAGGGCCACTAGAAGTTCTTTTCAAAATGCATGATAGGCCAAGATATATTTTAAAAGCAAGTTGTTTTTATTTTATGAGCCAATGTAAAAGGGTAGCCTGGAAAAAGAAATTTCACAGATCACAAATGGAACATTTATGAAAATAATGTGATTTACAAATTTTCAAGGAAATAAATAGCTCACGGGTTACATGTAAATTTATTGAACAAGGAAAAAAAACATGTTTTTTAAAGTTTGTAGTCCCCTCTTTGACTATAGGTAGGTCAAATGTACTGAAACAGCAATGGTAAAACAAAGCAACATCTTTTGAATTGTGGTATTAAAGTTTGAGAGAAGTCTTCAGAAGTTTTCCATCCTTTAACCTACTAAGTGTAAGGTGCTTCTTAATAAAATGTATTTACCTATAGCAAATGCCATCCTTTCTATTGAAATTGCTACTTGGGAGAAGTAGCCTTGAAAATAAAAGAGAATTCTCTGGACTATCTTACAGAAGATTGCAGTGGTTTGGTCTGATCTACTACTCAACAACATCACCAGCACCTGATTCTCACTCTCTCCACTCACAGGTCCATTCTCAGGCAAATGGGTGCATCTCCTTCCCAGAAACCTCAGTCTCAAAGTCCAGAGCTGAGTCTTCAGCCCTTACTGTCCTGCCTTGTGCTTCCTATGAATTAATTAAAGTCAGAATTGATTAGTCGATAAGGACCAAATAGAGTTGGGGGTGTGATAAATGCCTGGAAAGACACAGTGTTAGAAAATTCAAAGTAAATTGAGAAAAGAGGAGGATGAAGGAGGTGGAAAGCTAATAAACAAATATCTACTAAAGTAATTCATTACAGTTTCTCACAATCTATTAAGACCAATAAAAGAAAGGAAATAAAATTGGTCCTGCCCCCACCCTGCCCCACAAAATAAATAGTACTTTAGTCTAGTTTTAGAAAGGCACTCTGAATTTCAACAGTTTCATTATTCACATAGCAGTTAAAAATATATATATTAGAAACTTTCCCATAGTTTAGGGAAGACCAGGGACTAATTTTGAAGCAAACAGCCAAAATCCATCCAGTCATCTGTGTAGGGGATGGAGAGAGAGGAGTAATCAGTCAGTATATATTTAGGATACCACACCACTTGTAAACTGATTTTGTTATCACATGAGTGGATGTTTATTACTGTTTTATTAGGATAAAAATAAAGACTCAGTGATGTACACCAAGTTCTGTGATCCCAGCACTTGGAAGGCTGAGGCAGGATGATGACTCCAAGTTTGAGGCCAGCCTGGGATACATAGTGAGATCATATCTCTAAAATATCATCACCTTCCATGTTCCTTTCCTTACTACTATAGAAATAATAGCATTCTAGCCTTAAAAGTGTTCCTTTGCTTTTCAGAAAATGATTCTGATGATGTACGCATGATATGTATTCTTTTACTAATTGATACCACAGGTACTCTCTGAGCACATGACATTCTAGTACCAGCATTAATCAGAGTTTATTGTTATTAGATCCTTTTCTTCCTACCCACACAAAAGGAGGAAATGAGGCCCATAGGTGTGATGCTGCATTACCAGAGCTATTTATACTGATCTTATCCAGACTTACATTTTAAATTGTGAACAATGAAACAAATTTAAAGAGGTGAAAAAATGTTTTCCATATTGTTGCTTTTTGTTGTTGTTGTTGTGATCTTATCAAATTTCTCTTCAGTTCTTTCTATAATTCACCACAAATGTAGTACCAAATAAACTGAATTTTTTTCTTATTAAAATTTCCTTAGTCTAGGGCCAGGGATTTAGTTCAGTGGCGTAAGCACCTGCCAGGCAAGTGCAAGGATATGAGTTTGATCCCTGGTATCACCAAAAAAATAATCTTTATCCTATTCCCTATAAAATTTCAGTTTTATATTTTCTGTTTCTCTCATTCTATAGCATTTTAGGATTTTGCTTTTGAAAAAGGATCATACAGAAGTGATCTGAAAATGAACCATTTTGATAAAATTTAAGAGTCAGTTTTTATTTCCCACTCTAATTAACCAGCAAAGTGTCAGCTTTGACTGACTATCATAACATATTTCTGGCTGATATCCAGCAAAGTTTCCCACACTACACATAAAGATGTTGGGAAAGCAGGTGGCAATATTCAAAATAAAATATCTGGCTTACTAGCTATCTATGCTTGTGCAAAGTATTGTACATTTCTACACTATGGTTCTGTGAAATAGCAGAGCTAATAAAGTCTTCTGGGGTCTCATTTTGAGGGAAGGAATAATGCACGTGAGGAGTTTAGCAGCATACCCAGCACAGAGGAGGAGGTCACTGACATACTAGCTGTTGCTGTGAGGTCCTTTGATCTGGAAAGCCTTTTGGAGAAGTTTTTCCTTTTGTTTTGGAGGTTACAAAGCCTTGAATACCACAGATCTTGAAAACTTTCTCAGTGCTGCTCCAAAATAACATATATGACATGTTTGTTTATGCTTCTCAGAGTAATTTGGTACAAATTATGTTCATTCTAATGTGCTATTCTGAGTGTGGTCTAGGCAGCTTTTAAGCAAAGTATTTGCTTGTGAACTATAGTAGAATAATTTGGGACAGCTGGTTGTCTCCAAAGCAAGGACCTGAAAAACTGCCAAGTCTCTGCTTAACTTTCAGTAGTGTAGACAAGAAAGCTTTGGACATCCTAGAAATATGCTATGCCTAGCACCAGCAAAACAAAGCATTTTCAGTTAGACGAAGGTAGGATGGTATGCTTCTTCAAACCCAGAGAGAGGGTTTTATTATTTTAGTGTGGAGAATTCCAGCCAGTATGCATGGATTGCAGTACTCTTTGCCTGTAGAGACACTTAATCTTTTCCCCAACCAATGACAAGATTTAGCTATTTAAGAAGGTATGTGAAATGTTTTAATATTTTATTTTCTCACATCCAATCTTATCCACCCTTCACAGAATGTGACAACATTCCCAGGTGCAAGGAGGGATGGAGACTGACAACAGGCTGTGTAGATTCGACTAGTCTCAAAAGGAGAAGAAACTGCAGACAGTAAGCATCAACAAGTCCCAAAGTCTCAGCCCGTGTTAACCTACAAAAAGCTGGGAAGGTGTGGAAATGCTATATGATTCTGGTCCTCCTTTTGCACTGAATTAAAGGAAAGAAGATAGAATACCAAAGAGATGGCTATAACACTTACCATAGCTGAAGAGCAAATATTAATTTCACACCAAATTAGAGTCTGTGGAAGCAGGAACAATTTGATCATTTTAAAGAACTTTTTCTCCTGTTCCCTGTTAATTTCCTATATAGCATTTAAAATAGGAAAATATTGTAAAAATGATTGTTCATGAACATGTTAGCTTCTTTGGTTCTCTAAGTCTTTTCTTTTGGATTTTTAATATTAGGCAGATTTTGTTTGTGCTAATCTTTTGACAGATATGGACTAAAGTCACAATGATGCTAAGAAAATATGAAAAAAAAAAAAACTGCTGTGGCAGCTGTCCCCAAGATGTTGTCAAATATCAGAAGATGATGTTGCTTTCAATTAAAAGCACATTTATTATTTTTTTCCTAGAAGATTCTGCCATTTCAAAACATTCTTTATAGCAACTAATATTGACAATGCTGTCTTTAAACATGAGAACTCACTTAACACGTACATTGTGAATTACAGACCTCATTAATCTTTTGAAACACTTCATTTCTAGGGCTATGACTGTGCTCTGTATTTCCTGAATCTAAGCAAACTATTGCTTATCTGGGCTAGAGTTTTAGAAAAAAAGAAAAAGAAAAAAAAGCCCTTCAATGATATTTTTCTAGCTAGGAGCCATTTTTCTGTGTTTTACCCTAATTTTCTAATCTTACCAAGGATAACGTGTCTCTCACATCCAAAACTTGCAAGCATGATTTGCAGCTTGAATGACAATAGACTTCTCCATCTACCTCTGATACAGAACTTCAAGGGGTTCCTTAGAGCATAAAATATTCTTGCTTCTCTGAAACTGACCACTATGCATCCAGCAGACACATAAGACATTTGCAGATTCATTTTAGGATATTTAGAGTCATTGCAGTTAGTGGGTCTAATTCTGCAAAATGAAGGTCTAATTATTCGACTCTGACTGCCACATGAGGTGTGGTCCTCTACTGATCATGATCTTTCCCAAGGAATGGTAAAGTATTTTTACAGTGGTTTCACTATCAAGCAGAAGTCTATACTTGTGCAATTTTCCAATCTGCGTCAAAGTCTTCTGACATTAAAAAACAATAATTAGAAAACAAATAATTATCATATACACAGGAAATTACAATTAACAAATGATGGAATTCAATTGTTTGATGAAAGTGAAAGCTTTTCTAATTTTCACAAAGGAGCCCTACAGACTCAGGACATTGCTGACAGCATCCAATCTCCCTTGCTCCATATAACCCAATCCCACGGGTTCTTTCAACACCTCAAGCCCAAGTCTGCTCCTGAATGTCTGCCTTTGCTGTGACCCTTGGGATTTCTGAGAGTTCCCAGATTTTTGCCTGGCTCCTTCTCATTATTCACATAGCTCTGTTTTTACAGAAGCATCCTCTAACCAACCTATCAAAAATAGTCCCTGTTCAACTTTTTTCTCAGCATTTCTATAGCCCTAAGAATGATTTTGTTCCCTTTTTAATTCAGTTTCTCTTCCCCTTGTGAGAATACACACTTAAATGCAAACAGACCTTTTTGTTGTTGTTGTTGTTACTTCCACAGTCCAGTAACAATGCTTGATGCATAGCCGATGTGTGAATGGTTATCCATTAAGGCTAGTCAACAACAAAAACATAACCTCATACTCAGCAAGAGCACCAGTGGTCAGTGTTCTTCAAAGGCATCTTAGGATCCTTTTTACGGAACTTTGCTTGGTAAAACTTCGTGTTCATATTTTAAGGAAAATTATTACAACAATGCTGTGAAAGCCACTGCTGTATTCATAACAAGAATGATCCTAAAACTATTTCTTTCAAAACTAACCTATTCTCTTTATGGAAACACAAAAAATGTATGCTTAGAGTTCTCTCAATCATCTGGCTTGTTTTTCTTTCTCACTACTGAAACTCATATAGCCAGGCATGGTGGAGCATTCCCATAATCCCAGCACTCAGGGGACTGAGAGAGGAGATCACTGCAAGTTCAAGGCCAGCCTGGGCTACAAAGTGAATTGCAGGCCAGCCTGAACTGCACAGTGATACCTAGTCTCAAAAAGACAAGAAGAAAGAAAAAAAGAAAAAGAAAGAAAGAAAGAAAGAAAGAAAGAAAGAAAGAAAGAAAGAAAGAAAGAAAGAGAAAGAAAGGGGAAAGGAAAGGAACTCATAATTATTCCTACTTGTCTGCTTTGCTAATCAGGAATTTCAGAGTCAAATTTGTGGTTCATGTAGTGAATTCACTGTATGCAGTTTTTCCTACATTGATTTTTGTTTTTTGCTTTCTTGTCCTTATTTTTTATTTAATTTCTATTCCAATTCACATCCAATTTTCTCTCTTATTTATTTGCTTTATCATTTGTTCTTTGTATATTGTATTGTTTGGAAGAGCAACATATAGATACATTTTAAAGCGAGGTAACATTACAAGAGATTTTGTGTTATTTTTGGATCTTATATTTTGAGAAGGACGGTGGGGCTTTGAGTGACACAGAGCCCTTGGGGTATAAGCAGGTGTGCTATAAAGATAAATCAGAAAACTTCCCCTTTTAGTGACTTGTTTTTTTCACCCACGTATTCAAGATGCACCATATGTTTGGACAAAATCATCTTCCTGAAAAAAAAAAAAACATAAAAGTTACTTTTAGGACATTCAAGGAGGTGAAAGAAAAACCCAGACTGCTTTGAAGGGTGAGCCTGCAGTGCAGAAGGGCATAAACACAGCCCCAGATGCCAGATGTCTTAGCATAGCAATGTGCAGAAATCCTCTCCTTTCTTTATTTACACTTTATAGCAAATATTTTGTAAAAAGAGAGCAAAGAATGTTGATGTTCCTCCAGTCAAGCTTCAAGCATAACCAGGTCCCGAGTGCCCTGTAGTTAGGATTCCTCGTAGTGTCCTTTAAAGCACTATGTAGGGGTAAACATTTCCCTTTATATTTACTAGGGTTTAGAAATATGATTACTAGGACCATGGAGGAAGGGAGGCAAGTCGGCCACACTCAGCCACTGCTAGCCCTTTTTTGAGGTTTCAGGAATCTAGATGAAGTTGTTGAGATGAATATTTTTTTTAAAGCAGTGAAAAGAATTCAAAAATTTACAAAGAGACCCAGGATAACCACTTTTCATTCCATCCAAGAGCTTAAACTTTCTTCATGGATGTTTTTATATCACAGAATCATTTTTCAAATTGGGCGCATGTTTAATGATGGGAAAATATTTTAGGCACAGGATTCACTATTCTGAAAATGAACACGTAGTAATTCCTTGAAAATGACCATTTGGGTGTTGTTATAAACCTTACATTCTTATTTCTTACATTCTTATTTCTTAGTTTGGTGAGTAAATCAAAGGGAAAGATAATAAATCATAAGCTTAATAAAACATCAAAGACAAACCCTGCTGGGAGTGACTACCAGTACCAATTCCATCGTATCTGTCGAGAGATGCCTGATGCTTGCAAATAAACCAAAATAGGTTAGAGGCACCTAAAGAAGGAGGCGCTCCTTAAATCACATCTCAGTGATTTATTCCAGTCTGTACTCAGCAAGCCAGGGAAAACAGCACAAGTATGCTCTCTACACGATTCACGACAGGAATGGATGTATTATTTTGTCCTTTGGAATGGAAGATGATATTCAATAACATTTCAGAGACCCAGCAGTCTTTCTCGCTTGAGAAAACTGCTTTTTCATTCACACATCCAAAATTTAGTGAACTTAATTCTACTAAAGACCAAAGAAAAATTGAAGTGCTAAGACAATGAACTCAATTATCAAACAAGGATCCAAATTATCAAATAAGGAGATCAAAAACTGAGAATTAAAAGGACTATTCCCTAGCCCAAGTACATGACAATATTAGAGATTCTAAGTCACACCAATGCCTTCCAGGTGAGAGGATAATCTCAATCTTATTTGATGAATATTAAAGAGCATAGCAAAACACTAGGATCCTACATTCTTGAAAAGATTACAAAAGTATGAAGCAGCTCAATAAAGGTCTTATCTGGAAACCTAAAATTAATAAAAAATAGAAACAAAAAGTAAGTTAGAAATAGGTCTTGAGATTATTAAATTATTTACACTTTCTCTCAAGGCAGTGAATATGAACATACTGCAAACTTACATTAAGCATCTATTTTTGACTTTTCAGTATTTTTTTAAAAATACATGTGCTTATAGACATACATATCACTTTATCTTATATTTCATGAATAAATCTGCTATTACTAAAGCCACCTACAAACTTAGCTTACTACTGTTCCTCCCAAGATCAGACCTTTGCAAACTGACAAGCCATGAATAACTTAAGTCACCATGAACTAAATCAGAGCTAACCAACACACATGGGGTCAAACCAAATAAATAATATCTTAACATTATTCAACAAGACACCAAGAAACCCATTGTTAGGCCACATGAAGGATAAAAACATAAACACATGGTTTACATTTTTATTTAACTTTGGATCGGGTGGTTAGGCAGTTTTTGTTTGAACACTATTATATCTAGGGTGAAGTTATATCCATGACTAAAATTAGTGAACCTTTAAATAGTGTAGAAATTATATTCACACCAAGTTCAAATGTTGAGTCTAACTCACTGTCTATGACAATATCTTCAGTAAAAATTAGTCATGGTGATACAGGAAAGATAAAACTTCCAACCTCTGCCAGATGTCAAATGTGCCAAGATCAGGTGCCCTGAAATCAAAGAATGAAATCCAAAGGACAAAAGAGATTAAGAATAGAAAAGGTTTATTGGGGGATGGAAATGGGGAATAGAAATAGCTCCTAAGACACCAGCAGGGTCCCGAGTATGTTACATCCAAGGTCATCTCTCTAAGAATGTTTTTAGGGCAAAATCATAATGTGGGTACAACATGGATCAAACTATAATTAGCCAATAAGATTATAAGTATAACTGCTTAGCTAATATTGATCCAACAGGGAAACAGGACACATAACTAGGACACACAGATGGCATTGTTAACCTGGATCAATAATCTATAGCCTTAGTTTTCTCTTTAGTTTTAGTAGTCTTAGCTTGAGCCTTTATCTTAGTCCTTAGTCTCAGTCTTAGTCTTAGCCTTAGTGGGTGAGAGAGGATGGTCCATCCCTAATGAGGTAATGGTCTATTTCTATGGGAAATTCCAAACAGGTGGTACCAACTATAATATAATTTCAATCTCCCATACTCCCTTAGGGAAGTGTGTAAACCTGGCCATTGTGACTTTAATCTCAAGGTCTTGCCCCTTTCAGAAGAGATTCTAGCCATAGTTTTGATGTGTTCTCATCTCAAGGGCCTAGCCCTGTCTGACTGCCTATTAATTTCTAGCTAACTTAGCTGCCCGTACTATTCCCCCACTGAAATGGTATCCCTAAATGCAGTTAGGGCAGAATGAGGTGAGTTTCAGTCTAGCTTCTTTGAGCTGAGAAGTTTCAATGTAGAGGAGACTAGTCAGGGGCCTTCTCCGGAGTGTTACTCTAATGGATTCTGCATAGAATCTGTGTTGGAGTTTAACACTTATGAACTTCCCATACAAAGTTGATCTAGTGGATCCCAGTAAAAGGAATCAGGCACATTTTGTTACTGGCTCCATCTCCGTGATCACTTGAAACTTATCAGCCTCTAGTAGTGAAAAAACAAAATTTTGAAACAAATCACCAAAACACAAGCATTAGAATGTTAAGGAAGATGGGGAGAAGAGTCACACCCACACACTACTCTTAAGGGACTGGAATAGTAAAGGTAAAACTGGCACTTAGACCCCTGTCTAAGGACAATTTTTGAAGGACAATTTTAGCTAAGGAATCTAAAGATTTTTGCTGAACTTTTACAGATGCCACTGTAGCTTCCTAGCCTCATTTAATCATAGCAGTGTTCAGCTTATAGATAGAGCTGAGAACTGTCAACAGGGGTAGTGATTAGAGGAGCCCATTTCCATATCTATCCTTTATTACTAGGGTGTGGTTCTTTACATCTTTTGGTTACACTTTTCTGCTGGGTGTTTAAAATCAAGTTAAAGTGAGAACTGTATTGATCAAAATTAACCTCTTGCTGTGTATCAAGGTTGAGTCAGTCTCAGCCATTACTTTTGGAACTACACGCAAAGCCTCTCAGCTCCTCTGTCAGTGTCAGTCACCAGGATGAGTCATGGTCTCGCTTGGCTATGTCACTTCCTGTGAAAGCATGGCAGACCTTTCCCTCTTTGTTGACCCTCCTTTTTGGCACACTATACATTGGTTGACTCCAGCGCCAAAATATTGGCTGTCCTCTTAGCTCAGTTGTCTGTCTAGATGTGATCTCCATACCTTGTACTTGAATACCCAATAGAGATCAGTTATACCAGTATTACAGTGGGAGCAGTAGGATCAAGTTTATGAATCTGTCTAGGTGTCAAGCACCTTGACAGTGTGACCAATGAACTATTATTTTATTACCAATCATGGTTGTCTTAGAAGTTGAATCCAGGCAGAATGTTAACAGGTAGTAATTATAAAGTTTTATAGAGAAAACTAGAGATCAAGGACTACATAGTATTTTAACCTAGTAATCAGGATGATATTATTATCTCTGAAATGCATTTAAATGTCTAATTTAGTATAGCATAGCCTTTTAGTCAGTTACCTTTATCGAATTAAAAAGTATTAAATGACTTAAAGAAACAAACCTAATATGCTATATTTTAACCATTTTCTGTTTACCAGAGTGACATTTAAGTAGAATGTACTTTTTTGTCGATGTACCTTACAGATTATTACCTATTAATTACTTTGTATGTACTAAACTTACATGGTCTATGAACTTAACTTTAAAGCTCAGATTCACAGCATGGCTTGTTTTCAGATGTAGACATACATATATGCCCCAATACTGTAAAAAAAGTTGTGTCATAAACTAAGCTAATGGTTGTTTATTTAATAAATAATGAACTGATTATTAAAAACACCTTACAGATTAACAAATACCCTTTAACTCTTAAACATCTCTTTTTTGTAACCCAAAGCCTAACAATGATAGCACAAGACATTTATTTTAGTGAAGCATAAGACCTTCTTTTAAACCTTTTATAAGTTTAACCAAGAGCATTTCAATATGTTAAAAAATGTCTCATTACTTTAGACACAGGAAGCTTAAGACACAGAAGCTAAAACTTTAAAATTATAAATTATAATTAAAATTATAGCAGCAAACTTAAATATTCTTAATTCCTTTAGAGGAATCAAGAGAACCAAATCATAACATTTAAACACTTTAAGTTAAACATGTTATCTTTAACCAAGGAAAAACTCTTAAGTTATTGTAGATAAACAACAATAGACATTACATTTATGAAAAACCCATCTTTGGGTATTTTCTTGGTGAATGGAAATACATTACCAACTTTGAAGACATCTTTACCCTTACCTAGTGATTTAAATTATCCTAATGTCAAGCTATATGAACCACCAGCATTTGAGATAATGTCTTGAATGTGTATTTATCCATAAGCCAATTTAAGTAAAACTTTTGGAGAATAATGTACACTTAAACATTAACACACAGAAACACACATATTAATCTAAACTGATAGAACCTTATGTTATCAAGCTTTAAGTAATTCTTTCATTCCTGTGTAAGCCTCAGGTTTGTCAGTCTTTATCTGGGAATGTTTTAAATGCATTTGGCTACCCTGAAAACCTATACAAGTGGTTTTCCATGGAAGAATCAAAAAGAGCCCCCTCAAAAAAAAAAAAGAAAAGAAAAGAAAGAAAGAAAGAAAAAGAAATTATTGAGCTCAAAAACCCATTTTTTCTTAAAACAAAGCAGCTATTGGTGGTTAAACAAGTCATTAACACACACTGACCAGACAAGTGTTCAAATACACGCAAAATGATTATCTTTAAATTAGAGTGCACTCGCAGATATACTCGACCAAGTTGAGCTACAATAACCCTTTTACAGTTTTTGGGTTTGTGGTTATAGACTAGTCAGAACTTTTCTTATAGGTCATTAACTAACAGATATGTCTCATAAAGAGTAAAAAGGAAAAAGACACCTGTGAAAGCAAAGACATTCTAAGAAGGAACGCGCTATACAGGCTTCTTATTGCTTTAGTAGCCATGGTTCTTTGATAGCCACAGCTGACCGCCAAAACTACTGTTCTGACAGCCACATGTACCTCTTCACCCTAGAGAAGCAGAAAGTTAAGGGTAATTTTTAACTGTCTCTAGGGAGTGCTCAGGAGAATTTTAGGTGCAGGAAGTGACTAGGTGGCACTCTTTGGAGCTAAGTATGTATTGCAAACAGTGGGTGAAGAAGGCCTGCCAAGGCTCCAGTCTGCCCTGTCGCACATGTCTGCCTATGACAGTTTCTTTCCATTTTCAGAAGAAACAAAGGGACAGAGGGTGTCACTATCTGTCCCTCTTGCTCTACGTCCAATCTAAGGCATCCATTCTACTTAGCCCTGTCTGGTGCCAGAGAGGAGAACTGGAGGAACAAGGAAGTGGCCATAACCCAGCTGCTCTTACCATGCCCCTGGCCCTTCTTCCTTGTCATTCTGTGACCCTCAGCCCGTATTTAGCTTTCTATCTCTGAGACTATCTCTAGCCTGGTGAGATGTTCTAAAGAGAAACCATGATGAGTGTGGCAATCTGCTGGGAACTGGGGCTGTGGCTATCCTTTAATACCCATTTCTGCTTAAAACTGTTAATAAATTCACACGGTTCCCAAGAATTTTTTTTTCTATCAATGAACTTATCTGTGCTATAAAAGCCAATCACTCTGCTCTGTAGTGCAGCATTCCAACAAGAAGTAGAAGTAATTAATTTACAGCTCTACCTAAGGGCAGAATGGTTGATATATTTGCTTTAAAACGTCTACATTTGTTCTTTGAGAGTCTGAGGAGTAAGTCTAGACTGATTTTTAGAATACGGTCCAGAGATAAGTGAAGATCAGCTTCACTCTGGAAGGACTGCAGGGAGGGGGAATCTAATCATTCTGGAAACTTGGTCTTGGAGTCCAGCAGACACAGAGAAGACAATTGCCTTGAACACAGCTCTGTTGTAAATTACATTATTTCTCAGGCTCAGGGAACTAAAGAAGGGAGAGAATAGGGACTCTAACTATGACACAAGCACTAAATCCTAACTATCTCAAGGGCAGGAAAACAATAAAGATCAAGAGCTTTCTCAGGATAGGTCTCAAATCCTTGTCGTCATGTGGGTACAACATGGGTCAAACTATAATTGACCAATAAGATTGTAAGTATAGCTGCGTAGCTAATATTGATCCAACAGGGAAACAGGGCACATAACAAGGACATATGGATGGCATCAACCTTGGTTGATCATCAGCCCTGTCTGACAGCCTATTAATTTCTGACTAATTTAGCTGCCTATAATAGTACATCTGCAAGCACTGTGTCATGTCCTTTAAGAGACTCATTATCTTCAAAGGTTATGACAGCATTATGAGGTAAGTATTATTATTATTATTCCTATTTACAGATGAGGAAAAGGACACAGAGATTATTACCCAAAGTGACTCAGATAGAGTATAACCTCAACTCTTCCCCTCTGTTAACTGGCTGTAGGTTAATGCATTCCCACCATTCACCTCCCTATTACCCAAAAATATTATAAAAATATTCCTTTAATTAAGGAACACTTATCCTAACAATTGGCAAAATAATTATTTACAGAATTGTATAATTATATACACATTGCATAACGTAAGATTTTATTTTTTTTAATTTGCATAACCAAATGCATACAATTTGGCCAAAAGATATTCTTTTGGCCACTTAGTAATCACTTAATTTGTATTATGTTACAGAATATTTATTCTCTTCTGTTTTGCTTTATTCATGAAATTCATTGATTTTTAAAAGCTCTATTATTTGGGAGTATAGATAAAAGTCAATGTTTTTTCTTTAACTTTTTCTACATTTTGGACAAGAATTCATTTGTAACACAGTAAACTCCTATTCACTACCTGCACCATTCTTGCTCTTATTAAATCTTATTAGTTACATTTTTTTCCTCGTGAGCTATTTTAGGAATAAAAGAAGTCATTCCACAATAGATAGGTATTTGCATATTTTTGTCTCTCTCTTGCTGACACAAGCTTCTATCCACAATCAATTTTTATGCTGATCAAACTTTTAACATTTTCTGTACTTCATTTCCCATTTTGCTGAATGAACAGCTGGAGTTATTTGCCATTTTTATACTAGAGTTGTATGTTAACAAGTGTTTTTCATAAAGGAGCCTAATATTCATATGATTATATTTCATTGTAAAATAACTTATAATTTTGTTTAGAATATGTTGCACAGTACTGAATTTTTTTATATTTTTAAATCAACAGATAAAAATTGTATGTATTTCTCTTATGCAACATGGTATTGTAAAGTATAATACATTGATATTTCATGTAGATAGTCCCATGGGTTTATTCTTCGTGAAACAGTTAATGAATTTTAATAAAAAGCTAAATAATTACTATTAAAATAAGCGTTAATTTTAGTATGATATAAACTATTGCAATCATTTTGTTGGAGCTATGTTTAAAAAGCAAACATAATGACTCAATTATTGTAACAGCTGGGGAAAGTACACCAATAGAAATGGAGCTAGTATCACACTGGGAATAATTTTTAATTAGTGCATGTTTGCTACACATCTGCTATGGGGCATCGGTACGTGTACATAACATACTTCAATGATTTTTAGTCCTTTTCCCTTCCCTTCCCTTCCTTTCCTTTTTCTTCCATCTCAAGATTCCCTTTCCACTTGCAAAACTTATAATTACCTGTTACCTATTGTCTATCTTTATTTTGTTCCTTAAAATATTTGTACTTTGACTTTCCAATATAAGATAAATAGCAATATTTAAGTTTGTGTGTCAGATTTACTTCTCTTAATATGAATTCCAGATACATCCATTTTCCTACAAGTGATGCAAATGTATCCTTTATTATGGCAGAGTAGCACTCCACTATGTATAAAAACCACATTTTCTTTCTTAACTCCTCTATTGATAGACAGATAGGTCACTTCCAAAATTTAGCTATTGTGAGCGCTATTGCTATAAACAAGAGTGTATATGTATTACTGTAGTATAATGTCTTTAACCTTTTTTTTTTTTGGAAGCTACCTAAAAAGAATAGCTGGGTCAAATGGAATTTCTAATTTCAATTGTTTGGGGAATCTCCCTTTTGATTTCCATAGACATCATACTACCACCAGCACAGTTAGAGGAGTCCTCTTCCCCTGCATCCTTGCCAGCATTTGTTGTTATTTGATTTCTTGATGATAGCCATTCTTTCTGGAGTGAGATAAAATCTGAAAGTTGTTTTAATTTGCATTTCTCTGGTGATAGAGACGTTGAACATTTTTTCATGTATTTATTGTCCATTTGTACTTCTCCTGAGAAGTCCCTGTTTATGTAAGTACATGTTGCCCATTTTTATATTGAATCTTTTATATGGGGTGGGTCAAAATTTTTTTGAGTTCTTTATTTTTGTCTAGATATTTGTCTTCTGTCAGAGGAGTAGCTAGCAATTTTTTTCCCACTCTGTTGTCTCTTTAACTCTGTTGGTTGTTTCTTTTGTTGTTCAGAAGCTTTTATTTAATATAATCCCTTTTATTGATTCTGATGTCTGAATTTGTACAACTGGCATTCTGTTTATAAAGTTCTTACTTTTGCCTATGTCTTCAAGAGTTTTACCTATTTTACCTTTCTGCATAGTAAGTGCTTCTCTTTTAATATTTAGGTCTTTGATCCATTTTGATTGTAGTTTAATTATGCATTTTGTAGCAAGTTTTTGCAGAACTATTTGATGAAATGGATATCTTTCCTCCAATATATGCTGTTGCCCCTTTGTCAAAGATCAAAAGGCTAAATGTGATAGATTGTTTCTGCATCTTCCATTTTGCTCCATTGATCAGCATGTCTGTTTTTGTGACATTATCATGCTATTTTTCCCTGTAGCTTTGTAATATAACTTGTATATAATATAATATAGTCTGGGATTTTGATGACTCTTGCCTTTCTGGGAATAATTATTTAGCTCCAAACTTTTTATGCACAATTTTAGCTTTCCTCAAATAAGCGTAACTAGTTTTATAGCATGGTAAACCTTATACTGGAAGATACAATTTTTAAAACGAAGATTTTTAGGTTTGATATTTTCCTAATAGCACCTTCCACTGTGTCAGCATTATGTGATGCAGAAACCCTTCCCTCCCTGGTGCTGAGACTTCCCTTACCCAGTGCTGCTCGTCCGAGGAGGCCATCATTTAGAGACGGCTGCAGCAGAGACAGAAGTTTAAGCCAGGAGTGCTGACATTCTTGGGCCCAGGCCAAAGCACGGGGAATTTTTTGTCTTCATCCAGAGCATCTTTGAAACCAGACTGTGAACTGGGAGCTGCAGACGTCTTGGAATTCAGGAACAGATTTGGCAGTTGAGGCTGCAAGGAATTTTCTACTTTTTGTAGAATTGTTTTAATGCTTTAATAGGGAAGAAGCGCTCTGTTTATATTGGTAGAATTTCAAACAGTTTTGTTTCATGGCCGTTTTATTGTATTTGGAAAGCAATAACCCATTCCCTTGGGTCGTTTCAGGGATGACAGAGCTTCAACTCACTCTACACAGAGATTGTTAATACTGTCTTCATTTAAGAAGGCAAAGTATTCCACCAAACTTCAATTATTTCTATGACTAGGATTATAGAATCTTAAGGATGGAAGGGTAACATTGCCTTGCCCTACACTGATGATAGCAGAGAACCAAAGCAGTTAAAGCAATTCATTCAAAATCACCACAAGGAACTGAAGCAGCTTGCTGTGATGCTGTTTGAATTGCTATCCTATTTCACCTCTTCTTAACCATTTGGTTCAGCTTCTTATCTCCTGCCACCTCCTGCAAGGGTTGCTGTGAGATTAAATGGTGTAATATATGTTAGAATCCCCCTCTTCTATCCAACTGCCCAGAGCTAGCTGTGTCTTCTCAAAAACTCTTATTTGATTATTTATCCTACTTTGTAAGGAAGAGAAGTTTTAATCATCATGAAAGGAGCATACACATACTTAATTCTGACAACATAAATGCATAGTACCTCAACACAGTTAAAATACCTCAATATCTTTTTTAAATCAGATTTGGGTAAAATCCAAGCTCCTACATGACGAACTCCAGGAGACAGCCTCTGTCTGACTCCCTCCAAGGACTTTTCCTGTTTTCCACTTCCTTCATAAGCTTTGTCTCTGGGGAGAAAAACTTCCCACCACAAAAATCCGTCTTCCTACAGTCCCCCCTCAATGACTTCTTAGTTTCTTTCACTTCTCCTTCCCAAAGAAACATTTTTTAAATGCTGCATTTTAATAAGCAAAGGCACTATTTTATTCACTTCCATATTCTCAGGATTTCACAACCAAATGAGCAATATTAAATCTGCCTTTGAAATTGACAGTATAGTTTAGCAATTAAGAGCAAAGACTTTAAGCCTAAATTCCTCAAGTTAAATCATAACTCCATTATTTTTATACTTTTTCTGATCTCGGGCAAATTAAAGATTTGACCTAATGTTCTTTTATGTAAAACAGGAATTGCCATAATGTTCACTTAGTGTGGCTGTTTAATACACTAAAATCAAGCTTCACATATTACTAACATTATTCTAATTTATTGTCATCATTTTATTTATCATCATCATCGTCGTAGTCACTGCCTCTGTGAGTCAGAGGCAATGTCCTCTCAGTATAATTTATTAAACTCTAAATATTGCAAAGTAGATATTTTTATTTAGCATCAGGAAACATAAGCAAATCAACACCCATAACAGATTTTATTCATCAGATATTCTGTTGCCTTCCCGATATAAAAGATGCTAGGTTAGGTGCAGGGAGATACAACAGAGGAAGATAAAAGATACAAAGCCCAGTTTTCTACCTCCCAGTGTAATGATAAACACAGATACGTGTGCCCAAGCACAACACTTGTGGGACCAAATGGAGACCACCCAAATGAGAACAAGCAAAGGCTATTTTTTCAGAGTTTGCTATATAGCAAGGGAGTCACCCGCCATCACTTTTGTTTGGCAAACAATCTAAAGCAAGCAATGGATGAGAATGCTTCATTGTGGAGAAAAAGAAAGGCATTAGGTGCTTTCTGATTAGAGGTTGGTGTCAGGGGGAAGTTGTATATCAACTAACTGAAAGCAGGAAACACTGTGTGATTGTGGATTGACACATATTGACTTTGTCTGGTTGGTCACTGTCCATTTGTATAGTTTTCAGCTTCTTACCCTGGACTCAACTGTGGGGATCTTTGTGCCTGTGAAGTCCTAGGTAAGAGCAGCTAGGATCCATTGTCTCTTGATCTTTAGGAGTACATTGTCCAAGATAATTTCAAGTTTCCAAGATCCTACACTTCTCCCAGTTATTACATTTTACTTTTTGGCCACTAAGTTCTCTGCTTTAATACTCCATCACAATTTACATTTTTAGCACACAGTGCGAATGAAGTGTAGGTAAGGGAGCAGGCTTTTTTATAATAAAGGGTGAGAGAAATTAATGTGGGGGAATAATCTACAAATAAATGAAAAAGGAAACAGTAGACCTAATATATAAATGTAAAGCTATTTTTTAAAAGAAAACAAAGCCAAACTAAAGCTATATACACACTAGCTTATATGTTCTAGAAAAAAAAGATAAAATAAACAGAAAATGTGAGATGGGAATATGGATAAAATAACTATAAATAAGAGGATTATAAAATAATTATGCATGTATATCTGGTGCACATCTGTGCTAACAATTCAAAGACTTAAATGAACAAATGAACTTTTACAGACCTTTCTAAAATTGAACTGACCTAAAATAGAAAATTGAAACTGGCAAATTATCATAGGAAAATAGAAAACAAGTAATCATGAAGGAAAACCTTAAGAAAAGAAAGTATGAAGTCTGGTTTCAAACATAAATTTTCTTAGCTACAAGAAACAAATAGCAAAATGCTCAATGATATTTAAACAACATAGTAGAGATACAAAATTTCTCCTAAGTCAATAAAACAAAACCTGATAAATACAAAAAATAAAGTATTATATAGTGAGCTATTACACAAAGTTCTGTATATTGGTAAATAAATCTATCAGAAGAGTAAAATAATTACTTTTTTTCCTAATTATTACTCATTTCAGGATTGAAAATTTATTTGCAAAATTCACAAAACTAATAGGTCAAATAGCAAAAACTCTAAGTCTTATAAATGACAAAAATTCTCTTACATGAAAGGCTCTTGACAAAATGAGAAAAGATGAATACACTCTTCTCATACTAACTCAAAAGTAACCAAGAGGCAGCATAATATTTTATGTATCACTGGTGTCATTCATGTTAAAAAAAAGTTTTAATTAAAGAATTCTGGAAGGCAAGCTCCATATAAGACAGGGAATTTTGTTGGCTTTGATCAGGGGCTAGAACATGGCAAATGCTCTGTAAATGCATGACAAACGAATATCTACTGCCACAAAAGTAATGCCTTAGAATTAGATGATCGTAAGTGTAATGGTTGTACATTGTGTCAACTTGAAAATTTTAGAAGTTTAACTAAGCCACTCAGCAGGGGTCCCAGTGTCCTCACTTGGTAAACATCGGAAGCCTGTGCAAGAGGAGGGCAAGGAGATAGTGGGGGTGTAAAGGACCCACCTTAGGGCGGGTAGCCTGCATACAATAATAGGGAAATGAGGAAGGACTGGTTTTTTTTGAAGGAGTTTCAGTCTTCACAGTTTGCCTTCAACTTAGACATCTGCCTGAGATGTCCAAGGACTCTTCAGCCTTCTGCTATAGATTCTTCAGCCTTCCACAGCAGACCCACCGACTTCCTGATGTGGACTTGTAGGGAACACTGCAGTGAGCTCCAGACTTCTGACTGAATATTCAACCTCCAGTGAGCAGAGTCCTCTGCAGGCTTCCTCATCTGACTCTGGCCGACCATCTAAGCCAATCTTGTAGTTTCTTGGACATTTGTGTATCTTGTGCCGTATCTGTTTCTCTAATAAACTCTGACTGATACAAGTTAATAAGCAAAATATTTTCATTATAATAATATAACTAGTTATTTTGAACTGTATGAAATTTTCAAAATTCCTCCTTTTTTGACTTATGACTTCATATAATTCTGTTTAATAAAAAAGAAAAGAAAAAAGATTCAATGGTAAAGCTAAAATATTTAGGTATAATGTAGAACAAATAAAGAAATATGAAATTTCTGAGAAATAATTTTAAAAAGATTTGAATGTGTGAAAAGTTATATTCTGCTGGAAATATGATACTGAAAGATATTAATTTTCTCTTAATCTAACAATGTCCTGCAGGTGCAACATTTGAAATAAAAGAATATTTTTATGTTTATATGGTTCCATTTATCCTTCCATCTCTCTTTTTTCTATTTTTTGGAGGCATGGTTTCACTATGTAGTTCAGGCTGTCCTTGAACTCACTTTGTAGCCCAGGCTGCCCTCAGACTACAGTGATCCTCCTGCCTCGTATCTTTTTGTTTCTTAATTAGAGGAAAGTTTTCTCTGAAGTTCACATGAAAAAAAGAATGAAAGTATAGCTGAATATATCTGAAAAAAAGAAAATAAATAAAAACAATTTGCTTTTCCAGATAGAATTATCAAGTCACATAAAAAGAATGCTATAATCCAAAGGTTAATTAAATTGACAGCACATTAGAAAACATTGAAAGGTACAAAGTAGATCAATGTTAGTACGCAAATTTACTGTATTTTATGGACTCAAATTAGTATATAAAAGAGAAATAATTAGGTAAGTCACATAAGAATATCAGTCTGGGGCAGAGACATAACTCAGTGGTGCAGTACCCGCCCAGCAAGCATGAGGTCCTGAAGACAGTCTCCAGCATCAAGAAAAAAAAAAATCTCAGTCTAACAAAATGAAGAAAGTGATACAGAATTATAATTTCAATTCAAATTTCATGGGGGTCAAAATCTATTCACAAATAATGAAGTTTCAAAAACAGTAGAAGCATATATGGAATGATTTTCTTTTTTACCTTTAAAAAGATTTTTTAAAGCAAGATGCATCAAGAAATTCCTACAGATTAATAATTGGCTGTACCTATTAAGATTTTTAACATGGCCCAAGATTGCTTTAAACAAAATGAAAAGATAAGAAAACAAATGAGAAAAAAATTTGCAACACAATGTGTTATTCTACTTACAAATAAAAGTATTTGTACTTAGTATGTAGAAGTACAGTTTTAGTTATAAAAATAAGAAAAAATGATAACAGAAAAATAAATTGAACTCATTGACAGCTACTGTGAAAAATGATACAAAGGTGCTCACTTTCACAGTCATATGTATGCAAATTAAAAACATAACTTTTTCACTTTGCAAACATTTTTACAATTTTTTGAGATACAATTCACATACCAGTCAATTCACCCATTAACATACACAACTGTTGGATTTTAATGTAGAGTTCTGACTCCATCAGACAATTTTAAAACATTTTTATCACCATCCTCACTCCAAAAACAAAAACAAGAACAAGAACAAGACAATAAAAACCTGTACTTATTAGCATACTGTTCCATTTAGCCCCAGTACACTGTCAACTGTAGGTAACTATTAATGTAACTTCTGCCTTGACAGATTTTCCTCTTCTGGGTGCTTAATTTAAGTAGAATTACATTCATACAAATGGTCACAGCTTCCTTCACTTATCATAGTATTTTCAAATTCCATCTATTTTGTAGTGCAAATCATTTTTTATTTTCATGCCAAATAATGTTCCATATGTTGTTTTTGTCAGTTTATAGGCATGTCGGTTGTTTCTACTCTTTTATAATAGTGATGCTATGAACAATTTTTAATACATCCACATGTGTTGGGTATATATCTAGAAGTGGAGTCACTGGAAGGTTAAGCTTTGAGGACCTGCCAAACTATTTTCCAAAATAGCTATACCATTTTCTATTCCTAGTGGCGATGCATAAGGGCTCCATTTTTTGCTATTAACCAATACTTCTTATTATTTATCATTTTCATCATAGTTGTTCTGCAAAATGTTCAAATCCACTGCCATTTTTCAATCAGGTTGTCTTTTTATTGTTGAGTTCAAAGAGTTCTTTATATAACTTTGAAATGATACCTTATTAGATAAATGAATTGCAAATATATCCTCCTCTAAGTTATCTTTCCCTCTTTGATGGAAGCTTTTAATTTTTGTGAAATTCAAGATGGTTTTTTATCCCAAAGTTATAAAACACATGTTTTCTTTTAAAATTTTTATGGTTGCAGTTATCAAATTTGATTTAACTTTTGTGCATAATATAAGGAAAATGTCCAAAGTCTCTTTTGCAAGTGGATCACCAGTTGTTCAAGTACTATTTGTTAAAAAGATCATTCTTTATCATTTGTATTGTATTGTATTGGAATCTTTATCAAAAATCAACTGAAGATAAATGTAAGGGTATATTTCCAGATTCCAAATTCAAGTATGTTGATCTGTGTGTCTATTTTATACAGTAGTACCACATTATTTTTATTACTATAGATGATTATAGATTTGAAATCAGGTTCATCCCACTAACTATATTCTGTTCCTTTAAGTATATTGATATTCTTGGTACTTGGATTTTCATATGAATTTTAGGATTTTGGACTGTTCAAATTTTAGCATGTGAAATGCTAAAAAGGAATCTAGTTAGGATTTTGAGAGTGTCTATGTTGTTTGTCTAAGTCACTTTAAGAATCTTGCCATCTAGTATTAGTTAGTCTTCTGATCAGTTAATATGGGATGCATTTATTTATTTAGGTGTTTTTAAAATTTCTTTTAACAATGTTTTATAGTGTTTATGTGCTTCTTTTGTGAAATATATATCTAAGTATTTTATTATTTTGAATATCATTATAGATAAAATTGCTTTCCCTATTTCATTTTTTGGATTTTAATTGCCAGTACAGTAATATCTTGGTTCACCAACACTTTCATTTACAAACAATTCTGTTTGCAAACAAAAGCATTTAGCAAAATTTTGCTTTTGTTTCCCCAAAATCATAAAACAAATTGTTAGGTTACCACTGTATATAAAATTACAATTGATTTTTATATGTTTATCTTATATCTTGCAACTCTGTTGATACTATTTTTGTTATAATTTTCTTACAGTTTTAGAATTTTCTATAGGCATCATGTGATACATAATGTAGGAAGTTTCACTTCATCCTTTTCAACATTATTACACATTATGTCTTTTTCTTGACTTCCCTGGATGAAATCTCCAGCACAATCTCAAATAGAAGTGATAAGAATTCTATGTTATTATTTTCTCTTCATCTGAAGGGGAAACTCATTTTTCATTATTACGTATGATGAATACTGAGGTATATATATATATATATATATATATACATATATATACATATATATCAGTTTGTTACTATAATATATATATATATGTTTGTTAGTGTAATATATATATATTGCTTTTCCAGATAGAAGAATTATAAAGTTACATAAAAAGAATGCTACAAACCAAAGGTTAATTAAATTGGCAGCACAATAGAAAAGACTAAAAGGTATAAAGTAGATCAATGTTAGTACACAAATATATATTAGACTAACAAATTCTTTTTTATTCTTAATTTGTTGAATTTTTTAATCATAAAAAGATTTTGACTTTTTTCAAATGCTTTTTCTATAACTATTAAGATTATTCTGTGATTTTTTTTGTTTTATTCCATTGATATACCATATTATATTGATTTTCAAATATTAAACCAACCTTATACTCCTGAGATAAATTTCCTGTTTTCATATCATGTAATTATTTTCAAATTATGGCAGGCTTTATTTTCCACACTGTGGGAAGGATGTTTTTTCAGCGATGGGGAATGAGCCCACAGGCTTACACACAATAGGCAAATACTGTGTCACAGAGCAGTATGCCTAGCCCTGTTGAGGATGTTTTGTGACTGTATTTGTAGGAGGTATGGATCTATTATATGCTTTTCTTGTGCTGCCTTTTTCTGGTTTGGTATGAAGATATTACTCACCTTGCATATTTAATTGGAAAAGTTTCCCTCTTCCTTTGCATAGTAGAAAAAATTGTGAAGAATTGCTTTAAATCATTTTAGAAATGTGTTTTATAATTCAGCAGTGAAGCCTACATGGTCTGAGGGTTTTTTTGGGGAGAAATTTTTGAATTATTAATTCAATTTTCTTACTATTATTGATCTATTCTGATTTTCTCTCCTTCTTGACTAAAAATAGCTTATGTCTTTCCAGAAATTTGTTCATGTCATTTAAATTACCATATTTTTTTCCAATCAGTTATTAATAACATTTAGTAATTCTTGTTAACTCTATAAGGTCAGTAGCAGTGAACCTTCTACAGATAAAAATATTTTTATTATACAGTTTTGGTATGAATGTAGGAAAGGCTACTATACTCTGGTGGGTCTTGTAAATCGCAAATTGTGAAATCTGAAAGAGCATATTGGAGAAATCAGATTCAACAGAAAATAGTATCAGACTAGATGTGAGTAATAAGATAGAATTAAAGATATTCCTGAGTTTGTTAGACTAAGTGATAAAATTTCCCCTGCACAAACAAAATTAGAAGAAAAATCAGTTTTAAGGCAAAAGCAAGTAATGTATCATTGTTATTTTTGTTATTTTTGTTTTTTGGATGAGTCATAGAGATGGAAATGTAAGCAACCAGGCAGCAATTCAGAATTATTGTTTAAAAGAGAGTAACTGGGAAATTTGTGCACAAACAACGCACAATGCTTGGGCCTACATGATCAGATGAGAGTATTTTTGGTTCTGGTTTGTGAACTAAGTGTAACACTAGAGCAAAAGAACACGGTAGACCCTGAAATCATAGAAATAAGAAAAGAGAAAGAGGTTAACACAAAGTGAGCAAAGACATTTACAAAGATATGGGGACAATCAAGAATGATTTTTTTTCAGAAAGAAGAAGGTAGAAGTTTTTAAGAGGTGAAAGAAAAAGAGTTAAAAAGAGTTGCTGAGAAACCAAAGTTTTGAATGGGAGAGGTGCTGTGTCTAACCAATAGGATGTCAAGTCCAGCAGAAAGTCTACCAAGGCTACAGTTTGGTCTATCAGAAATCCATTAGAAAACTTTTCCCCAAAAGTTGCTTACTTCAAATTGCGTTAGTTACTAAAATTGATTTAACAGAAATGTTTAAGAATGCTATATTCTTCTACCTCATAATTACAGCTTCCATAACTATATTTCTGTGCTGAGACTGGAATTCAACGTTTTACAGTAGATCAAGTTCCTTGTTTATATGCTTTGCCAAATGTTTGTATCTCATTTTACGTGTTAGACAACTGCTACCAGAAAATATAAGTAAACCAAGCAGATCCCTAAAACCGAGATAAAATGTTTCCGACTGAAAGATAATATTGGGGGCTAAAATTTCTCTTGGCATAAATTTTATCCTTTGAGTAGAAAGTAATAAAATCAGGTTCTTACTCTCCTGTGAAAAAAATTTAAAGGCTACATTATCCCCTAAATAGTAACTGTCTGGATGTCTGACCAGAATGTATTCCATCTGGTTCTTAGTTTAGGCAAGTGGAGAAGTAATGTAAGTTGTAGCAAATTAGGAACATTAAGCCACATAAAAATGTCATTTTGAAACTGTGAGGACATTCTCAGAAAACTGAGAGTCAATGAAATATGACATGGGAGCCCTCTGCAGTAGGGGGTACAAGAGCCGTAGCTTCCTGCTCAGGAGGCGCGCACACCAACTGGGGTGCTGGGGCCTTGCTTCTCTCTGTCTTGGGCTGGGAGAGTCATGAGCCAGGAAGCCATCTGCCTCTCAATGGACCCAGACACCTGAGGCCGCCAGAGCAAGGCCAGGTCCCCACACAGCGCTCAGCCCGGGCAGCACTTGCTGCTCTCCTGAAATCCAACACTGCTGACTCCTGCAAAGGGCTGGAGACACCATTAATGGCAAAGGATTTTGTCGTTGAAAGTCTCAACTGTGAAACAAGTTTGAACAGGGTGGTTAACTTTTACATTCCAGGAAAAGCTTAAAGTATGCAACTGTCTGTGTCTCTAGGTTCATTAAAAAGGAAGGTTTGTGCTAATCCTGATTGCAGAAACTTTTATCCCCATATCTTATACCTTGAGCAACTACATTAAAGATAACATGCAATGTATTAACTATTGTTATTCTACTATTATTTTCTTATGTCTTTTACTTTTTCCCATAAAATAATTATATATCTCTATCTCTATCTCTATCTCTATCTCTATCTCTATCTCTATCTCTATCTCTATCTCTATCTATCTCTATCTCTATCTCTATATCGATATATCTCTCCACAAAAAGTCACCTTCATTTGCTGAAAATAAATACTTCATGGTTTTGTCCCAGCTTCAGTGGATTTTGCTGGGTTTTTAATTTTCCCTAACAGTAACCTACAGGCAAACAATAACTATTTTTCAGATTCCACCTACTTGTTTAAATGTTAAAATGAAGGTGGTAAGGCCAAAGGGCTGAAGAAGTTCAATTGTTCCTGTTCCTTTACTCTGTCAGGCAATATTTCTTACAGTAAAATTCTTGGATGAAATTACATAGAAGTATACATAATGGATAAATCCCCTGACTTTTCAACTATCCCAAGATTAGGAGAATCAGGATCTGCAGCATTTATTTTAAGATGGAAACTGGGTTTCTCAGCCAACCAGACCTTGTGTTTGTAGAGGCTCCTGCAACTTTTATCTCCCTCTATTTCTACCTCCATCTTTCTTGATTCAATTCTAGACTGCAGTTGGTGAGAATAGTATAGGCTAAGGCCTATGCAGAGAGTGGTAGGAGAAGAACTGGCAGAGAGATACAACATTCTACAAGTTGTGTGATATTCTATGAGCCCGGTTGAGAACAGTCTTTGGCAGTAGTGCCTTCTTTTAGGTTTTTTTTTTATACCTTCTGAATTCGGCGTTATCAGATATCAAAACATAATGACAGGAGAATGCTATCTCAGTAAATGTGAGTCACATCATGTAAGAAGTATCTGCTATATACTGTTTTCTAATTGTGCAATGAAGAAAGAGACTAAACAATCTTCCAAGACAACAAAAACCATAATTCTGACTTTTGGGAGAATACAATTCGATAATATCTTTAAAAATCTTATATTTTGTTATAACGGTTTGCAGTACATAATGATCAGACTTTCCCTGGGGAGTTGTTACATGTACATAACACATCTTAATTCTGTTTTATTTCCTAATTCTTCCATCACTTCCTCTTCATCCATCTTTCATTTCCTTTCTCCTTCAAGAACCTTTCTCCTTATTTCCTATTATCTTTCATTGTGTTGTTAATTTTTACTATGGTTTTCTCATACAAGAGAAACAATGTGATACTTAATCTTGTGCATTTGACTTACTTTACTTAAGATTATGGTTTCCAGGTACATTTATTTTCCTATAAATTACTCATGTATTCTCATTCCTGACAGAGTAGTACTTCATTTTATATAAATACCATATTTTATTTTTCTATTCATCTGTTGATGAACATACAGGCCACTTCTAGAATTTAGCTACTATGAAACCTGCTGCTATAAACTGCAGTACACATGTATCACTGTAATAGTCACACTTTAACTCTTTTGAAAATTAACAATATATTTTATCAGGATTAACAGAGAACAGTTAAGTAAGAAAAATGCAGAGAATGTTATTGATTAAGAAGGAAAAACATCATGTATTTGATTAACACGTAGTAATACATGAAGTTTGAAGTAGACAGTTCATTGCTACGTAATTTTACATCCAAAGAAATGATCATTCTTGTGTGATGACAGCATGAAGACATTCTCAGTTGTGTAAGATCCCAAAACATATGCCAAACATGTATCCTTCTTTTTAAAAAAAATTTCCTGGCTATAGAAGATAAAACAAGCAAAACTAAAAGATAAAAATAAAGAACATAATAAGGTATATGGTATAGCATAAGCATTCAGATAAGTTTAACATGGAAAATTATTATAGGAAGTATACATTTTGTTACAATGTAAAAAATAAATGCCAAGAATAGTTATTGAAAGGTAAGATAATATAAAGAAATAACAAATTTTTAAAAATTTAATGTTACTGGTACAGTTTAGATGTATGTAATGATAATATGCATCATGAGGAGTTTGTACCTATACATGGTATAATTTGATTTGGTCTTTTTTCCCATTCATCTTCCCACCTTTCAACCCCTTTCCCCTTTATTTATAAAAGCTTTGTTTCTATTAGTTCCTTCTAGTGTATTTTCTTTTCCTTTCCTTCCTTTCTTCCTAACTCCCCTCTCCCCATTTTCCCTTGCCGTTTAAATATTTCCTTTCTATTCCACAATATCTGTTATACATTTACCCTTTATTTACCCTTTGGTGTCTCACATCACAGAAACGATGTGATACTTAAACATCTGTGTCTTGCTTACTTTTCTTAAGAGAATGGTCTCAAGATACATTCATTTACCTAAAAATGTTTCAAGTGTATCCTTTTTTAAAGCAGAGTAGAATGCCACTGTAAACACACACACACACACACACACACACACACACCCCTTCTTTATGCATTCATGTGTTGATGGATATATGGGCAGTTTCCAAGATTTAGTTATCACAACTGTGCTGCTATAATTGTGGATGTGCATATATTGCTGTGTTATGTTGCTGCTAACCCCTTCAGGAAGATACCAAAAAAGAGAATAGCTGCGTCCATTGGAAGTTCTAGTTTTAGTTTAGTATCTAGTTTAGTATCTGATTTCCACAGTGATTTCCACAGTGATTGTACCAGTCTACACTCCCAGCCACAGTAGACAGGGATTCCTTTTCTCCACAAACCCACCAACATTTGTTATTAGAGGGTTTCTTGACAATAGCAGTTCCTTCTGGAATGAGATGGAATCTCCATACTCTTTTAATTTGCATCTCCTGAGTGATCAGTGATGCTGAATATTTTTTCATATATTTTTTGCCATTTCTATTTCTTTATCTGAAAAGTGTCTGATCATTTCAGATGCTCACTTTTGGACTGGTATGTTAAAATGAGTTATTTTTAAATTTTTATATAATATGTATGTTTATATGCATATTAGTCTTCTGAGAAAAAGCTGGCAAAACATTTTCCCATTCTGTGGGTTGTATCTTCACACCATTGGTGGTTTCTTTTGCTATGCAAAAGGTTTTTAAAGGGATGAGATCCCAGTTGTTGGTTCTCTGTGATATGTTCTGAGATACTGGAATTTTATTCACAAAGTCTTTACCTACACCTATGTCTTCCAGAGCTGTACTATTATGTCTTCTAGCAGATTTAGTATTTCTGTTTTAATATTAGGTCTTTAATTAATTTTTGTTTTACTTTAGCCCATGATCAAAGATACAGGTCTAGTTTTAGTCTTTGGCAAGAGGGAAATCAGTTGTTTGCACTCCATTTATTAAAGAAGCTCTTTCTTGCAATGAAGGTGTTTGGTTTCTTTGTCAAAGATAAGGAAGTTGAGTGTGTCTGGAGTTCTTTCTTCAACTTCTACTTGATTCCATTGATCCCCAGTTCTGTTTGGGTTTTTTATTTTTGTTTGTTTTCCTAGTATCATGCTATTTTTATCACAGTAGCTTGGTAGTATAATTTCAAGTCAGGGATTTTGATGTACCCTGCCTTGTCTTTCTACTCAGAATTGCTTTTTCTATTCTAGATCTCTTCTGGTTCCAAACGAACTTTAGCATTGTTTTCTCTATTTCTGTGTGGTATATCATTGGTATTTTGCTCAGGATTGCATTAATGCTGCATAACAATTTTGCAAGGATGGTTATTTTTACTATATTATTTTTATTTTTCTTACCCAAAAATATCTTTCCATTTTCTGATATTCTCTTCAATCTTCTTTTTCAGAGTACTATAGAATCAATATTAAAGGGTTTTTGTACTTTATTAATTAGATTTATTCCTAAGATTTATTTTTTCTTTTCTTGGATGCTTTTCTAAAAGGTGTGGTTTTCCTAATTTCTCTCAATGTGAGTTTGTTACTTGTGTACCAGAATGCTATTGATTTTTGAGGATTGACAATATTAGCTACTGAATTTGGTTGTAAAATCCAGAAGTCTTTTTGGTGGAATTTCTGAACTCTTCTGTGCAGAGTATCGTGTCACCTACAAATACTGATAATTTAACTTCTTACTTTCCTGTCCTTATTCTTTTTATTTCTTTCTCTTGAATAATTGATTTGGCTAATGTTTTCAGAACAATGATAAGAGTTGTGATGTTGGATATTCTTATCTTATTCTTAATTTTAAAATGAAAGCTGTCAGTTTTTGATCATTTAGTATTATGCTGACTGTTTTTTGTCATACATGACTTTTATCAGAATGGCATAAAGACCATCTCTTCCAATTTTCAGTAGGGTTTTATTCATGAATGAGTGTTGGACACTGTCAAACACCTTTTCTTAACTATTGAGATGACCATGTAGGTTTTGTCCTTGAGACTTTTAATATGGTATATATATTTAATGATTTACATATATTGGACCATCCTTGTATCCCTGGGATGAAACCTACTTGGTCATGCTGTATAACCTTCTTGGTGATTTGCTGCCTTCTGTTTCCCAGCATCTTACTGAGACTTTTGCATCTGTTCATTAGGGAGATTGAGCTGTAGTTCTTTTTGGTTTGGATTATTCTCTTCTCTGGTTTATGTGTCAGGGTAATGCTTGCTTCTAGGAATTACTTTGGGAGTATTACTTCCCTTTCAATTTCTTTAAAGCATTTGAGTAGTTGTGGCATTAGGTTTCTAAATTTCCTGTAAAATTCAGCAGTGAATGTCAGGAATGGGGCTTTCCTTTGATAGATTTTTAATCACATCTTCAATTTCATTGACTGATACTTGGTTATTTAGAATCATGTTATATTCTTGATTCAAATTTGGTAATTCATATGTGACTAGGAATCTGTCCATTTATTCTGTGTTTTTCATTTTACTAGAGTTCATGTTTTCATTTTTTAAAAATTTTATTTAAAGAGAAAAAAAGAAAAAGAGAAAAAAGGTACAAATAATACAGAATTTCAAAAAAACACTAAGAAATCACTAGTTGATAAATGACATCTTAGAAATAGTTGTTCAAGTTAAAAAATTAAAGCATACAAAGTGGACATTCAAACAAAGAGACAGCAAAATGTTTTGCTCAACAATCCAACAAAAACTTAGTAATATGGTCATCCATCTTACACACTTAAATATACATAAAGTTACATCCATTAGAGCACTTTCTTTTCCTCTCTTTTTGACAACAGCAAGTACACATTTTAGGTTATATTACTCCTAAAGCTCTTATTACTTTTTACACTAGAGACACCATTTGATATCTATAAATATGATTCTTATGTATTTCACTAATGAGAATAGTCTCAAGTTGCCTCCATTTACATGAAGGCCTCAAGATCATCCTTTTTTATATCTGAGTAATAGTCCATTGTATAAAAATACCACATCATTTTCATCTACTCTGCAGTTGATGGGCATTTTGGTTGTTTCCAAGATTTAGCTATTACAAATTGTGCTGCTATGAACATGGGTGCACATATATCACTGTGACATGACTTTTTCAGGTTTTCTGGGAAAATATCCAAGAGAGGAAAAGCTGGGTTGAATGGAACTTCCAATCCCAGTCTTCTGAGAAATTTCCATAGTGACTTCCCCAGTCTACAATCCCACCCACAGTGGAGCAGTGTTCGTTTTTCCCTACAGCCTCACCAGCATTTGTTATCAGTTGTTTTCTTGATGGCAGCTATTCTTTCTGGAGTGAGATGAAATCTCAATGTTGTTTTAATTTGCATTTCTCAAATAACCAATGACAGTGAACATTTCTTCATACATTTATTTGCCATTTGTACATCTTCCTCTGAGAGCTGTGTGTCCATCTCAGCTGCCCATTTTTGGAGAGGGTCTTTGAATTTGGGGGGCTTAATGTTTTTCAATTCTTTATATGTTCTAGATATAAGTCCTTTGTCTGAGGGGTTGCTGGCTAAAATTCTTTTCCATTCTGTGGATTTTCTTTTCACTCTGTTGGTGATTTCTTTTGAAGGGCAAAAACTTTTCAATAATATGAGATCCCAGTTGTTGATTCTCTGAAGTGTTTCCCGTGCAGTTTGTGTTTTGTTCATGAATTCTCTGCCTATGCCTATGTCTCCAAGACTTCTACTACCTTATCTTCTAGTAGATATAGTATTTCTGTTTTAATGTTTAGGTCTTTGATACACTTAGACTTTAGTTTAGTACATGATGATAGGCATGGATCTAGTTTCAGTCTTCTGCATGTGGAGAGCCAATTTTTCCAACACCATGTTTATTAAAGAGGCTATCCTTCCTCCAGTGAACATGTTTAGCCCCTTTGTCAAATATCAGGTGGCTGAGTGTCTTTGTACTTATACTTGCATCTTCTAACCTGTTCCATTGATCCTCAGGTATATTTCTTTGCCAGTATCATGCTGATTTTATCACTGAGGCTTTGTAGTATAGTTTCAAGTCAGGAATTGAGATGCCTTCTGCCTTGCCTTTGTTGCCTAGAATTGCCTTTACTATTCTAGGTTTCTTCTGGTCCCAAATGAATTTTAGGAGTGTTTTCTCTAGATCTGTGAGGTATGTTAATGGTATTTTGATTGCAGTTGCATTAAATCTGTATAACAGTTTTGGGAGTAGGGCCATTTTCACAAGGTTGGTTCTTCCTAGCCAAGAGCAAGGAATATCCTTCCATTTTCTAATATCCTCTTCAATCTTCTTTTTAGCATAGCATAATTTTCAGCATATAGGTCTTTTACATTCTTACGTTGATTCCTAAGTATTTCATTTTTTTAGATGCTATAGTGAAGGGTGATATTTCCATATTTTTTATGTTGGTGGGTTTTTGGTTTGTGTACAGGAATGCTATTGATTTTTGAGTGTTGACTTTGTATCCAGCTACACTGCTGAGTGTGTTTATTACCTCTAGTAGTCTTTTAATGGAGTTTTTTGGGTCTTCTTTTTTAGAGCATCATGTCATCTGCAAATAGTGATAGTTTAACTCCTTCCTTTCCTATCTTTATTCCTTTTATTTCTCTCTCTTTTCTGATTTCTCTGGCTAGTATTTCCAGAACTATATTGAATAGGAGTGGTGATAATGGACATCCTTGTCTTGTTCCTGAATTTAGAGTGAAAGCTTTCAGTTTTTGTCCATTTAGTATAATGTTGGCTGTTGTTTTGTCATAGATGGTCTTTATGAGATTGAGGTGGACACTGTATATTCCGTGTTTCTGAAGAGTTTTTATCATGAACATGTGTTGGGCTTTATCAAAATCTTTTTCTGCATCTATTGAGATGACCATGTGGTTTTTGTTTTTTTCTCTGTTGATGTGGTGTATTACATTTATTGCTTTGTGTATATTAAATCATTCCTGTATTCTTGGAATGAAACCCACTTTGTCATGATATATAATCTTCTTGATGATTTCCTGCATTCTATTTGCCACTATTTTATTGAGAATCTTTGCATCAGTGTTCATTAGTGAGATTGCCCTGTAGTTCTCCTTTTTGGTTTGGTCTTTCTCTGGTTTTGGTATCAGAGTAATACTTGCCTCCAGGAATGATTTAGGGAGGATTGCTTTCTTTTCAATTTCACTGAAGAGTTTAAGGTATATTGGCATCAAATCTTCTCTAAATTTCTTGTAGAATTCAGCCATGAATCCATCAGCACCTGGGCTTTCTTTGTTGGTATATTTTTAATTATGTTTTAAATTTCAATAGCTGATATTGGGATATTCAAAATTGCTATATTTTCTTGGTTGAGCTTTGATAGTTCATATGTTTCTAGAAATCTATCCATTTCCTTTGTGTTTTCCACTCTATGTGAGTAGAAATTTTCAAAGTAAGTATTCATGATCTTTTGAATTTCCATGGGATATGTAGTAATTTCTATCTTTTCAGTCCTTATTGCTTGAATTTGGTTTTTTCTTTCTTTTTCTTGATAAGGTTAGCTAGAGGTTTGTCAATTTTGCTTATTCTCTCAAAAAACCCCAGCTTTTTGATTAATTAATTCTTTGTATATTTTAAGTTTCAATTGCATTGATTTTTGCTTTAATATTTACAATTTTCTCTCTTTTATGAGCTTTGGGTTTAACTTGCTGTTCTTTTTCTAGATGCTTGAGATGAAACATTAGGTTGTTTAATTGTGCTTGTTCTGTTTTCTTGACATGACAATTTATTGCTATATATTTCCCTCTTAGGGCTGTTTTCATTGCATCCCATAGGTTGTGGTATGTTGTATTTGCATTTTCATTGTATTGTAGGTATTGTTTTATTTCCTCTTTAATTTCATCTGTAACCCACTGGTTGTTCAAAAGGTTGTTATTCAATTTCATGTATTTATGCAGGCTTTGGAATTTTTTGCATTAATTTCCAATTTCAGTGCACTGTGTTCAGATAGTACTCATAAGATAATTTCAATACCTTTGTAGTTACTTAAGAATGTTTTATGGGATAATATATGATCAATTTTGGAGAATGTTCCATGCGCAGCTGAGAAGAACATATATTCTAGTGTGATTGGGTGGAACACTGTAAATATCTACTAAGTCCAGTTGCTCACAGATATGTTTCAGTTTATTATTTCTTTACTGACTCTTTGTCTACTTGATCTATCTCTTTGTGACAATGGTATATTAAGGTCCCCTGTTATAATTGTGTTCTTGTATATTTGGTTTTTCATGTCCATTAGTATCTGTCTTATACAGTTGGGTGCCTCTGTATTTGGTGCATATATATTTATAATTGTTGGTTCTTCCTCTTGAATTGTTCCACTAATGAGTATGTAGTGACCTTCTTTATCTCTTTTAATCATTTTAGGTTTGAGGCTCACATTGTCTGCAAATAGCAATACTCCTGCTTTTATCTGGATTCCCGTTGCATGGAGTACTGAGTGTCATGCATAGGCTCTGCTAGACCCGTGCCTCTCCCATGACTCCCACTGTCCTGGCAAAGTTCAGGTTTTCAGTGTAAGTGATCTTCTGGGTTTCTGCAGAACCTGTTGCAATTTTACCTTTCATTCCTAATTGCAAGGATTTGGGTCTTTTTTTTCCCTTTTCTTGAAAGTTTGGCTAAACTTTTGCCAATTTTATTTCATTTAAAGCTAAATTCTTCCATTTATTTATTTCTTTACATTGTTTACTTCATCTTAATTGCATTAATTTCTTTTCTGATTTTTAGATTTCCTACTTCATATGTGCTTTGAGTTTAGGTTGTTCTTTTCCTAGAAGCTTCAAGTTCAACTTTAGGTGGTTTATTTGAGCTGCTTGTTTATCTGGTGTGGGAATTACTGCTCTAAATTTGCCTCTTGGGACTGCTTTCATTGTATCCAATAAATTCCAGTATACTGTCCAGTATATTGTCCAGTAATGTACTAGTATTGTCATTTACTTGTAGAAATGTTGTGATTTCTCTTTAATTTCATCTGTGACCCACTGTTTATCCAGGCAGGTGTTATTTAATTTCCATGTTTTCATGAAATGTTTGTGGTTTCCTTTGCCACTGATTTCCAGTTTTATTGTACAACAGTTTGTTAATACACATGGGATAATTTCAATACCTTTGCATTTACCTGTGCATGCTCTATGACCTAGTAGGTGGTCTATTTTGGAGAACATCACATATGTGGCTGAGAAACATGTGTATTCTGATGTTGTAAGATAGAACACTGTAGATATCTATGTCCATTTGTTCAACAGTTGTGTTCAGTTTTGATATTTCTTTGTTGATTTTCTTCCTAGTTAACCTGTCTATTTGTGACAGTGGGATATTGAGGTTTTCCCTTACAACTGTTTCATGCATATTTTACTCCTCATGTCTGTTAATATTAGTTTTATATAAATTGGTGGGCTGGTATTTGATGCATGTATACTTATAATTATCTCTGACTTATTGATTGCTTCCTTAATGAGTATGTATTGACTGTCTTTTTCTCTATTGATAAGTCATGGCTTGAAATCCACTTTGTCTGCAAATAAAATAGCTACCCCTACTTTTTTTCCAACTTTTGGGCACATGGAGTATTATTTTCCACCCTTTGATTTTCAGTCTGTGTATTTCTTTTTGAGTTAAATGTATTTCTTGCGTGAAACATATAGTTGGATCTTTTTTCTGGATCCATTCTGCCAGTTTGTTTCCTTTGACTGGTAAATTAACACCTCTGGCATTGATAATTGTAAATAATGTCCATTAACTATACTTATCATGTTATTTTCCTATGTTGGTTCTCTTTCTTTCCTTTCTGTTTAATTACTTAACTTAACTGGTAGGTTCATTATGTTGGGGTTCACAGAGTTGTAGTCTCCCTTATCTCCTTCTAGAATCCTTTAGATTTTGGAGTTCTGGTTGATAGTCATGAGTTTCTTCAGATGTTCTTCATCATGGAAGCATCTTATTTCTCCATAGATTTTAAAAGTAGTTTTTCAGGATGAATCAAGCTGGGTTGGAAGTTGTTTTCTTTTAGGACTTGATATACTTCACTTCAAGCTATCCTTGACTTAAGGCTTTGTGTTGAGATGTCTCCTGTCATTTAAATGGGTTTTCCTTTATAAGTGATTGATTTCTTCTAACAGCTTCAATATTGTGTCCTTGTGTTGAATTTCTGAAATGTTGACTAGTACATGCCTTGGTAGATTTTTTAAAAATCATGGCTAATTAAAGTTCTATATGCCTCACTTATCTGTATATCAAATTCTTTTTCCATGCTTGGGAAGTTTTCTGCAATTCCTTCTGTGACAGATTTTTTATGTCATTTATTTTTTCACTAATTCTAATCAATCTCATATTATTCTTCTTTGGATCTTCTAGCAGCTGTTGGATTGATTTTTCATGATTCCATGTTATTTTTGAGAAATCATTCTTTTCATGATCACTAACTATAATCCTGTCTTCTATATTTGAGAATCTGTCCTCACATTGCTTCATTCTGCTGCATATACTTTCAATAAAATTTTCAATCTCATGGATATTTGATTGAATCTCTTTCATGCATTCCATTTCTTTCTTGTGTTGGGCATTCATAGTTTCCATCAATTTTCTAAGCTTCTCTATTTTCTTATCTATACCTACTCCAGATTTACTAGCAATGTCCCTCGTTATGTTCTCATCTCTTTAGTTATCTTGGAAATCATCTGTGATCTGATTTTTTCTAGAACCTCACTCATTTTGCATGTTTCTTCCACTGATATTACTTAAGATAGTTCAAGTACATGGCTTTCAAACTGTTCCACTTTATTACTTTCTGGATTTGCCTTGTGTGAGCAGAAAGTCAAGGGTTGCATTTTTTTTCTTTTTTTCTTTTAGTTTAATTCCCACATTGATGCTTATAAATTACGTATGATAGATATCTTTACTACTAATATCAGGAACCCTTAGGAAAAGTTCCTTCTCAAGGAAGTCTTATAGGTGTAACTGGCTTTTGGGTTTTCAGTCTATTGCAAGATCCTTCATTTTAAATTTATTGGGGATGAGAAACTACTGCCTATTTGGCCCAGCCCCTGATTCTTTGGCACTGGCCTTTATTATTATTTATGTACTTCAGGCAATCTCAGTCTTAGCATACAAGGTAAAATAACTGACTAAAACAATTTTATCACCTTGGCTAAAGTAGCACAAACAGTAATAACTATAGCATCAAGCATATCCTAGACAGTGACAAACTTTGGTTACCATTAATTTGACACTTTTAACCATATGAGCAGGATTGGCAGTTACATTACAAAATCTAAAACAAACCATAAAATTTTGTAAGGTAAATACCCCTTAGTATAACAATTTTACCCTCAGGGGAGTAGGTTTAAAAAGGGACAGAGGAAAAATAGAGAAATAGAAGAAATAGAAGCAAAAGGGGTTAGGTGCAAGGCTAGAGGACACAGGATAATTACATAAGCTTTGGGAGCTGGTGAAGCAGATAGGAGGGAAAGAAAGAAGGAAGAAACAGAATTAAAACAGAACAAAATAACAACAACAAAAGCTACAAATGATGTTTTCATTAGAAACAAGCACAATCAAGAAAAAGAAAAAATTAAAATTAAAAAAATAAGTAAATAAATAAGCAAAGAAAGGAAGAAAAGCAGAAAAAATGTCCACTTTGGGAGAATGTCTCTGATGCTACCAGTTTAAAGAAAGAGCAGACAGAGCCCACACCTGTATCGATTCCCCAGGCCAGGAGTAGAATTATGGAGGTGATAATCCCAGCAGACCTGGGCCCTGGTTCCATTGAAAGTCAGGCTCCCTCTAGTTTCTGGTTTTGAGGCTGAGATCTAAACTGTTCAGTCCAAAACACTTCCTGCCAGCTTGAACTCAGATCCCTACTAACTTGAACTGGGGTGTCTGACCTCCTTCCACATTGAACTTAACTGGGCCTCACCCTGGCAATTGGAGCCCTAGATGGAGCCAACCTGCAGCTACTCTGAAGTCTTAACTTTAGTTGGCCTCTTTCTAAAATGGCTACTGGCCAATCATCCTTTCCTGGGGTACATCTGAACCTGAATAACTCACCAGCAACTCCAGTCTGCTGCACCCTCTGCTCAATTCCACTCTGTGTTTCTCTGTGGTTGCTTCTGGGGTTTCCAGTAGTCACTGTGCCTTTGCGTCTGAACCACCCCTTTGACATACACTAAAAGCTGGGGCTCAGGGAGAAAGGGTCACTTGCCACCCCTGATCTACATTGTAGAGCCTCTCTTTGCTCCCCCTGTGGCCTCTAACTTCTGCTTTATAACTTTCTGGGTTCCAGGGGCCCATTTTCCTCCATCTCTTCCTCACATTGCCATTTTCTAGTGTCTGGATTCCAAACATCAGAGAGGTTGTTTGCTGCTCACTGTTCTACCATTTTCCCAGAGATTCTTCTCCTGGGTTTGAAGTCTGACCTTTAGATGAGAGCTGCATCATTGCTTGTCAGGCTCTTGAGCTCCTAGAAAGCATCTGAGTGCCAACAATTTGAATAAGACCCTGAAGTCCAACTTCAGAAACAACCATCCAGTGCTCAGCCAAAAATAAATTGAACAGTAATTTTTCAGCACTGCTTATTAAGCTTATTATATCAAACTATTTGGGCCCAAGACTTACCCTTGCCATGCTGCTCTGCAAACATGAATAATGGAGGGGAAACATTATGAGGCTATCAGTATAGGAGTTCAATAATATGACTGTGCTGGGCCCTGAGAGAGAACTGATATAATCATTTGCTTTTCCAATTTTTTAAACTGAAACACAACAACAACAATAATGACAAATTTAATGTCATTTTTTTCCAAATAGCATGAAAACTAATCCAGTTTCTAGTTAATATTTGAAGTAAGATAATGAACAACACAGGTTACTCAAAGGGCACCAGGAAAAAAAAAAGGCACCAGGGACCAACCTTGTAGTTTTAGAAATTGAAGAAGGGCATATGTACATTTCCCACTTGAAAAATGAGAAGAATCAACTGCTATGATTTCTTTGGAGGATTTTGGGGCAGCAATAGTAAAACATACCTGCCATTTGGCCAATGTGTAGGCAGAAACAATGCCTGAAGTTGTTATCAAATTCTTTTTTCTCAAGAAAAAAGCTCAAGGGGACATTTCATGAGTCCTAGAAAAGGTTAAAAGAAGTAGACAAGAAAGCATCAAAGAAGTTGAGAGATATGTAGGGTTGGGTGTAAGGACCAAGTTGGCACAGACTGCTCCAACATTGAAGCCCTAGGATTTACCAACTCTCCCACAATTGTCAACAAATGTAGGACTACAAATGTTTCCACCAACCTGTAGTTGGTTGAAGAGTCTCTCTAGGGTTCCACAGTCATTCACTCAGCCTGTGACTAAGTTACTCTCTACAAGAGATACCATGGGTCACAGCCATATCAAAGGAAGAGCAATCAAGCACATACCACCATGGAGGCTACATTTTAGTGAATAAAATTGTCTGTTTCACTTGATAGATAAAAGCAAATAAAATATAGAAGCACTATGTGGAAAACATAATGAATAAAAATAAAGCATGAGATACAGATGGAGTGTGTTAAGAGAAGAGCTGTTACAATTTATAATAGGAAAGTAAGGAAAGTTTTTATTAAGGGGAACGAGGACTTTTTAAATGGTGGGAAGAGGGTAAGGCATGTGATGTAACTGGGAAAAGGTGTCAGTAGACTAGAGAAAGCAAGTGCAAAGGCCCCTTTGGGGGAAGAGAAGAGGAGGCAGAGATTGATGTCAGTGAAGTAACCAGGAGTAAGATCATTGAAGCCTGCTTTTGCAAACTCAGCAAGGAGTCAGGAGTTTACTGTGAGTGAGACAGAACTTACTGGAAAATTGTGAGCAGAGCAGTGATTGAATTTGAAAATGAGCTCGTGCCCTTACCCAATTGTCTACCTGTACCTAATGATGTCCCTTGATAAAAGGAAAATTCTTTTTAGAGAGGAAAATGATTTCAACAAGGATCTTAAACCTTGAATTACCTGAAATTGAATCCTAAATTAATCAATAAAATTTCAGCAAGGGATTACTCCCAAATTAGAAGCGATATTGTGAGAGCACCGAATCCTAACCACTAGACCACCAGGGATAGAAGTGATACTGTTATTTGGGAAAGGGAAATTTAGAAAGGACACTCTTAGCTTAAAAACAACAGTGAGGGTTTTTGTTTGTTTGTTTAGGGATCTGGCCTCGTTAAGAGTTTTAATTCACTTGTGGGACTTTAACCAAGTTACATTTATACCTACTTGGAATGTATATTTAAATGCATGGTCAAGGGAGAGGTCAATGGATATAATTCAATTGATATCCTTAGAATTTAGTAATAAGTACCATGTCAACAAGTACTAATTATGTAATGGTAGGGTCTGAATTACTTTTACAAGCAAGATAAGGACAGGTCTCATTACAACTGTCCACAACGAGACCACTGACAGGTGGCTTCTTTACTCTTACCTTTTAATCCCATCCTAATATGATGATAAAGCACTGTGAGTACAGCTTATTGTCAAGTCTTTGGAGGAAAAGTCTACATAATCATTAGAATATTATAGAATTTTTATCAGCTATACCGATAACTCAAAATTCTTGGAAAAGCAGCGTTAAGATTAGCTGAGAGTTTTGAAAATAATTCGTGTCTCCTGCTGTTAGACAGACTGGATCAGAAACTCTAGGTCAGGTCTAGGAATTTGTATTTTAATAAGCTTTCTGGGCTATTTCTTTGCATGTTAAAGTTCAAATCCAATATCTAAGTGTTATAAAAATTGAGACTGTTGAATTACAGCTCCGAATGTTGTGTGCTGATAATACTGCTGCTCGCGGAGCTGGGACATTGGGCTTCACTGGGCCTGTCATCCATTTCCACTCTTACCACTTGCTGGCTGGTATTGAAAAGCAGTGCTAACCTAATTATGTTAAAATGTGTGAACAGACATCTCTGGTTTCTCTCTGATATACTGGAGTGCTCATGAAAGAATATACCCAGCTGTTTTCTTTGAGATCATCTTCATTCTTGCACCATCAAGAAGAGTTTAAGGTTTACACAGTAAGCAACCCATGGGAGGAAACACAGGCAGAGCAACCATATAAACCTCTGAAACTTTTTATCACTTGACTGAATCACAGTGCGTATCCTTTCTTGCTTTTAATAGAAAGAATTATTTACATGGCAACTTGAAAGACTCCATCTTGGAACTCAATGTACTTACTCTCTGTCTGGGATTTGATCTAACAGTTGTTACTAAGGGCAGGTTATACACATTCTGTTTTAGCAGTTTGTTGATAGCTTTAAAAAATCAAGAATTAAAATAAGGAATTTGTTTACTGTTTCCTTTTTTTGAAGTGTTAATATTGAAAGAAGGTTAAATTAAGAACTTTTTTGTTGTTTAAAAGGAGGAAAAAGCACACAAGTAAAAGAAAAAGAGACAAACAATAACAACAAACAAACCCAAAACAATAAACAATATAGGATTTTAAAACAGGATGATAGGAATTTATTGCATATTGTTATCTTCAAAAGAGTTGCTTAGATAACCAGATATAGATGTGAAAAACTGATCTAAAAATATGAGTATTAACTGTTCTTTTCCAAAAACTAATAGAACTAGTAGTATAGTTATCTTAGCTGTCTTATGTGTATTATATACAAATTTGTATCTTTGTCCTTTTCCCTTCCTTTTTTCCTTCTTTCCCATATCTCAGTTATTTTTCCCCTTTGATCAGTTTCTTACCTTTACACAATATTTATCATAGATTTTGCATATTTTCTCTTTCAGGTTCTTATACTAGCGAGACACTATGGTCTTTACACATGTGAGTTTGATTTATTTCACTTGTGAGTATGGTCTCAAGTTGCATCCACTTACCTATAAAAGCCTCAGTGCAATCCTTCATAGTGCAGTAGTACTCCACTGTATAAAAATGCCACATTTTTACCCATTCCTCAATTGATGGGCATTTGGGTTTGTTCCAAGATTTGGGCTATTACAAATTGTGCTGCTATAAATATGGGTGCACATATATCACTCTAGTATGATGTTCTCAATTCTTCTACTAAAGTGCCCAGAAGTAGGATAGCTGGGTCATATAAAACCTCTAATCCTAGCTTTTTGAAGAACCTCCACACTTATTTCCACAGTGGTTGCACTAGTCTACACTCCCATCCTCAGTGCAGAAAGTTCCTTTTTCCTTGTAGCCTCTCCAGCATTTGTTATTGGTTGATTTCTTAATAATAACCATTCTTTCTGGATTGAGATGGAATCTCAGTGTTGTTTTAATTTGCATTTTTCTAATGACCAATGATGCTGAACATTTTTTCATGTATTTATTTGCCATTTGTATTTCTTCATCTGAGAACTGTGTATTCATCTCAGATGCCCATTTTTGGATTGGGTCTTTGAATTTTGGGGGCTTCTTTTTTTTTAAATTCTTTATATGTTCTAGATAGAAGTCCTTTGTATGAGAAACAGTTGGCTAAGATATTTTCCCAGTTTGTGGGATTTATTTACTCTGTTGGAGATTTCTTTTGACATGCAAAAACTTTTTAATAAGATGAGATCCCAGTTGTTGAATCTGGGAAGTATTTCCCATGCAGTTTGATTTTTGTCCACAGATTCTATGCCTACACCTACATCTTCAAGATTTTTACTTACTTTGTCTTCCAGCAGAGGTAGTAATTCTGTTTTAATGTTTAGATCTTTGATCCATTTTGACTTTAGTGCATGGTGATAGACATGGTAGAGTTTTAGTTTTTGGCATATGGAAAGCTAGTTTTTTCAGCACTACTTATTAAAGAGGCTATCTTTCTGCCAGTGACCATGTTTGGCCCCTTTGTCAAAGATAAGGTTGCTGAGTGTGTTTGTAGTTGTGGGTATATTATCTTATCTATTCCATTGATATTTAGGTCTGTTTTTATTCCAGTGCCATGCTGATTTTATCACAGTAGCTTTGTAGTATAAATTCCAGTCAGGGATTGTGATGCTTCCCGCCTTCCCTTTGTTGCTTCGAACTGCCTTTGCTATTCTAGGTTTCCTCTGGTTGCAGATAAATTTTAGGAGTGATTTCTCTACTTCTGTAAGGTATGCTAATTGTATTTTGATTGGAATTGCATTAAATCTGTATAATATTTTGGGGGAATGGCCATTTTCATATTTTTCTAAAGGAATGTCTTTCCATTTTCTGAGATCCTCTTCAATTTCTTTTTTCAGAGTGCTGTGGTTTTCACTGAATAGATCTTTTACTTCTGGTGTTAGATTGATTCCTTAGTTCATTTTTCTGGATGCTGTTGTGAAGAGTGTATTTCCCTCATTTCTCTCCCAGTGAATTTATTGTTTGTGTACAAGAATATTACTGATTTTTGAGTGTTGACTTTGTATCCAGCTACATTGCTGAATTTGTTTATTACATCTAGAAATCTTTCAATGGAATTTTTGGGAGTTTTCTATGTAGAGTGTTATGTCTTCTGCAAATAATGATAATTTAACTTCTTCCTTTCCTATCCTTATTCCTTTTATTTCTCTTGCTTGTCTAATTGCTCTGGCTGTTTCCAGAACTACACTGAATGGAAGTAGGGATAATGTACATCTTTGTCTTGTTCCTGATTTTAGTTTGAAAGCTTTCAGATTTCATCCATTTAGTAAGATGTTGGCTGTTGGTTTGTCACATATGGCTTTTATCACATTGAGGTGAAGACCATCTATTGTGATTTTCTGTAAGGTTTTTATCATGAATGAGTGGTGGATTTTGTCAGAAGATTTTTCTATATCTATTGAAATGATTATGTGATTCTTACTTTGACTCTGTTGATATATTTCTGTATGTTGAACCACCACTTGATTATGGTGTATAATCAACTTGACAATTTTCTGTATTCTGATTGCCAGTACTTTACTGAGGATTTTTACATCTATGTTCATTAGGGAAATTGGCCTGCAATTCTCTTTTTTGGTTGGGTCTTTCTCTGATTTTGCCATTAGGGTAATACTTGCTTCCAGGAATGTGTTAGAGAGATTTGTTTCCCTTTCAGTTTCATTGAAGAGTTTGAGGAATATTGGCATTAATTTTTCCCTAAATTTCCTGCAAAATCCAGCAGTGAATCTATCAGGACCTCTATTTTTATTTGTTGGTAAGATTCTAATTACATTTTAAAGTTCATTAAAATTGGGTTATTTGGGAGTTTTACATCTTCTTGATGCAGATTTTATAACTGATATGTTTCTATGAATGTAAATTTCTTCTGTTATTGAATCTATGATAATAAAAGTTTTTGTAGTAGGTATTTATGATCTTCTGTAATTCCACAAGGCCTGTAGTGATTTTAACCTATTCATGTCTTATTGTATGGATTTGAGTTTTTTCTTTCCTCTTTTTGATAAGGTTGGCTATCAATTTTATTTTATCAATTTTATTTGTTCTTTCAAAGAACCAACTATTAAATTCATTAATTCTCCATATTGCTTTCTTAGTTTTAATTAAATTGATTCCTGCTCTCATTTTTATAATTCCCTCTATCATTTGGGCTTTGGGCTTAATTTGATCTTTTTCTAGAAGTTTGAGGTGCAACATTATGTTGCTTATCTGTATTCATTCCATTTTCCTGATGTGGCAATTTACCACTGTAAATTTCTCTCTGAGGACTGCCTTCACTGTGTCACACAGGTTTTGGTAAATTGTATTTGTATTTTGGTTCAATTGTAGATATTGTTTAATTTCTACTTTAATTTCTTCTTGATAAACATACCACAAGATGGTTGTCATTGCCATCGCACTTATATCATTCATTACTTCCTGAAAAAGCACCTAGAATTTATGGCCCACAGTTGCAGCAGGCTTTTTTTGGACAAATAAACAGGCATAAGATGACCCACTGTGCCCAGAATTTTTCAAAGTTTGATATTTCAAAGTTTATCTCTAGCTATATATAAAAGGCAAAATCAAAATCTACACAAAAGTTGCCATTCCATTCATGGGAAAAATGTGTCTACTCCCATTTACTAAATCTGAGTCAATTTGTGATAAGAATCAATGATAACAATGGATTATAAACTATGAAATATATATATCTAAGTGCCAATATAAATCTTTAAACAGATAACTGATGAAGAAGGAAAGATGGTTTTAAAGTAGAATATGAACTGATAAAATGGAGGGCATGATGGGGTTAGCAGATCACTTGTTTTCAATCATATAATCCACTCAAGCAATAGCTATCAATGGATACTCAAACTGATGAATAAAAGGTTTAATGATTAATAAATACTTTACTCTGAAGTGACTTTCCTTCAAATTACCTACTATTTAATTTTATTAAACTGCAAAATTTGACAAATTAACAAATTAAAGTTAACAAATTAAAATGTTAACAAAATAAAAATTAACAAATTAAAGTTAACATCATCATTATTGTAACAAATCTGTTTGCTCCACCTGGTTATAAAACCGAGATATGTTGAAAGGACTGGTTCCATAAAAGGAAATATAAAGCAGAGGAGGGTAGATGGTCATGGTAAGGTTCTTAACTTCTATTTGTTCTTAGTATCAGGCTTTATCAATAGGAACTACCAGCATCACTAAAAAGGGGAGGTTATTGTCTCTTTCTTTCAAAATATGGGGGAATCCAATGTTGATTTGGGGTCTGTAAAATATACACTCAAAGAAAGACCTTTTATTTTTTAAAGATTTCTTTCTTAGGGCACCACTTCTATCTGAAGAGCAAGTACCTTTACCTCTAAAAAATATTTAGTCAAAACTGTTCAAGGGATACTATGGCACTGAGAAATTTAATTGGGAATTTCTTGAATTATAAAACTTTAAATTTGGGACTTAACTCTATTTTAAAAATGAGAAATTTATTCCTATACATATAAAATAGCCTTTATTATAAATTTATATTTGTGTTCATTTAATCTCAATTTTTAATTTAATTTTTATAGTTTGTTTGATAAGCTGAGAATACATCCATTGTGATTAATATCCAATCTTATGAAATGTGAGATTAATAGTTTTAAAATTTGCATAACTTTTCACTCCCTGACATTTCAGCTAAAACAATTCAAACTGTCTTTAAGCCTCTCAACTTCTGAAGTATAGCAGTGATCTAAAAATTTAATTATTGTATTTCAGTTTTGGAAGTTCATTACTGTAGTTTTCAAGGAAAAAGAGCTGTTCACTGCTGTAGTTTTCAAGAAAAAATATTTTTACTTTGAGGGAAAAATAAAAGATTATCCACATGCATTTATTTTCCTAAGAAGCCATAAGTAACTGAAAAAATTGACTTAAAGATAGAAATAACTGTTCCTCCCTACATTGTTGGACCTGGTAATTGGCCTGGCAGGAGGCCAAATGTCTGGCTCCTCCTCCTACATCATGGATCCAACAACCAGCCCAGCAGGAGGGGTTCAGGTGACTGACCTCTGCCCATTACATAAATGGGACCAGGTGACCAGAGGAATGCCAGCCACACGGTAGGACCCTGACTAGGGTTCACATGATGGACAGGCAAGACAAATGGGACAGAAAAGCCTAAAGAAACATTAACAGTAGCAGCCAACAAGTGGTAAGTTAGGTGAACCACCATTATGCTTCAGAACAAAGGCACACAGAATAGAAGCAAGAAGATGTATTGCTGAGTTTCTTTTTCTTTTTTTTTTTTAATTTATTTTTAGCTATCTTTGTTTTTTTCCCCCTTTTTTAATCTTTTATTTTCTCTTTTCTAAATGGCTGGTGAGAACTCTAGTCACAGAAAACTAATCCCATCCCCGAACCCAGAAACTTAGTTCAGGTTATCCCTTACTTATTCCTTTGTTCTTTCTTTTCTGCCCTCTTCTCTAGTTTCCCAAAGCTTGTGGAATCAGCTTGCATCCTCCAGCCTTAGTTAGACCACCTTTTAAGTTTTCTTTGTTTTATCCACTACCATTCTTAAATATTCCCACTACAGAATGCAGCCATTCTACAAAGAGGAAAC
>PVJX010000542.1:117866-240574 GCA_004027295.1 Dolichotis patagonum | reverse complement strand
ATTATGACAGCTATTGCTGATTTAATATTATCCTTCTTAGAAGTCCTACCATGCTTTTTTTTTTGCTCTATTACCATTGGTTCTGTCTACCACATTGTGTCTCATTGGAATTTGAATATGTGTGATAGTTCAAACAAATTTTTTTCTTTTTTATCAAAAATGAGATATTATAATACCCATTGATCATTTTCTGTTATTCGGTTCAGAAAGCCCTGGAATTCTTTCACTATATGCATGGCTTTATACTATTATGTTATGTTTGATATTATTATAATTGAAACTATGCTCAACTATAGCAGAGTAAGAGATATGGCGTTAGATACTGTTGATGTCCAGTTGACTTAATGTAAAATACTGTGTTACTTATGTTGTCCTCTTCTGATCTGCTCTGTACTGCCCCCTTTTGTTTTATTCTCTTTTAAATAAAAAAAAAAAAGAAAGAAAATTCGTCCAAAGGGTCCAAAGCAGGAAAACACATGGATGTACAATACAACAGCATGGAGGAACGAGAGGAAAAGCAGCCCCAAGCCCTCACCTGTATCTCTAGCCCCCTCTGCAGAAGAGACCAGGGCCCCAGCTCTGTTTCCAGCTCTTCACTCTCATCTCACACCCATTGTTTTTTATACAGCACTCTCAACTCCTATCGGTCAGCGGGAGATAGTGCTTACTGATTTGTTGCCTATGTTGTTTACTTTTGAAAGAATGCCCAGCGGGGACATATTCTCACAGCATCTGGCCTCTAAGAGTCAACACAGGGAAAATATTTTATTTCTCATTCTGGGAGCTTGGCTTCTAGGTGGCTGAGGTTTTCCTGTGTTTGGCTTCTTCAAGGGCTGGAAAGCGCCACAATGATCAAAGTGACTCTGTGCCTGCTCAGTAGCAATGTTCCTTGCATCTGTAAACCACTGTCCCATATAAAGATCTCTGAAGTTTAGCATAACCTGTGTGTCTTGGGTTTTTAAAAATGCTGTTACAGTTGTTTGATGCAGCCAAAAGGTTAAAGTTTCCTTTATTTTCTATCACATTTTTGCTCTAGACTGGTCCAGATACACAGAGCTGCCCCAGGCCATTGGGTTACAGTCCTGAATGGGAAGATGCTGCTCTAACTCATTCAGGCTTGATCATAGCTCAGAAGACTACTTCATTCCATAGTTAAGGAACTACGTCTGTATTAGGTTTAAAAGAGCAAGTTGAGAGTCAGTGTCATGTGTGGGCCATGGGGAGCACAACTCGTGCCAACCCTTTCTGGTATGTGGGCTCGGAAACAAGAAGAGCCAAGGTCCCCCTCCTTTCCATGAGTGACCAGTTGACCCAGAGAAACACAGGTTGAGATGATAGCTACTGAAGTAAAATACAACTGAATGCTTGTAGTGTTGAGTGTTTCATTGACTTTGCAGGCCTAAAGCTGGTAGTCTGATCATCCATTTAAGGACGACAATACACAGTATAGCATCTATGGGGGTCTCCTTCTAAGGGTGGTGGCCACTGTTAATTCCCTATTATCTTGTTTCAAAGTCCTGTATCTTTTTCATTGTTGTTTTTGTTTGGTTTTATTCTGTTTTGTCTTGTCTGATTTTGTTATATCTGATGGAATGGGCAACTATTTCAAGGATAAAAAGATATATTATGGTAGCTGTTTTGGATTTACTATTATCTTGTTTTGAAGTCCTGTATTGCATTCATTGTTTTGTTTTTATTGGTTCTATTCTGCTCTGTTTTGTTTGATTTTACTGTGTCTGATGGTATGAGAAGCTGTTTTGAAGACAAGAGGCATTGTGGTAGCCACTGTTGATTTCCTATTATCTTGTTTTGAAACCGTGTATCATTTGCACGGTTTTGTTTTGATTGGTGGTGTTTTGTTTTGCTTTGTTTTATTCTCTTTAAAATAAATTTTTTTTAAAAAATAAATAAAGGATCAAGTTGATGAGGACATTCCTTTGTGCATTTATGTACCTATCTCTGATGGGTACTGTGAGCCAGAAAGAAGGAATGATCTGGTCTGCTGTTTATTCAACTATAGTGAAGGGCAAAGTGGATTTTTAAGGATGAAATCATTTTAGTGGATTGATTCCAGCTTCTCATTTGTCACTTCTTTATCAGAATTGTCAACATGAAGCAGAGTAAATCAAGCGATTCATTCCTTCTCCTCCTCTAGCAAATCCATGGCATGTGTGCCAGGTATTCCAGGCAGAAAAGCAGTCATCTCATAATTAGAAGGAAAAATGGAGGAGGCAATGGAGTTTGGTGGTTAAGAACTCAGTTCCGTTGGGATTAAAAACCATTTTAGGCAAGGGATTCACCAATGAGACCTTAGTCTTTCAGGGTTGAGATGGGGATTAAAGGAGATGAGAGTATGCTGTGCTGGCATGCGGTGAGATTATATAAATGTTAAGGATTCTAGTCATTATTATTAGCGCCAAGACCATCCCAGGGGACACACATCCATCTTGTGGCCTTCAGGACAATTCACGAAAACTCTGTACGCAAAAGAGACAGCGGCACTGGGTGTGCCGTCTGTGGAGATGGGGATTGTTGGAAACCACTCAGTCTGCATTGAGATGAGATGATGGCTCCACTGTGCCCTCTGCCTGTCAGACCCAGTAGGACACTGGGTCACTGTAAGACTGGCCAGCCTCAGAGACTGGTCAGATCCTAGACTATACTTGCCACTGCTCATTTGAACTTAGAAACTTTAGGGGGACAGAGACAAGAATAACTGCATGAAGCTAGTGTAATAGTGCACACCTATAACCCCAGCACTCTGGGAGGTGAGTCAGGAAGATTGCAAGTTCTAGCCCAACATGGGCAATGTATTCATCTAGGCAGAGCCTGTCTCAAAAAAGGACTTGGTGAAGAAGCTAAGTGCTAAAGCTCTGTTTTCAATCCCCAACAAGAAAAGGAAAAAAAAGAAAAAAGAGAGTCCGCAAAGGTTGCACACACGTTTCTTTTCCACTAAGTTGGTTTTGCACGTGGTCAAACTCTTCTGTAGCCAGAAGGGGGCACTGTTGATTTACAAAATTCTGCTCTGAGGTCTGGGGAGCCCTGTGCTTCTGTCCTTGGCTTTGTTAGGGTGGCAGTATCATTCCTAGGTGACCAGAGGAGAAAAACAATAATGCAAAAAGAAGCCTTTTGTCTGTTATAGAATACAGGCAGAACAAAAAAAAGTGTCGAGACAGATTGTTTACATTTTATTAAGGCGTGGAAAATTACATATGAAATTTTAAAAAGAAAGAAACTCAGCAGAGAAAAGTGCATTCAGATGAAACTGATCAAGATCCCGTCTGGAAAAACCACTGTCTGAGGAATCAGAGGGAACTTTAGTGTGGCTGTTTATTTTCAGAATCACAACTATCCCAAAAGAGGTGGGAAAGAACTGTCGAGAGTTTGGGGGAGCCCGGGACAAACTGCTGAACCGCTTGAAAACAGAAGTTTTTGATAAGCACCAGACAGAGCGCCCCCTCTGGCCGGAGCGCCTCTTTTTCCCTTCTTGGCCGCGGCCCCTGCGAACCACTTTACCATTTGTAACAGGCCAGTTTCTAACGAGGCAATAATGGGCTTATTTATAATCCTGGCGTGAAAAATGGCAGTGGAGCTCCAGTTCACAGCCCAGGCGGGCTGCGTTTTCCTGGCTCTCCTGGAGACCAACAGCCTAGTATGTGGGTGACAGGACTAGAGCTCTTTCTGTGTTTGGGTTCTTTTCCTTTTCATTCCTCTCACATTTCCCTCTCTATGATTTCTTTCTGTGAGGGCGAGAGCTGGAAGGAAACACATTCCAAATGCAAACACAAGCGCGCTGACGATGAGCCAAAACCTCCGGGCCATAAAGTCCTACTGCGAGGCCGCAGAGAAGCTGCTGGAACTCAAGGATGTTCCGCGCCCCAGCGTGCTGATGCCACGCCCATACGTAAATGATGTCGCCACGCCCACATGTAAATGTTTGTTGTTGCCACGCCCAAATGTAAATATTTGTTGGACGAGTGACTCATTGATTGGCTGAATCTTCAAGCTTCTTCAAGCCCCAACTTCTTCAAGCTGAATCTTCAAGCTTCTTCAAGCCCCAACTTCTCATAATTGTGGATATGAAAACTGACAAAACTATGAATATATATCTAATTTTTGGAAAAGTTACCATTTCCTCCTACTATTTCAGTATTTTCATATATTATCAGGTAAGAAAATTGGAAATCTTTCACTTTGTGGGGAGCTATAGAAAAACCCTAAAATTATTGATGAAGCTAAAAGAAACAAGAGTGGTTGCATATGTGAGTGTATATCCCTGCTTTTTATTGTTATTATTATTTTCAACACCTTGAGGAGAAACACATTCATCAGCAGCTTCCTATCAATTCTTCATCCTATTACCACTAACCTGCAGGCTCATGATTTCAGACCCGTCTGAGGCTAAGCTGTTGCATTGAGTACAGTCTGTGTTCACAGACTATCATAAAATCCTTTTAATATTCATTCAAAGGTGCAAGCTCTTGGACCACAAAGGTCCCTTTTTCTGATCCCTTCCTCAAGCCCAGACCTGTTTGGAGACTTGGCATCTTGCCTTGCAAGCAGAGCACGAAGGCCAAACAAAACCTTCGTTTTCATTGCTTGGAACAACGGTCAATTCTTGAATGCAATTACTTAGAACAAATTAGGAGTTTAGATCCAGGAGCCTGGGGCGCTCGAAAGATTATGGAAAATAGGAGGAAAATGGTTCAAGATTTCCCTAGGCATTCCAAGGCCACACCGTAGAGAGGCCTGTGTGACTCTGACAGTCAGGAGTGAGCTTTTACCACGAACACCCTACAGCAGTGGTGGCAAACCTTTGGCATGCATGCTGTAGACAGCTGTCTGGTATCACGGAAAGTTCTAGGAGGTTCACCATCACTGCCCTCCAGCATCTTCAAGGGAGGAAAAAGTGGCGCCTGTATTCTCCACATGCAGAGAACGTTTTGGCAGAGTTGCCTTATTCCATTCCAAATGTGGCTAGTTCCTCCTTTTTATATGCATGCTTAGATGCTTCCCCCATTGAAGAAGCTTTGTTTTGTATGGTAATAGAAAGCAAGGAATTGCTTCTTCATCATCAGCTTCAGACTCTAGTACAAAAAACCAAAAAGGCTATATCCATAAAAGATGGAGCTAAGCCGGGTATGGCGGTACATGCCTGCCATCCCAGCACTCTGGAGGGTGAGGCAGGAAGATTGCCACGAATCTGAGCACAGCCTGGGCTACATAGTGAGTTCAAGTCCAGCTTGGACTACAGAGTGAGCCCTGTCTTAAAAAAAAAAAAAAAAAAAAAGGAGCGAAAGGCAGACCCATGGATTTGAGTATATACTGCACAAGTCATGAGTGTACAAGAAGAGAGGAATATTCTGGGTGTGAAAGAAAGGTGGAACCTTAAATACTCCAGGGGGTACCTAAGCTAGGGGTGGAACACAGCACATCCTCAATTGCTGTGCTACATCCCCAGCCCAGATAGAGGGACTTTACTAAGGTTCAAGTTGCTTTTATTTAGCAGGGTTATTAGGAAATTACCCACTGAATGGCAAGAAAATCATTCTCCTTAAACAGCATCTTAAGGAATCATCATAAAAACAAGCAAACTTACCCCCAGCCAAGCACCGTGGTTTGGGCTTTAAGCACGCTAGTTTATTTAATCTGCAAAACAGCTTTCTCACCAGGTACTGTTATTATCCCACGTTGCAGCTCCGGAAATGAAGGCACCAAGAATTTATAGTGCAGCTCTTGCCCCAAAGACCCAGCTGGCAAACACGGAGGCAGGAATTCAAGCTTGATTCTAGAGTTACTGTCCTTAGTCACATAACCACATAAAATAAAATACCATGTGGACATAAAGCAATGGGAATTTAAATGTTCAGTATCATTTATCTCCAAGTTGTGGGTTGATGGCTTCTCTTTTCTGTATTTTCCAAATTTCTACTATGCATTGCTTTTGTAAGCAGAGAAAATAGTCAATGCTGCTTTAAAGCCCTGCCCCTCCCTGGAATAGAAAAACTTCAGCAGTCTAGGTACTTGATTTGCTAATGGCTAAGTTTTACATAGTAATTCTAGGGACAAAGGACTCAAATGTGTCCCTCTGCAAGTCCCATCAGCAGCCAATAAACTGTCTACCCTTAAGTCATCTGAGGCTGTGTAAGGTGTGGGGCCTCAGAGGAAGAGAGAATTTCCCAGCTTGAACAACACTTCCCAGGGGGGTCAGCATGAACAATAGTACCTAGCACTTAACAAAAACAGACTTTCACACAAAAATTTCATTAAACAATCATAATACGAAAGTCAGTTCTATTCATAGATGCCGGCAACGAGCGACCTGAATTTGAAATAGAGAATCATACTATAATCAATTTAATTTACAGGATACATGAGTGGGTACAGCTAATAGACATTAGAAACAACTGAAATTTTTAAATATGACCCGAAGAATAAGACATATTTAACACAAACATGGTGATTTAAAAATGACATAAACACAAACCAAGACTTAGAAAATATGCTGTCAATTTAGGCCCCTTCTTTTCCCACAGCAAAAAAAACCTGACTTACAGAATGCCGCCCACTTCTTGCATTGCTGGCCTGTCCTTTTCGCTGACTGGGCTTCGTTAACAGACAGATCTTCCCACTCTTTTCGAAAATAAGAGAAATGCGGATGGGAGCTGAAGCCTCACTTCCTAGGCCTGCAGACATGCTAGGTGCTGAGGTGAGCATAGTGCCGAGCCCCCGGGTCCTCTCTGGGGAACGAAGGACTGGCTCTTCCAGTTGCTGGTGGCACAACTGCCACTGCAGAAAGGCACCACTGTGCCCTAGGCCATGGTCCCTGCCCTGTGTTTGGTTGCTGGGGAATATGGCCTTGTCTAATCTTAGCCTTCTTATCTTCATGGGGGACAACTCCACGGTCAGTCCAGCTCCAAGGGTCCCCAGGGGTCAGTGAGGCCATGGCAGAGACTGTCACAGCACAGCCTCTCCCCCTGCCTATCTCCTCTCTGCCTTCCATAGGTGTCCATCCCAACTGGCCAGGCACCAGCATCGCATCGTGGACTCAGGATCAGCACAAATCTTCGGTGCTATGTGGCTCCTGGCCACACAGCCTCTTCAGGGCAGGGCCTCAAGCTATCTAGCAAGTAACCAAGGAAGGAAAGTGTATCATCCTCTTCATACAGATCTCAGAAGTGGATCACAGAAGAAAGAGGGTACTTCCGGAACACAGTGCCAGCAGAGAACCTGTCTGAAATCTGGGTGAGGCCGGGAAACAGCAGGAGTCAGAATGGCAGCTGCCTGGCTCACGGGTTTGCTTTAATCGCTGGGCCATCCTGTCCCTGCTCCCAGGATTGTACCATGGTAATTAAATCATTCTCATTAATTCAGCCCAAGTGTAAATTAGGAAGGAATGAAGATAAATTAGGTTTGAAGACAGCTAATACATTTAACCCCATGCTGTTTATTTTGTGGACTAACAGAATAACGGTTGAGAGAGGCAATAACAAGGCCAAAGCCTTGGCTGCAGCTTCTTATTAGCATTAAAGAATGAAACCATGGACTGATCACAAGGCAGAGGTAGAGGCAGGGTCCCGGGGGCTGCACAATGCAGAGAGGCAGCATTTCCCGAGTTGTCTGAGACTTGCACAACCCTGTCTGTGGTGGTCCAGTTTGATCACAGCTCTGCAGAAAGCTTCCTGCCGTACGGGCCTCACTTTACCTTCCAGTAGGTAAGTGGGTGACAAGAGTTACTTTAGGACTGGCTTCGAGAAGCTGTAAAATTACAGCTCGAGTTGCTAGGTCATAAATATGTGAACTGGCAAATCACTTTCAGCTGTGAGATAACCACAAGCAACTGCCCAACAGCCTGAAAACTTTGATAGATCGGCTTGGGGAAAGCAGTGTACCGTTAGTATAGCAGGCCAGCAGGAGCATGAGCACTTTCCCAAAATGCAAGCTTAGTTCTTGTATCTTTCAGCGGGAAAATATTCTCCAGTTTTTACAACCTACATAAACTAATTTCTTTACCTTTGTGCTGCTTATCTCCCGGAGGCAGATGACGCAGTGTAGATGGTCACTGAATACATTTCAAGGTTTTTCAGGATATAACCTTTCCCCCTCTTACTGATGCACAGCAAGGGACAACATAAAGATAAGAAAAGACACAGAAAAATGGTGCCTGTGGCTGGTGACACAGGTCAGCGATTTCATTTTGTTCTCAGCCCTTCCTGCTTAGTGAAGCTCTTTGCAAAGAGAAGTGAACTTTGCTGTCCCCTAGAATAAGGACACTGCACACTCCAGGTGGTGAACATGCGATAGAAACAGATTACCTGTCCCTACTGTGGTGGCGCCCTGTGGTCACCAACTGAGACCCTCAGGCTACCAACTGAGATACGGCAAGCTTCGTTCCTAGTCCTAGGCGGGAGTCATCAAGGACAGGTAGACTTGGTGACTGCAGCAAGAAGGCACAGTCCTTGATGAGGAAAAATGTTGACTCTTACATACAGAATGTGGGTGACATCAACATTTTGTCTTCACAACTAACCCACTTGGGTTATGGTCACTTATGACCCAGATAAAGACGGCGAGACAGTGTCTCAAAGGCACACTGCAGTCTGTGTCAGAGGCCACAGGAGCATGTTTTGAAAAGTCTCACAGAATAGCTAGTTTCCACCTCCATCTTCTCAACACCTGGCGTCTACAGTTTCCATCCCTCTGGTCTCTGCTTCTTTTCTGCAAGCATCGGCTCTGCTCGCCTCCTTCCCTCAGCTTCCAGCCCCTCGGCATCTGCACCTGGTTCTCACCTTGAGTGGATCGGGCCTGTCTGGCTTCCTGGAGCTCTTTGGGGCCTGGACTGCACTAAACATTAAAATGGAAAACATATTAAAGGGCTCTCGGTTCGGCTGACAAGTCAATACTAACAAAGGACTTCAGAGGGCACTGTTTTTCTTTGGAAGGAACGAGGTTTCTCAGAGCGCAGGGGCAGAAGAGAGAATGGAATTTGGATAAAGGACCCACAGTCTGAGCTCAGCAGCCTGTGGTCCCTAGAAGCGCAGGTAGAGCCTCCTCGGCCAGTTTAAACCACTTCTGACCTAGTATTTTAAGGAAAAGGAAGGTGAAGCTTGGCGGGTGTAGAGAGGGCAGAGTAATCGCCGCCGCGGTGACTTCACACGGCCAGGCAATTCACAATTCCCTGGGCCTATTTCCGCACCGGGAGAGAAGGGGCTGCAGCGGTAATCGCCGCTAGTCTGTGCACTGACTTTATCCCAAATGCCGAATGAAAACCCAATCGGGCATTTTTGCTCCCCGCAGAGAGACGACTTCAGTGCAAAAGCTTACAAAAAAAATAATAATAATAAACGAATTCTTAGTGTTCGCCCCGCGCCTTTATTTTCCGAATGACCTTCCTTTCGCCTGGCACACGGGTCATCGAGGGTGTGTGTGTGTGTGTGTGTGTGTGTGCGCTGGGCTTTCGCCTGTGAACCCCAGCCATCATCAAGCCATAAAACGCAGGAAAGGCCAGTGTGAGAGCCGGCTTCCCGCTAAGGCAGGGCAGAGCTCGCTGTGCACCAGCGCCGCGGCGATTGGCTGCGGAGCGCGTGGCTCGCGTCCAGACAGCGCCCGGGCGAGGCTGCGGGACCGCGCGGGGCAGAGTCCGGCGGGTGGGGGCCCCGGGGTGACGCCGGCTCTCGAGTTCGTACAACCAGCGAGAAACCTAAACCCCAACCTGACCCACTCCAGTGTCCCCACAGTGACCAGACTTGTGGGCTTCCCCTGGCCACTGTTCCTCTCCGGTGTCCCACCCGCCAGCTTGCTCTGGTGCAGGGGCGCGTAGCACAAGCGCCCCCTCGGCCCTGGCCACCCAGTCTCCGCCGGCGCGGGCAGCGGCACCGCGGAGTGCACCAGCCTGGGCTGCGCGGCCTGCCCTGTCTTCTCCTGTGCTAGGTCCCTCCACTACAGGCCATTCATAGTAGTAGATTGCAGGGAGGCGCGGACCCTCTGAGCTGGGAAAACTTATTTTATCCGCGGTCCTGGAGGGCTGCAGCCGAAGGGACTGAGAGCGCGCGTCCGCTTTGTCTCTGCGCTCCCGAGCCCCTCCCCCGCTTCCTCTGCGATCACTCCAGACTCGCTCTCCCGGGCTCCTCTCCTCCTCCTGCTTTCTTCCCTCCTCCCGCTCTTCCTCCCTCCCCCGAGGCCGGCTCTTTGCATGCGCGCCCCCTCCCCTCCCTTCCCTTCCCCTCCCCTCCCCGTAGCGCTGCTTATAGCCCGGCGCGCAGGGCTGGGCGCAGAGCGCTCGGCAGCCGGCGAGGAGGTGGCGCGGCGGAGCCCGGGTGCAGACGCCAGGCGGCCGCCGGCGCGCACAGCGCTTGAGCTCCCTCCCCCGAGCGCGCACCGCCCGCCTCCTTCCGTGGCGCCTTGCGGCCGCGGGCTCGCCAGCCTCTGAGACAAGCTCCGGGAGACACGCCGCGGAGCCCTCACCGGGGACCACGAGGACAAGGCGAGCCGCCTGCCGCGTGTGGCTCCTCCAGCCCCTGCCCCGGCAGCGATCGCCTGTCCGGCGGGCGTCCCATGCGTGCTCCTTTCGCACGGCACTGAGACGCCCGTGTCGTCGCCTCTCCGCCCGTGACCGAGGCAGGAACCCAGCGGCTGTGCGCAGAGGCGTCTCCAGTGCTGTGAGTACCCCACCGCCCCGACCTGTTGCGGAAGCCGCGGGTGTGCCAGTGGTGGCCGTGGCTGCGGGGGGCTAGCGGGCGCTGGGCTGGGGCAGCTGTCCTGGGGAGGGGACGTTTGTGGCCGCCCCTGCCCTAGTACACCCCGCAGCACCCGGACTCTGCGGGAGGGGCCGGGGCGCCTCCCCTCGGCCGCGCGCTGCCCGGGCAAGCCGCGGATGGAGCCAGAAACCACCGCGGGGACGCGACCGGCCAGCCTGGCTCATATTGCATCCTCCCTGGTTTCGGGAGAAGTTGGGGACACTCACAGATGCCCCTGGAGCGGGCCACTTCGCTCTGGCCAAATGTCTGTGGCAATGAATGAAAACTGACTTCTCTTTTGCGCACTTGGTTTGCAGTGCAACATTCTTAATCAAAGAATAAGAATTGCTGGGCGGGGTGGAGGTGAAACTTTGAACTAGTTGGACATGCAATTTGGTGCTGTCCTCACAGGCACCGTCAGCGTATTCAAAAGCGTTGCAACTACTGCAGAGAGCTGAATGTTAAAAATTATTTTTAAGAGGCTGGGGATTTAGCTCAGTGGCTTAAGCACCTGCCTGGCAAGCACAAGGTCATGAGTTCAATCCCCGGTACCAAAAAAAAATTATTTTAAAGATATTTATGATGTTGCATTGTTACCAGTATGTAAATACGTGAGAATATCTGCCTGGTTTCTCTATTGCTGGGATTGCAATCCGATTTACAGTCTGGAGACGTGGGGGCGCTAAACATTGCAGGAAGAGAGTAAGGAGCCTTAAGGGACTTTTGAGTTACTAGAACTAAAAGCCCCTTTGATGTTCGCAATAATAGCAGCCCTTTTCTCTGTCTTTGTAAAAGCAGGTTAAGTATATGTGTGCATGCAAATATTGGACCTCTGGGGGCTTAAAAAATGCCAAAAGAATGATTCACTTCGTGTTGAAGGTGCATTTACTGTCTAAATGGTCACTTTGCTGATATGTTGATGTTTGCCTAATTCTAAAGCAGAAAGCAAGTCGTTCCCTTGGGTTTTCAAATGCACCATTTATTTTAATCATACATTCCTGCAGAGATGTTACACTTTGATGGTGACATGCTTTTCCAGTTGGATGGGGTCCAAGATGACAAGCTGGGCTGTCTCTCCTGGCTCTCTGGGCCAACCTGGAAAAGACAGCAGCATAGACACAGGGTATAGAAGATGCACATCCTGTATCCTGAGGTCCTCTAAACAAAGTTTTCCTTGAGAGTGCACCTGGTTGGGAATGTTGTTTTATCCCTGCGAACCTCATGTTCAGAAGCACGGTCTGGGCCCTGCAGGATTCCATCCCAAGGAGCAGGCTGTTTGATGCTTCTGCCTAGTTCTTCTGCCAGAGCTGCCTTTTTTCTAAAGAGGAGGCAGCTTTCTAGGAGTAGAGTATTGAGAGCTCTAGACTTTCAATCGCGCTCCAGATACTAAAGGTTGAATGCAGTCATTCAAAAATCAACCACAGTGGTGGAGCATGAAAGATGGATGTCCGAACACTCCAGAATTCTGGTGCATCCAGGGCCCTTAGCTCTCATTCTCCAGGGTTCTGGGCTTTGGTTAAAATGGACTTGCAGGTAGGGGGAGTTCAGGTGGGGGTGATGCTTGACTCCTCTCAATTTTTCATATCCCAAGCCACTGTGGAGATTTCTAAGTGCTTTATAAAGTCTAATGCTAGAATTTGAGGTGTGCGACTATGTTGCCTGCTTTCTCCCACCAAGGGGTGTTTATACATAACAAAAAGTTACATTCCAACAGTAAAGGCAAACAAGTTACATCACCTAATGATATGTGGTCTCAATGTCAAAGTCATGCTAGGCACCTGCTTTTGTTGTTCTCAATGCCTTCTCTCACAGATGGTTGGGAAAGTATAGCTTAGTATTTCTAGCCCATACATCTGGTAAATCATTCATTTGCATTTATTAACACATGGAATATAAATTAAAAAATAAATATCTGAGGAGTTGAAGGAAAACAGATGGCTTCAGCTGCACTATGGGGACTGGCTATTCTGGGTTTGGAACAGACGCTGTAACCAGTTACAGTTTACCCTCTGGGGGCACAAAATTTCCTCAGGAACCCATGGACAGGCGAGTTTTTAAGGGCGTTATTCTTTTAAAGTAGCAGAGGGAGAGTGTGCAGTCTGTTTATACAAGGGGCAGGGTTTGGTTTTTGAAGATGGATGATAGGCATTTCCCATGTCTTTACCCTACTGGTTTTTTACTGCAGAAAGCCAGAAAGGTAGAATTTGGTTCTGCTGTAATTTTCAGTACCTAGGAAAACACATTAGTCAGCAAATAAATTCTAGGATGGCCCTCAATTAACCATAGCTGGCAAAATAACACATCTGTGCGTGAACATGCACACACACACCCATATGCACACATACCCATACAGTTCTGTGTGGTTTTTAATATAAATAAGAGAGCATTTGCTCCTTGAACTTCCTATATGCAGGTGCCAGGATTTGCAGATACCCTTGAATACCATTTAATCAAAAGAAGGGTAGATGCAACCTTTGTTCTTGGGGCTGGCTTTCCAAAAATTACTGCAGAGCTGGAAAAATGGAAAAGCAGGAATAGAGTGCTACTCAAAATAGTCTTATTTTTCTGTGCCAAATCCTCCTTTTGGAAGCTGTCCAGAGCAAAAAAGATGGGTGGCCATTGTGGCCAGAATCCACCCACCGTGTGCTTTCACTTTAAGCATGTCGATCAATATATGGTATTGTTTATGCTGGGATCCATTTACAACTCTGTATGAGAGAGCTTTCTAGTTGGAAATTATCTGTTAACATTTAAATAAAGGCCTGGCCACTGCAGAAGATGGGCATTTACTATGCATGTAGAGTTTGAATCTTACCAAAGGAATTCTTAATGGAATTAATTAGAAGGTATTTGTTTTACACATGGCTTTATGTAGCAGAGGGCATGAAAGTTGGAGCCTGTCCTGGCATTACGAGAGCAGGGTTTTGGGCATTAAGTGGCCTCACAGTGAATCAGATGGACGCAAGGAGCTGTGAGACAAGACCTACTCCCCTTGTCTTTTGCTGACTTACATTCTCAAGGACTTGAGGATCCTGGAAGTTGGCAATCAGGTTTTCCAAGATGAACCTGCTTTTTGTTTTTTCTTTTCCCAGTGTGTGGTTCTAATAGGTCAACACTTAGTACAGTGAGCAAGGTTGCTTCCAGGTGGCTGCTGCAGGCTTTGTTCTGGAATGGCCTTCTTCTTTCAACTTTTGTTTTGTTTTATTTTGTTTGTTTGTTTTATAGGGAGTGGAAACAAAATGTCAGTCAGTGTACATGAGAACCGCAAGTCCAGGGCCAGCAGCGGCTCCATTAACATCTATCTGTTTCATAAGTCTTCTTACGCTGACAGTGTCCTCACGCACTTGAACCTTTTAAGGCAGCAGCGTCTCTTTACTGATGTCCTTCTCCATGCTGGAAATAGGACCTTCCCTTGCCACCGGGCAGTGCTGGCTGCGTGCAGCCGCTACTTTGAAGCCATGTTCAGTGGTGGCCTGAAAGAGAGTCAGGACAGTGAAGTCAACTTTGACAATTCCATCCACCCAGAAGTCTTGGAGCTGCTCCTTGACTACGCTTACTCCTCCCGGGTCATCATCAATGAAGAAAATGCAGAATCGCTCCTGGAAGCTGGTGACATGCTGGAGTTTCAAGACATACGAGATGCATGTGCAGAATTCCTAGAAAAGAACCTGCATCCCACCAACTGCCTGGGTATGCTGCTGCTGTCCGATGCGCACCAGTGCACCAAGCTGTATGAGCTCTCCTGGAGAATGTGTCTCAGCAACTTCCAAACCATCAGGAAGAATGAAGACTTCCTCCAGCTGCCACAGGACATGGTCGTGCAGCTCTTGTCTAGTGAAGAGCTGGAGACAGAAGATGAAAGGCTTGTATATGAGTCTGCAATTAACTGGATCAGTTATGACCTGAAGAAGCGCTACTGCTACCTCCCAGAACTGTTGCAGACCGTGAGGCTGGCACTCCTGCCTGCCATCTATCTCATGGAAAAGGTAGCCATGGAGGAACTCATCACCAAACAGAGAAAGAGTAAGGAGATTGTGGAAGAAGCCATCCGGTGCAAACTGAAAATCCTGCAGAATGACGGTGTGGTGACCAGCCTCTGTGCGCGGCCTCGGAAAACAGGCCACGCCCTCTTCCTCCTGGGAGGACAGACTTTCATGTGTGACAAGCTGTATCTGGTAGACCAGAAGGCCAAAGAAATCATTCCCAAGGCTGATATTCCCAGCCCAAGAAAAGAGTTCAGTGCATGTGCCATTGGCTGCAAAGTGTATATTACTGGGGGCCGCGGCTCCGAAAATGGAGTCTCGAAAGATGTCTGGGTCTATGATACCCTGCATGAGGAGTGGTCCAAAGCTGCTCCCATGCTAGTGGCCAGGTTTGGCCATGGCTCTGCTGAACTGAAGCACTGCCTGTATGTGGTTGGGGGCCACACGGCTGCAACTGGCTGCCTGCCAGCCTCACCTTCTGTCTCCTTAAAGCAGGTGGAACATTATGACCCCACAACCAACAAATGGACCATGGTGGCCCCTCTTCGAGAGGGTGTTAGCAATGCCGCTGTCGTGAGTGCCAAACTCAAGTTGTTTGCTTTCGGAGGTACCAGTGTCAGTCATGACAAGCTCCCCAAGGTTCAGTGTTATGATCAGTGTGAAAACAGGTGGACCGTACCTGCCACCTGTCCCCAGCCCTGGCGTTACACAGCAGCAGCTGTGCTGGGGAACCAGATCTTTATTATGGGTGGAGATACAGAGTTCTCCGCCTGCTCTGCTTACAAATTCAACAGTGAAACTTACCAGTGGACCAAGGTGGGAGACGTGACGGCAAAGCGCATGAGCTGCCATGCTGTGGCCTCCGGAAACAAACTCTACGTGGTTGGAGGATACTTTGGCATCCAGCGGTGCAAGACTTTGGACTGTTATGACCCAACGTTAGATGCATGGAACAGCATTACCACGGTCCCATACTCGCTGATTCCCACTGCGTTTGTCAGCACTTGGAAACATTTACCTTCCTAAACACAGTCCATCCTAAAGAAAGCAAGCATGAGGTAAGAGAAGGCTTATACAGACGTAAGTATGCATTTATTACGTTAGCTGTCACAGAGTCCAGGATGACTCACACTACCTATCGAGAAATATTACAAAAATGGTACAAATAAGAGATTCGACATCCCCAGAATTTAAAACCCTTGTGGTGACTGTAGCTGTAAAACCCTCATAACATAAGCTAGTGGTTCTCAGCGATCACAGAGCCTCAGAATCCTCCAATGAGCTTTTCAGAAACAGCCCATTCTGGAGACTTTGTTTCATGAGGTCTGGGTGGGCCAGGCATGAACATCTTTAAGGTTTTCTGGTGGTGCTAATGGGCAACCTTTAGGAGAACCCCTCATCTCTGTTGATGGTCCCAGCTAGTGCCTGGGAATCATCCCATTTGGTCCTCACAGCAGCCCTGGGCAGTGTTGGGACTCTTCTTTGTGTGGACGAAAACAGCTGATATACACAGAGGCTGAGGAAGTTGCCCAAGGCCTCAGAGCTTAATTAATAAGTGGTAGAGTAGGTTGAGAAGTCAGAGCAGGTAGCCTGGCTCATGCTGAACTGCTTCTTGGTAATCTTGAGCATCCCAGGAGACGCTTGGTTGATATTAAGGTTTTGCTTCCTGAAACCATTTTTGGACTGAGTAGCTTTTTAAAAATGCATTGCTCAAGTTCTCTCCTAGTTTATTCTTTCCAAACTATTTATTAGATGATGTAAATTTTTCTTTCCTCAAAATAGAACCCATTTTAGGGCATTTATTAACCATAAGGGGGATTCTAAATCTGCCCTTATAAAAAGTTGCACCTACACTGTTAAGCTTTTGATGTGCAGATACACTGAGCCACTGCCCTATAACTGCATCCTTTCAGAGTTAACCGTTCAGGCTGGCCCTGTTGTTGGGGCTAACAAAACTTGTGTTCTGTGTCATATATCTATGTCCATAATGATTGTCTGTGTACTTAAGAGTATATTATACTCACGGCTGCTTTGCTCCTGCTAAGTGCTCTGAACACTGGTCCCAGAATCACCTGTGCACGTGTAAGTGTAGTGTACAACACACAAGATGATGTTAAGGTGATTCATGGGTCTATTACTAATACTGAGAGAGGATAATTGCTTTGGAGGAACTACAGTGAAAACCAGCTCATAACTGGGGAACTTCTGGCTGCTTTCTCTGGTATTTCTGACCCCATCTCTTATTTACATCTCATATAAAACATTAAAATAGCCTCACTTTCACGTTTCATCTGTTTGGGGTTTTTTGAGTTTTGTTTTGTTTTGTTTTGTTTTTATTCTTTGGTTATCTCCTCCAGTTTGTTCCAGTGAACAGAATTGCTAGTAAAGCATTATTTCCTTGGAATGAAGCTCCTTCAAAGGAGCAGGAACAGTCAGATGCCTGCTCTGGGAAGCCACCGGGCGAACTGCGTTCCCATACCAAACTGGTTTTTGCAGCCTCGCTGGCATCTCAGTAATCCTGAGTAAACAAATGCTTTGCAAGTAGTTATTTCATTTGAGATATGAATGCATGACTCAACTCTCAAGTAGTTTTAAAGGACCTCCTAGGCAAAAGCTTCAATTAACAGCACTAAATTAGGTGTTAGTCCAGAACTGACTAGATGTGCAGAGGAGAACCGTAAAAATTGCCTATGATGGTGGTGGTACAGCTACAGTGTTAATTAGTAGACCGACTGGCATTCTTGGAGCCAACTAAGGACACTGAGGCAGAAAGGAGAGACCACAGGTATTCTTCTGGTACCCGCTTCAGGTTGTGGATCTCTTCTGCACTTGAGACTGCTCCTCTGCCAAATGAGTGGCTTGAACTCTGCTTGCTCCAATATCTGTCCTAACTCAGACTTGGACAGAATTACCTAGCCCAGTGCCTGGCATATGTTCAGTATTTGCAGTTTTCTTTCCTCTTTTCCACTGGGGCCATGCGCTGAGATCTAGTAGTGTGGTGGGGAAATCAGGTTTCTTTGACTATTATCTGTTGTCTTGCGTCTTCATTTTTGGTTCCTCTTTCAGCCCAGAGCATTTTGGCAAACACTTGAGTTCATCCTCTCCAGGTTATTTGAACCTAATCACAGGCTTCCGGTCCTGGGAAACAGCACATAAAGTGCTGAGTTATATGTGAAACAACATCCTTTTCACCCTGCTGCCCTTAGCCAGAGCCAGGCACATAAAACTGAATTTGACAGGGCCGGGGTTGCTGCTTTTAAAAGGGCATCGTGAGCACCTGATCAAAGCTACTCTTTCAGAGTCTGACAGGGAGAATGTTGGTTTAAATTTCTAAAGTTTACTGCATAGCAGATAGTGCTAAAACATTCAAACCGGATGGAGTGACACAAAACACCCAGTAGGTATCAGCCCTCAAGTGCAGAAACCCGCAGCTCTGCTCTTCCAGTGTAGGTGCTAAAGGAATTGATCTAGTAGTGACAAAAACCTTCCCTGGTCTCAAAGCTCATCTGCCAAGGAGATTTTAACTACTGTATCTCCTGCTGCTCCATCCATGGGTGGGAGGAACAGACAGGAAATTACTTCAATTACTCTCTTTTCATGGTGCCTGTGGCCCTAACCTGACAGCACTGAGACTTTCCTTTGCTTTGTTTCTTCTCTTTTAGCCCCCCTCTCTGCTGTGTGAATGTGCAGCACCTTGAAATTGTATATTATTACAAGATACATTCTTTCCGCTAATGTGGATATACAGGTTACAAGGAGGTGGGGCTGGAGGGATGACACCGTAGTCTAAGGAATGCCTTGAAGGCGTGAATCACTGTTAGGAAACAGCCAAAAGAAACAACTAAGAAATGAATCAGACTTCTGAACACACAAAAGCAAAGTGAGAAGAATGCTGTGCAATTAATGAATGGCCCCTCCAGCATTCCCTTTGTCTATACCTAAGAGTTACAGCACAGGGACACAGATTCCAAGAGGAGGCCTGCAAGCGTGCTTTATGAGCAAATTGGGTATTTGAAAAGCCCACTGCAAAATTTCTCAGTATGAAATGAGAAGTAAGTGGATAGAGTAAGTAGTGCAAAAAACGCCAAGCTCCTATGAAATGCCAGGGCTTGGTAGTCCCGGTGGCTTGAGTTTATGTGCATGCTTACGTTGGCAGATTTCACTGATACTAGCTAGTACTAGGCTAATGAATGTGGAGAAAAAATTCCAGCTTTAGTCTGTGTGGCATGTGGTCATAGGAGAGCAGGTGAGACTGATTTCTGCCATAATAAATAGTGGAGATGCATTTAAATAAAGAGGATTAATATGTCTACTCTGTATGTCAAATAAATTTAATTTGAAATCCTTGATTGTAACTAGTTATGGAGGGCTTGCTTAGGAATCTCCTCCTTTTGATTCCTTAGCCAGGAATTTCATGAATGTTGACAACAGGTGAACCTCGATGCATAGATTTGAATTTGAACATATGTTTCAGAAAGCAGTAAAAGCCTCCTTTGGACACTGTTGTCTTTGGTTAGCCATCATCTGCACGGGTACACAGCACATGTGTATATACATTCAGTTCCATGTGAAAAATCGTTGCATTAAGACCTTTAGAAGCAGTATTTCCCAGGGCTGTCCAGAGTTTAATTCTTTTAAAAATTTTGTGACTACTGACAAAGCTCTTACACAAATCCTTCATGCTTCCTTTGTTTTCTTTTTCTGTTTTAGCTGCCTCCATCACTGGGTGAAAGACAGTGTGAGATTTCTATTTGGAGAGGCCAAGTGTGATGCAGTAAGAAGAAGCAGCAGCATGGAGTAACACCCACTGCACCTTGGCAGCACCCCTCGTTGGCATGAAGGAAGGGGTGAGGGCGGGGGTGGGATTTTTCGTGCAAGGAGCACATGGTTTAAATATGAATGGATGAACCTGTGATCTAGTCCTTGTCTTGTAATTGTGGATTAATGTCAGCGTTAATCAGCCCCTCAAAGGGAGAGAAAAGCTGGACCTTTTCCCTTGCTGTACCACAGTCAGCATTTGATTTCCATGGGCTCTACCATTTATGTGTAAAATTTGAAATGGTTGTCAGCTCTCTCTGAAGAGCCAGCCCGAAGCCTTCACACCAGCTGCTGTTGGAGGTTCAAAGCCCCAGCGCGGGTCAGGAGGGACGCTGGCTGGGCTGGCCGAAGAATGAAGAGCCCGGACTCCCGCTAATCTTGAAGGGCTGTGTTGTGAACAATGGGGACATTATTGTAGTTAACCGTTGAGTAGTAGATGTGCTTTTCTATTTATAAGTGACTTTAAACTTTCCCTTGGCTGTTACGAAATTTGTTATAGATTAGCTATTTATTGTTCGATGCCTGCATGCTGAAACAATTCTGGTTGTCTTCATGTGTGTGGACGTGTGTGAACGGTTGTATGTTTTGCACATTCTGTAGCTGTTGATGTGCTTTTTACTGCACAAAATGAAAACTTTGGAGGTATAATTTGAAGCATAACTGGAGGGCGGGTGAGGGTGGGAGGGTTTTTCAAATGTCAAGACAGGAAAAGAATACAAGACAGAAAACGAAAGATATGTGCTGGAGGTACCAAAACCAAAACCTTGGAGGTCAGTTTTTCTAGATGTCGATCTTTGTAACTGGGGTTCACGGGGCATGGTCACGCAGATGGCTGGTAGGATGAAAGTAGAATTTTTCTTTCTGCCCTTCTCCTTCCTGTCTGCTACCTAACTTCAGTCTCAGCTGCTGAAATTTGGAAAGGACCAAATCGCTTTATGTTGTTTTTTTTTTCCTTGTAGAATATCCTGAAATTCTGAAAAATCCTATGGACTAGTTCTGTATATAGGCAGAGATAAAGATGTCCAAAGTTTATTTATTTTATCTATTTATTGCCCTATGAGAAGGTTTTGCCATACCCACACTTGATGGGAAAAACGAAAATGTCACAGGCCCCAATTAATTTACTGAACACATTCACTTGACTTGTTCTCTGTTCTTGCTGTCTGATTGAGCAAGTGCTACAAGTTCTTTAGCGAAACACAGTGGTACAAGACACACTTTAGTTGTTCACCTTGAGGTAAATGTTGGGAAAACTCTTTGGTATATGAAAGTGACTCAATTGGCCGCAAAACACCAAAGAAATGCAAGCAGTGGCCCAGTGGAGAGACTTTCTGGTTCAGTTGGGAACCAGTTGTGAATACATTCTTTGCCTGTGGAGTGCTTATTTACTAACCCTGTGCCGTGGTAGGTATTAGTGCTAGACTTGAGTAGGTGCTTCCTTCTGCAGAGTTGTCTGGGGAAGACCAGAGTTTGCAACTTGATCTGCTTTTTGTCCATGTTTCTCACATTGCAGTATCTTAGAAAATAGGGTCAATACTGGTAACCTTTGATGTCACGAGTGTTTGCATCGGCTGATGATAGATAAATCGTTAACATTTTCCTCATTAATACTTTCAAATTACATGTCTGTCCATGCCATGGCTAAGTGGGCTGTAGTTGGACCAAATTAAATAAATGAGCCGTCAGAATAAAAGAATCCCAGTACTTTCCAGTAGTGAGTCCCTGGGTGTGTTCTAAGCAATGCAAATGTCTAATTGTCTCCTGGCAGCCTAGTCAGTGTCATTATATTGTAGCAGTTACAGCTCTAGTTTATAATGCAAATCTGTCGAGAGCCTATATGTCACTGCATGGTTCTGAAAGCAGGAAGAATTTTCTGCAGCTGTTTCAAAGTTGTGGCCTGTCCTTGAATCCTCTATTAATTACTGTGTGCGAGCCAGAGGGAGCCGCTGAAAGGGTGGGCCCCCAGCCTGTGGGGAACTTTCTGGGCTCCTAATCTTTGAATTGATGTGGGCATTTGGGCTTGCTACTTGACCATTCGCACCCTGTGAAATGTCCTGCACTTTGAAGCAAATACAATTCACAGCACAGTACACACGAAAAACCTTGGCATAAGACAGAGAAGGTTCTTCTCATTTTGTGGGCTAGTTGCTGTAGAAACGGATAACAAAGGGCAGCCTTCCACTTCTGGTATAATTGTGTAGCTCGCTTTCTCTGGGCTTGACACCTGTCTGAATAAGAGTGATTAGAGCCCTGTAATATCCCCCTCTTGACTATTGAGTATGTGACTCACGTACTGAACTTTGTATAAGTTAGTAAGATGTTCGTGTTCCTATGTACTTGTTTGCTACTACTACATTTTCGAGGTTTTGTAAAACTTATTTTTTTTCACAATGTGAAACTGAAGGTCAATAAATTATTAGAGATTTTCTCTTCATTGTGTGTGGGGGTCTTGTCTTGATTGAAATGCAGTGTAACTTTAGGCATTGAAACTTGAGCTTTTCTTATTTAATCGAAAAGGGTCATTTCAAATATTTTTTCTGAATGTACTTTATTTCACTGTTTTGTCAAATGTATTTATTAAAGTCTTGCACATTAAATAAAATGTTTGGCCCATAAGATATCTCTTTCAGCAGAGCAAAATGCCTTGTTCATGTATCACTTATATGTTGGAATACAAAGTCACTGTGTGGTATTAAGATAACGTACTGTGTGCTAGGAGAAATTCAGTTTTTGTATTCCTCAGATAGGCTACGATTCGATGGCTGTTGGAAAAGGGCCTGGAGTTCAGTCCTAACACCCCCCTGAGCAATCACTGAAGGGTCGCAAAAACACATGCAGTTTATTTCTTGGTAATGACCACAGGAAACAAGTGTGACCCTTCCAACTCGCTTAGCTGCTTCTGAGGTGACAGTTGCCCAGGCTGACTCACTGTGACCAGGTGAGACTACCTGTTGCATCTTCATGACTGCTTCGTGTCACACCTAGATGTGCCTTAATCACCTGGGTCAGACCCCTTGCTTTAGCCCTCAAAGCCATATAGGGCCTACTCTTTCCTGGCCAGAAAATAAATACTACCTAATTGGAACTCTGGAAGTGTGCATAAGTAGTCAGAATGCAATTACAGCTTTTGGACTTTGACCAAGATGCCAGAGCAGATGCCTCAGGTTTGACAGAAGGTTTCATGCTGGGCGAGGCTGGTGTAGGGCCAAGCCCTTGAGAAGGCATGATGCGTATGACCCCGTGGGAACCCTGAATGTGACACCATGTGTATGATACCAAGTGACAGGAGAAAGGCAAGTTGGCAGTCAGGAGCCTATGGGTGGGACTTGGACTCTGAGAAAGACTTGATGTTAATCCTTAGATGGGTGGAGAAAGATTCCTGTAGAGATGACTGCAGATCTTTCATTCTTGGCATTTGTCATTTCACTTGGGACATTAAGAAGATACTTTTAAGTTCTTCATTTTCCATTCATTCAAGATTCACATCAGCCCAGACACAGTTTGGATGACTTGGCCGAGTGTCATAGCAGTCTGGCAGCAGGGATGAGGCCATTTGAAGTTGGCAGTCCAGGGCTGGGACCGCATCACCACAGGGCTGCGGGGCCTGGGGCTCTCTGGGCTTTTCCATCCTGGGCTCAAACCTTTAGTCATACTCATAAGGTAGCGATTGTATCTCATGACTTCACATGTGCTTTCCAGGCAGCAAAAGGAGACAGAGAACTGAATATGCTAGAGGGGGGTGCTCCTTTGTCTTAGACTAGTGATAGTTCATCCAATAGGTTCACTTGGAAAACTTAACATTTCCCTCGTGTTGGCCTGAACCAGGTCACAGACTTGCTGAGATAAAAGGGAAGCTGCAGAGGGGTGTTTTCACGTGGCCACTTTGGTACTGCACACAGTCGTGATTTTACTAGTAAGGAAAAAAGGAAGGACAAATTTGGATGGGCAGTTGCACAGACAATCCACTGGCATGGATGAGGTTGTTACCTGCTCGAGCAGCTGAATGGAGCTACTGAACGCAGCCTGGTTTTCCAAATGTCTGCCACAAGCGAGGTGTTGCAAAGGATGCAATGTGATAGACGTCTCATTGAATCCTCACTGCAAATTGCAGTTAAGTACGACATTTCTAAGCAGGACTAATATTCTCAGATAGCAAGAATTAATAAGACACGGTGCTTAAGACAAATCACTAAGCTCCTCCCTGACACACAGTAGGTCTGAAATAATTTTCAGCTGTCATAGGGTAAAATACGCAAACATAAATCTGAGCGCCCCCTTTGTGCCAGGGACTCTGAAAGGTTTGCATGCCCATGGCCTGATTGGCTCTCACAGCAATCCTGGCCGACCAGGCACAGTATTCCTCTCGTCTTCAGATGAAACAGGTTGCGTGAGAGACCCCCTGCCTACGGGAGCTCTGGAGCGGGGTTTCTGGGCAGGCTGGCTGGATCGCGCTCCAGGCCCTAGGCAGTGAACAGGTGACACCGGGGACCAACGCGAACTGTGGGAAGCAAGGCTGCCTGGGTCCTTAGGGTCTGGGAACAGGGCTTGGTGAGATGACCCTGTGTAGGCTGGGCCACCTGACTATACATGAGGACTGCCGGAAAAAATGGGAGGAATCGGCGCAGACTTGAACTGCTCTTTGACAACTGGTTTCCAAAGAGAAGTTTGTCTACAGTTTAAATGGAGGCTGGATGATAGTCATACTTGATTATTGAACTGTGCACTGACACTTTTTTAAACATCTCTACTACTGTTTAATTTACCTACAAAGTCAGCACATGAGACCACATCAATCTCATAAAGATCCTAGAAAGATGTCCTTTGTTTTGTTTTTTGTTTTGTTTCGTTTTTTGTGGTGCTGGAGATTGAACCCAGAGCCTCCTGCACGCAAGGCAAGTGCTGTACCACTGAGCCACAGCCCTAGCTCAAGACACCCTCTTAAAGTGATTTGCTTTATTTATTTTTTATTAGTACATGTTTGCAGTACATAATGATTACATTCCTTGTGGAGAGTTGGTACATAGGCAGAACACATCTTAACTCTTCCCTCTCTTGGCTCCCTGAAGTGATTTTTAAAAATTTTTTTATTTTTATTGGCACGTATTTCCAGTACATCATGATTCCATGTCTCACAGAAAGTTGGTACATGCACCTAACACATCTTAATTCTGTTCTGGCCCCCTTTCCCTGACTCCACACCTCCCTCCATCTCTTGGTCCCCATCTCTTCTGCAAAAGAGCTATCTCTCTATTTCTTATTATCTATCCTTTGTTTTGCCCTTTTTTATATTTTGGGTTTTTTCATATAAGAGAAACCAAGTGGCATTTAAGCCTGTGTATCTGATTTGTTTAACACTGTGGTCTTGAGGTGCATTCATTTTCCTACAAATGACTCTTCCATCATTTATGGCTGAGTGGTATGCTCCATTGCATATAACCACCACGGTGTCTTCATCCATTCATCTGGACACATAGGCAGCTTCCAAGATTCAGCTATTGTGAGTTGTGCTGGTATAAACATGTACTGATAGGTAAGAATTTAAACAGAGCCCTTGATAGTAGTTATACTTGATAACTAATTTCTTATTTTAGATTTTGGGGGACTCACCACTCTGATTTCCCTCGTGGTTGTCCTAGTTTACATTCCCACCCACAACATAGAAGGGTTCCTTTTTCCCACAGTCCTGCCAGCATCTGTTATGGGTCAAGTTCTTGAGGACAGCCATTCTTTCTGGAGTGAGACAGAATCTCAGTGTTGTTTTAATTTGCATTTTTCAAATGACCAGAAATGTGGAACATTTTGCATAAATTTATTAGCCACTGTACTTCTTCTGAGAAGTTTCTATTCATTTTCAGTTGCCCAGTTTTGGATTAGGTCTTTTGTTTTGGGAGTACACCGGCTCTGTACTTTCTGTTTGTAAAGTATTTCTTGACTGGGTGATTGACTATACATAGGGATATTTGCTGGATTGTATATAAGAAAAGAACTCAGACTCACAGTCTGCAGTCACCAGCTTGGGAAACCAGCCTATTATCTAAATATCAGCCCAGGAAGCCAACCTCCTCTGATTTATCTGTAAATCAGATTTATAGGAAGTCAGACCACTATTCTAGCAGGCAAAAAAATTAGCCTCAAGGCAGGAGGATCCCATGTTAGAGCCTACCCTAGGGTCCTAACTTCACAACTTACAAGACCCTGCCTCAAAAATTAAAAAAGCACTGAGGATGTAGCTCAGTCCAAAGATCCTGCATTTGACTCCTAGTATTAAAAGCAAAAACCAGACAGCTGGGATTTGACTGACAGCTTCCTTAATTTGTGCCCTGGCTTCCAACGTAGGACCAACCAGAGAGAACCAAGTACGTCCTTCGCCACAGTCACACAGGATGGCCTGCTGCTCGAGGTGCACCTGTCGCTTCTCAGTGCCGCCGGTCTCCCATCTCCTCAAAGCCTTTCCTGTGGCCCACAACAAAACTTTTCCACTTCAGTCTGCCTTTGAGTCTCTGCCAACAGCTGAGGAGCAGTAGCCAACTCCCGTGCTATATAGCAAGCTCTGAATAAATAGCTTTGCTTGTTCTCACTCGGTTCATCTTTGTTTATTCCCACAGACAAATGTTTGTCCAATAAAACAATTAAATATTTTAATAAAAAGGGTCACCCAAATGAAGTGGGGATCAAGTTGTGCGCTCGGGGAAGGAGGGCTCTGGGAAGCTGCTGTTGTGGTCCTGAGTGTGAGTGAATGAAATGCACACAATTCATACAGCATGAAGAAAATGGATTTTATGTTAATGGGGTTGAGATGAGGACATCTGGTTTGGCAAAAGCAGAACAGTTTCTTTGTGTGGGAATATTTTGAATAAAGCGCGAACGCTTAAGTAAGTTTTACAGCCATATTCACGGTACACATGAATGTATCAATAAATGCAAAAACTTCGCACTTAATTCTTGGTCTTGCCTGTTGCAAACCTTAAGTGCTTTGCCTGTCTGACACATACTCAGACTAAGCCATCTGTCCTGCATTTGAATTTAATCATAGACAATGAATTTTAAAGCTCTGTTATTTGTCAGACATTGGACAATTAGGTGCCAGACCTAACATTCAGAGGGGAAAAAATGTACACTGAGGCATGACTATGAATTAAAAGCAATTGACTAAGTAAATTATATATCTACTATAACCTTGTCTAGCTCTACTTAGAGCCCAGCTTGCTTTGTGAGGTAAGGAAAACCGAAGGACACAAAGTTTCTCTCTCTCTCTTTCTCTCCTGTTTCCTTGACAACCGTAATCTCTACCTCTGCAAAGATGGGGGACTGCAGCTTTGAGGCGAGGCAGTTGGAATTTCAGCAAGTCTTTCACTTATCCTTTTCTTGTATTATCAGATGGTTTGTTTTGTTATGAAAAGTTATTTTACACTTCCCTCTTAGATATTTGTTGGGAGGTTTATTGGATATCCTAAAAAGGTGGAAAGGATTTTTTTTCCTCACACAAGATACGCTATTGTAAACACAAAGATGAGATCAGCCTTTGGTAGACAGGAACTAGGCATCTGCAAAATGTAAACTTAAAGTCTTTCTCCCTCGGAGGTTCTAACTAATACATGTGCAAGCTCTAAATCACAAACCCTCTGCCCACTCACCCACCCGCACACACTCTGGCAGAGGCTTTTCTGTCAAGAGAACCATTTTGAGAGAACAGATCTTGGGATTGTGAAGTGATTGCTACACTCTGAAACACAGGAGAGGAAAAGGAGGAAACTCAGAACCTGTCCTTGAGGCAGTGTGTCTGGCGGGTGGGGGCCGTTGTGGATCCTTTCTGAGAGTCCATCTATTTAAGAGGTATGTGTCACGGGGAGGGCCGTCAGCCAGTACCCTTGTCTGAAATGGGAACACCTCAGCTACATTTTGAGGGCTCTTAGCCACTGACACATTCCTGTGAATCAGGCCAAGCCGAAGGGGTTGGGGGTTGAGAGTGGGCTCAGACACGGAGGCACATCTGGGGACACTGAGAATTAACAGGCTTGTAGGGGAGGGAAAAAAGGAGAAAGACAAAATTTTACTCCGAAATGTTATGGCTGGGGAGTTGGAGGGGAAGAATAGGCAAAAGACAAGATTTTTAGTGTAGTGAAACCACCTGCCGTGACATGGTACATTTGTCGCAGCCCAAGGGCGGTGCAGGAGTGAAAGCTAATGGAGACTCTGGACCTTGGGAGATAATGGTGTGTCCATGTGATTCCCTAACCAATGCACGTCTAACAAGTGTACCACCGAGAGACCAGGTGTGGAAGAGCCAAAGGTGTTGTGTGTACAGTTGGGGGGAAGTTGTTTAAGGACTCTGTACCTTCCCTCGATTTTACTGTGAACCTAAAATTACTCTTTAAAAAGTCTGGTAAACACAAAATAAAAAAGACCAAAGCCAAACAAAAATCCCACAAAAGCAGCGAAAACAAAAAGAATCTTTATGAGGATATCAGATAAATCTTTCAATCTTTTAAAGCATAGAGTATCTGGAATGTAGATAGTCTACGCTTTCATAATTATACATTCAATTTAAAATGTTTCCTTGAGTGGACTTCATGTACTGGACAGAGAAATCCGTCCTCTTTGTGCTTCTGCGGACTTCATTGTCTCCTAAATCCTTGGGACCTCGGCGGGCTGCCTGCTTTTTGTATGCTGATGAGCTGTCTAGTGCTGGCTGGCCCTAGGTAGCTGTGGGGGAGGCTGATGACTGAAAGACCAGTGCCCACAATAGTTACTGTTCAAATTTTAGTTACTGCAATGCATTTTTTGTTTTCTTTTCAGGTGCTTCCTGGGGGCAGAAAGCGAACTTCGTAAGTGGTGGTATGGGTTTGTACAGTATTAATATGTAGCTGGAAATTCATTTAGTTGTTAGAGGAAGGGGGAAAAAAAGCCAGGGAAGGAGTAATCACCCCGGGAAAAGTGGAAATGTTCAGAGGGATAACCCAAACCATTCTGAAAGAACAACAGCCCTTTCAGAGCTCCGCTCAAGCTGATTAAAGATAGCTGGGGAAACAGTTTTCCTTGCAAGGCCCGCAGTTTTCATCCTCCGGACCCCTGAGGGTGACGGGGGTGGGGTGGGAAGGTGGGGGGAGGTGGGGGGTGCAGAGCACATGAAGGGTGGGAAGTGCTTGGGGGCCAGAGAGAGCTGTGGGGAGGGTGGGATGGGCTGGACGGTCCTGGAGCAGCACTTAACAGCTTCTCCTCCCTCCAGAGCAACGGGCCCAAGCACAGCACCCTGGCGTCCTGCCGCCACCCGGGGTTGGCACGCGCGCTCTGTGCTCTGTCCTACAACCCCGAGTGGGTGAGGGGCCCCAGGCCTCGGGGCGAGCTGGCATTAGCAGATCCCCCGCCTTGGGCTTGACTGGCTCTGCCTGGCTCTGAGGGCGCTCCTGGGTGCGAGCTCAGAACCAGGGCGCCAGGAGCATCCAGAAGTGGGAAGGGGCGGCCAGGATTGCGCTTGGAGGCCAGGGGCCAGGCGTCGGCCCTCAGGGTGAGCAGCCAGCGGGAGTCAGAGGGCGCTGGGCCATCGGTCTGGCCTCGGGCAGGGCTGTGCCTGCTCATGGACACGCGAGTTCACGGCGTGCCCGGAAAGGCATCCGACTGCTGGACCAGGCCAAGCATTGTGTCTGCGCTGCGTGGACGCTGCTGGGAAGATCAGATCTGGCGAAGGAGCCAGCGGCTCCTGCTCATCGCGGAGTCCACTCCCAGATGGGGCCAGGCTTGAGTGCTTCGGCAGGCGCAGTGTCAGCTCAGAGCTGTGGGGTGCTCAGGCGGTTCCCTCCGCCTTCCCCACCTGCGCTGGCCCTCATCTCCCTGCCATCTCGCTCTTGTCGTGCTGCCCTGGCCTCTTCTGCCCGTAGGACACAGACCGCGAGGAGGCCACCACCAAGACCGGAATCTCCCTCCCCGCGGTGCCCTCGGATTTCCTGAGTGGGCAGCACCTGCAGGGCACCTGAGGGAACGTTTTAGAGGGGAACGGGACACCCCACGGCCAGCTTTGAGAATCTCACTTTCAAGGGGGGTCATCACTGTTTTATATCTGGGGAGATGACTGTTTTTAAAAGCTGCTTCCTGTGGGGCACAGCCTGCCAGGATATAGGGAGATGATCGCTCTGTTCACAACTCAGCTGCAATTCCAGGCAGGATTTTCAGAGCATCTCAGCCTCTAACAACTAATAAAAACCCAGCAGTTAATTTCAGGACACATAACATCTGTTTATTGCATTTTGTTACAAGTCACCCGGGCAAAAACTCTTCCTAACTCTGTCCCATAAACGAGCTAATATCTGATTAGAACACTGGTTAACGGCTTTCTATAATGAAGCTTTAAAGGCTGTGGTATATTTCTCCATATTAACAAAACCATTGTTTTTCTTTATAGCCCGGATGGGCTACTTGCGAATGGCTTCCCAGCCCCAGTGGCTTATTCTCTGAGGAGGAGGTGGTCTTGGTTTCCTCCAGAAGAAACTGCTGTTTTTTTCTTTTTTTTTAATTTGAGGATTTTATATAAAAGGATCTGGGAGCCTTTTAACACGCGTTTTAAAGCAACATGGTTCCATAAAGGCCGGGTGGCCAGCACTTCTCACGAATTTAAAAGCCTGATTGCAGCTCTACCTAGAGCTCGGAGCAAGGACCTCTGGGTGCTGTTGTGAGGGAGACACAGCGCACACTGAATTCCCTCACTTGCCCCTTCCATTTTGTCCTCTCTGACTGCTAAAACGCTCCTCAAGAAAAATGACCTTGGTTGAACACATCTGCCAGTACCTTCTTGCCGCGGAAGTTGAAGCTCACACTGTCTCCTTCCGGGACCTCAGCTAAGTTCCTTTTCCAGGGTTTTTGTTTCTTTGTTTTATTTTGTTTTTGTGGTGCTGGGACCTGGACTCTGGCCTGACAGGCAAATGCTCTATTACTCAGTGACACTCCCAGCCTCGTCCTCTTTTTTCCTTCCTTTCTCTTCCCTCCCCTTTCTTTTCTTCCCTTCCTCCCTTTTTGTCTTCTTCCATTTGTGAGGTACCAGGAATTGAACCTAGGGCCTTTACGCTGACCAACATTTCAAGCTTTTTTTAAGTTTTGAGGCAGTCTGGTTAAGTCACTAAATTGTCCAGCCTCCTAAAAACCTCCTGCCTCAGTCTCCCAACATGCTGGTGAAGATGGTGTGTGGACAGTACCTGGGAACAGTTGACAGACTGACAGCACTCTCTGGATGCTCACTGCCAGGATCCGGGCACTGTAGGCTGTAGCTCCCAGCTTGGCTGAGGGTCCTACACCATGCTTAGAGAGGGCAGAAAAGCTGAGCAGAGGAGGACCCCCTCGGGGAAGCTCCCTGCTGGCCTCCACGCTGGTTTTCTTTGAATCTTCTCTTTTCCCCAAGGCAGAGTGATTGGGATACCAGGGGACAGGGCTGATGGCCAGTCCAGGGTTGGCACTGACCTGAATCCTGCCTCTCAGCACTGCTTTACTTTCTGTGGTAACAATTAAAGCTCCTTAAGAAGCTGACACACTGTTTCCAGCCTGTAGCTTGTCTCTGTGGTTCACATAAACACTTAGGGAAGCAGAGGGAGGACACAGATTGGTGTTACAAGAAGAAGAAAAAGGTCTGGGGCCTCCCTTTCATCTTGAGAAGTTACCCGCAGTTTGCGCGCTGGTGCCACACATACCCCTCCAGCTGACCTGCCCAGTCTGTCGTCCTGCAGCAAGGGGAAACTGACTAAAGTGCTGAAGCAGAGTCACTGACCGAGCCTGCTTTGTCCAGATTCATCCTTAGACTCGAACTGAGGGGAAACAACAGACAATCATGTCATTTCAGCCCAAAATCAGTTCCCTGGAACATTTGCATGTTTCAGCCTGATAAATACAATTTCAACCTTTGTTTTTCATTTGATTTTTGAGACAGGGTCTCCCTGTGTAGTTCAGACTGGTGTTTCACTGTATAGCCAGCACTGGCCTCTGACTCACAGTGAACCTCTGCCCCAGCCTCCTGATTTAATAGTGAAAGTACTCAATTTGCTTATTTAGCCCCACAGCCATAGATCCAGAAGGGGAATACTCTCCAAGAAATTTAAAGAAATATTTTTTGGAGGCGAGGCTTAGGTGTCTATGTAGTATCCATGGTTAGAGGGTACATGAAAATGCCCTAGAAACCCTAATGAAAAGTGATAAAAACGTGTTAGCTTGCTACGGGCACTAAATTTTTAAGCCCCCAGCTTTTATAAAATAAAAAGGAATATATAGGTATATTTTTACATTTTTTTAGTTTCTCATATAAGAGAAGCTATGTGATGTTTAATCTTGTGCATTTGACTTATTTCACTTAACATTATGTTCTTGAATTGCATCCATTTGCCTACAAATGCCTCAAGTTTATCCTTCTTTGTGGCAGAGTAGTACTCCATTGTATATACATGGCACATTTTCCTTATCCATCTGTTCATGGACCTATGTGCTATTTTCAAGAGCTAGCCATTATAAATTGTGCTACTATAAACACAGATATGCATGCACCCTTGAACAATGTTGACTGTAACTTTTTTGGGAAAATATTTAAAGGGCAATAACTGGGTTGGATGGAATTTTATTTTTAATTTTTTGAAGAGTTTCCACTGATTTCCATAGTGCTTACATCAGTTTACATTCCTACCAACAGTATGCAGTTGTTCCTTTTTCTCCACATCCTTGCCAGCACTTATTATTATTTGATTTTTTGATACTGGCTATTCTTTCTGGGTTAAGATGGAATTTTAATGTATGTGTAAATAAAGAACAAATGAAAAAGAGATAAATAGGAAGTAGGGAGAACTTCAAAGAGCTCCCCAAATTATTCTGTTGTTTCAGAAAATATATTAAGATGAATGCTAATATGTTTCATTTATACTGCTAGTTTTTATTGCTTATTGAAAAGAGTTTTGCTGGGGATTTAGCTTAGCAGCATAAGTGCCTACTTAACAAGCACCAGGTTATGAGTCTGATCCCTGGTGCTCCCTCCCCAAAAAAAGGTAGTGAAAAGAGTTTTGTCCTTCTATTTGTTCCTTCTTTATAGGAGAAGATAATTTTGTTGTGTACAGTGTATACTCTTGAGTAACATTTTGGCAGTTTTATTAAGATCATGGCACACAGCATATCAATCATTGTTATTCTCCAATTATTTTGTTATGAAATTTTGTTTTATTTTTTTCATAGAAGTAAGAAGTGTTTTTAATATTTTCTTCATTTATATCCATTGGTTTTACATTAAAATAAATAAAAGCTATTCTACCCCCCCAAAAAAAGATCTCAAGGCGGAAATCCTAACAAATCTGACAAATTAAAAAAAATAAAATAGGGCCGGGGATTTAGCTCAGTGGCTTAAGTGCCTGCCTGGCAAGCTCAAGGTCATGAGTTCAATCCCCGGTACCAAAAATAAATAAATAAATAAATAAATAAATAAATAAAAGATAAAATAAAGCTGGGTGTGTTCCTGTAATCCCAGCACTGAGAGGCTGAAGCAGGAGAATCACTGAGAGTTCAAGGCCAGCTTGGGCTATTTCAAGGCCAGCTTGAACTACATAGTGAAACTCTGTCTCAAAAAGTAAAAAAAAAAAAAAAAAGGGGGCCAGGAATATAGCTCAGTGGCACAGCACCTGCCCGGGAAGCACAAGGTCCTGAGTTCAATCGCAGATACCAAATAAATGAATAAATAAAAAGGTAAACCCACAGCTAACTCTCATCTTCCCTCCTCCTTTCTATTTTCATTTTTTAAAATTTATTTATTTTGCGATAGGCTCTCACCATGTAGCTCGGGCTGGCCTTGAACTCTCAGCCTTCCTGCCTTGGCCTCCTGAGCCCTGGGAGTATAAATATGTGGCACCTTACCCAGCCAAAGGCTTTAGTACTTCTAATGATGTTTTGCCCCTGGAAGTGCTGTTTTAACTGATGGGCAATATGAGTTGATCTGTTGCAGTAGAAAACACACTGTCCATTTGTATCTACAGAGGTTAAGGGTCAGTGACCCATGGTAGGCTAATGAGCTGGGCCTGGGTCACCAGGGGTCTCAACCCTCAGTGTCCTTTTGAGTCACTGGGGAGACTAAAGGTTCTGGCTGCCCAGTTCAGCTTCCTCACTGAACCCGCAGTTCTCGCTTAGTGGTCTGGGTCAGGTGTGGTCTACCCAAAGGCTCTTCAGTCTCCGTAGTGACTTCGTCCCAGCATCCCACCAGGGCTGCCAAGAGCACACAGAGGAGTCAGGAGAGGGCCACCTGTGGCTCCCACTGACCTTTGGCAGTCACGGTGCAGCCCTGCTTGAGGAGTGGATTGTTCCCCTGAGTGTGCACTCAAGCATGTGTGCCAGGTGGGGTGCAGCTGTCAGGGAGGGGCACAGCGGTCATTTAGAATTCAGTCTTCTTGATAGTTGGGACTTTGTTCCTTTTTATTCCACAGCACTCAGGAGCTGGCTTTTCAGACCACTTGTCCATGGTCCAAAGGCTGTGAACACCTGAGGGCACTTCAGAAATTACACTCCTTTCTCTCCTATTTTGGATCTTGACAAAACTAGGGACACACATGCACATGGTCTTTTGTGTGTGTGTGTGTGTGTGTGTGTGTGTGTGTGTGTGTATGTGCCTGCTGGCAATCAAATTCAGGGCCTGCTGCATGCTATCATCGAGGTTGCATCCCTGGGGCAGAAATAAACTTTCTAGTTTTAACTAGTTTTTAGTCTATCTGCCTTTCTCTTTTATTTTAGGGAAAGAAAATTTGTTCTTTATTGTAACTAACAACATCATCTAGCGTGGGGCTGCGCCTCAGTCAGCCTTCTGCTGCTGTAACAATGCTGGAGATGATCAGCTTAGAAGGAGGAAAGCATTGATTTTGGCTCGTGGCTTTGGTCTGTGGTTGCCTGGCTCCTGTGCATTTTGGCTTGGCAAGAGGCAAAGAGCTACAGTGGTGAGTGTGTGGGGCAAAGCTGTTCACCTCACAGCAGCTGAGAAGCAAAGAAAGAGGAAGAGGAAAGATATAGCCTCCCTATCCCCTTGGAGGGTGACCCCCATGACCTATCTTCTGGCCATAGGTCCCACCTCTTAAAGGTTCTGACCATCTCTGCGTGATACCACAAGTGGGGGACAAGCTTGTAACCCAAAGCTCTTTGGAGATCACTTAGGCAATCATAGCAGGCTGGATCTGTAACCAGAGCACATGCTCAAAGGAGCCACGAGTATACTTTTATAATTAATGTTGGGAGCCGTTGAAGCTAGAAATTGACCTAGGGCATGACCCAGAGTTGATCCTACCAGAAAACAAAGAGCTCCTGGGTCAGCCATAAAAGAGTTGCTACAGCCCAGGAAAACAACAAGGTCCTAGGCAATCCAAGCAATGGGTTGCTAGGCAGAGAAAACACCAAGCCCCTAGGCAATCCAAGCAATAGGTTGCTAGGCAAAGGGGCAGTATATAAAGGTGTTACAGTGGTTGAGCAGTTCCTTTCCTCCCATCAGGAGAGTAAGGGCTCCACCTGACCCCAGTTTTGTCTTGTCTTTATTTTTCTCATCCTCTTGCCGGTGCTTAACCCCAAGAACCTCAGGAGCTGCATTGGGTCCCAGCAAATCAGTATAATTAGAGTGCCACCCTTTAAGAACAGTATAGGATGTGGAGGGTATAGCGTAGTGGGACAATACTTGCTTAGCACGCACAAGGCCCTAGTTTGATCCTAGCACTGAAAAACAATTTATTTAAAAGGACACATTTAAAAGCCATGTCTTAGTTACTTTCTCATTGCTTGAACAAAATACTTGATGCTCGCAAGAAGGAAAGGTCTATTTCAGCTCACAGTCTGTAGAGGTCAGTCGGCTTTAAGGTAGGGGCGCCTGGCAATGGGGCATTGCAGAGGAGAAACAGGTCATGGCAGGGCAAGGCAGGAGGCAGCCATCACCGAGCCTCCTTTTCCCTTTTATTTCATCCAAACTACCGGCCTATTGGTTGGTGCCACCCACATCCAGGGTGGCCCTTCCTATTATCCACACCCAGAACTGTGCTAAATCATTTGGACTAATTTAGTGATCATGCACCTTTAATCCCAGTATCACACACTCTAGACCCAGCTATCTTTGAAAAGCCCCACCAGTGAGCACATAAGGCTTTATGGGAATATCCAGATACAAGCCACAATAAACTATAAATGAGAAATGTTGGAAATTTGAGACACATTTGCCCAGAGGGAGTAGAAATGGATAAAGCTGACTGATAATGTTCCCATGGCCCCCAAAGTTTTGTGGTCTAAATGTAGTTGATTCCTAAACCATTCTTTGTTGTTTCTGAGCATGGCTGAGTCTGGTCATGGGTAAAGCAAGGAGGATCAATTATACTATGCTTATTAACCTGCAACTTGCTTTTTATTTTTGTCATTGAGTTATTTCACTGTGAACATTTTTCAGATTTTTTTTCTCCTAGAAGGAGACTAGACACCCAACACTGGGAATAAAATAGGTACCCAGCCAAAGTTGTATTTATTCAGTCATCAGATACATCCAAGTAGAAAACTTTTATTCTTTATTCTTTGAGGGGACCACTTTCTGTTGATCCCCCTCAATTAAAGCTGCTTAATAAACACTTGTACTTTCTTTCTAACTGCCTTCCTGGGTTTGTTTGCCAGTGTAGACCAGGGATTTCAGACTCATCTGAGTAGCTGGACCTGGCTGTGTGTTCTCAGTAGCTTGGTATGGACAGAGCTGCTCCACACAGCCTCTCATGAGAATTATTTTTGGTCCCTAGGACCAAATGAAAATTATTTTACAGAACTAAAATCTATTGGCAAATTTCTCAGACCCCAAAAGCCACTTTTCTTGACAACATTGCAATGTGTGTGATATGACCATGGTGGTTTGTAAACTTGTCACTGCCGAAGTCTCACAGTGATGTGCCAGGACCTAGGGCACAGACACTATTTTGCGGATGTAAAGGACCCCTGAACTGCAGATGCATTGAGCAGGGAAATGGGTCTAGAGAGAATAGCATGATGATTCTATAGGGAAGGAAGTTGACCTGTTCATCTGGGTAAGACAAATGAATGTGCAAAGCATTACTTGGTTCAATTGGTGTCACTTAAACAGCCTTCTTGTCTTTAAAAGCAACATTAGGGCTTGGGAGGTAGCTCGGTGGCACAGCACTGCCTGGCAAGCATGAAGCCCTGAGTACGATTCCCAGTATAAAAAAAGAAAAGGAAAAAAAGTATAACATTAATGCTTTTGTTAAAGCTCGCTCTGAACTACAAATGACATGACAAAGAAGTAAATATGCTATTTATTAACTCCATATTTAGCCTTGAACAAGTGACTGTGCAATAGAATTGTACACATTTGTTTATTGATGGAACAGAAGTTGAGCAACAAAAGCATTGTTTTCTTAACCCGGTGCTTTCTTTCTTGGGGAGCAAGGCTTCTTGTCATATTGAGGCAGATACTTAGTCATGAGAATAAGGCAAATGACACTGATGCTATGGTAGGGACACCTGGCTTCTCAGCTTTCTAGCTTGCAATGATACAAACTTAGGCCACTGGAAGCAGAATATGTTCGATTGCATAATGTCTTTAGTCTGGCTTGTCTCTGTACTTGAGAAACACTGTTGCTTTGGCCTTTAACACAGCCTGGTAGGAACTGGAGGAGGGAACTTTTTCTAGAATCCCAGCCTCACAGGTAAGGGAGTTAGGGAAAAGATGCCCAGACAGCTAGGAGCTGGGTTCCCCCTCTCAGAAATTTGACTGTGGTAAATGTCCAACAACCAAGTGGCACACTGAGTATTCTATCAGCAACCAAGTCACAAAACTGGGTAATTAATCTTTGTTATGGGTTATATCTCAACTATCTGAAAGCTTCGTGAGCTCCCAGGTGGAGCCTTTGGGAGTGACTGGATCATGAATGTGTGATACTGGGTTGTGGGGGTGTGTTAACTGGGATCAGTCTACTGCTGGGATTATCACAGCTCTGAGTGTGATAAAGACAGAAGCCCCACCCTCGGTGTGAGTGGCACCAACCTATAGGTTTATAGCCTGAATGGAATAAAAGGGAAAGGGAGGCCTGCTGCTCCTGCCCCCTGCCTTGGGGCTAGCTGACCACGGACTGAAATCTTTATAAACTAAGCTAAAATAAACATTTCCTCCTTGACTTTGTGAATGTCAGTTATTTTGTCCCAGCAATGAGAAAGTAACTAAAACCATTCTCATTTCAGCTTTACTGAGAGGAAAAAAAAAAAAAAACAAACCCACAAAATCTTCTGGCGCAGGGGAAACTACATTCAAAGAGTTTAGAGCCATTGGACTAGGGCAGCCTGGTCAGAATGTTTGAATTTAGTTGTCTTTATTCTTGCTGTAGATTCTCCTCATCTTTTGTCCTTTGCACCAGTTGCTGAACATACATACATACATACACACACATACACACAACACATGTACACTCAAATACAACCTCACATGCTCTTCAGATGTACCCTGCCTTTGTCGGTTCTTTTCATTTGGTGATTTGAAGAGAATTATAATACTATGATATTAGTAAAATCAAAACTGTATCCCATCGAAAAAATTTTAAAGAACAAGAAGATGCCTGGTATTACTGAGCCAGTTGATTGTCTTCTTGTATACTTTGTGTCTCTCAAAGACACCTAAGAACAGGAACATTTTCAAGTGAGGACTGGATAATGTGGCCCACAGCAGGAGAAACACGGCTCCCCACACATGAGCAGGCTTTGCAGGCTGCACCGCAGATAGCAACTGCTTCCCCAGGGATATGCTGCACTGTGGGCGGAGAAGCTGGAAAAAGAGCTGACGAGTTGTGAAGCAGTGCAGGACCTTTTAGTTTATGCAAGTTCTTACAAAACAGATGCATAAGGTATTATTTTGAGTCTTGGTTTCAGCATTTGTAGTAAAACATGTTCCTACCCTGTAGCTCAGCAGGCTAAGCACCTGCCTGGCAAGCAGGTCATGAGTTTGATCCCTGGTATCCCCCACCCAAAGTTCCTACCCTAAAGAGAGAATCTTAAGGTGGAGGAACCCTGACAGATTCGCCTGGTACAGTGGTTCCCAACTCCATGAGATTCAGTACCTCTTTGTTATTGAAAAGATTTGTAATTTCCTCCTTTACTGGCCTAAATTAAAATTGCTAGGCTGGGCATAATGGTGCATGCCTGTAACCCTAGCATTCAGGAGTCTGAGGCAGGTAGATCACTGTGGGTTCAAGGCCAGCCTGGGCTACAAAGTCAGTTCAAGGCCAGACTGAATTGTGTAGGAAAATCCTGTCTCAAAAAGACAAAAATACAATACAGTATAATGAAAAATTAAATTGCTAGGTACTATAATCTAGCAAAACCCAGTGTGCAAAACCCACTAGAATTATTTCAACTACATCACAGGTAGGGCTCCCCAGGAACCAGCGACAGTGTTAAGGGACCGGCTGTCAGGTCCAGCAGCTGTGGAGGGAGCAGGAGGCAGGACCAGGCTGAGAGAACTTGGTTTGGGCTTCAGTGCCATCCCATGAGTGACCCAAAGGGTCCCACAGGGAGTTCTGGAGTGCGTAGATCTTGCAGACTTGTGCTTAATTGGAGCTTTATGGTCCCCCTAGGAGCAGTCAGTGGATGAAGGCTGCTCCTAGGAGGGGTCATGGGCAGGACCTTGGGATAGGCAGGTCATTAGAGACAGCAGCAATGACTGACCCTGTCTACTATCAATGCTCCCAGCAGCAGGAAGTTCTGACAAGGGGTTCCAGTGGGGTGCCGGGGGCTCAGCACAAACTGTGATAGAGAAAAACAAAAGGGAAGCACTTTATAATACAAAAGGTGGGTTTTGGCTAACAAAAAGGAGCTATGGGGTGGCCTGCTAGAACTATTTATAATGGACTTAGGGCTTAGGAGAAGTAAGATAATAATTAATATTGTCAACACTATGCTTGACTTTTTTTTTTTTTTTTTTGGTACTGGGGATCGAACTCACGACTACGTGCTTGCAAGGCAGGCGCTTATAAATCCCCAGCCCCAGTGCTTGATATTTTGAAGTACATACTAAGCAAATATATTTGAATCTATACATAACTGGACAGCTACATAAGCAGACTAATATATTGACATCCCCAGTGACAACAGCAGTCATTCTTGGTAAAACAACCAAGAAAACAAGTAAATAACAGTGCTCAGTTCTCAGTGAAATTCCAAATGAGACAAAGTAGTCCCGCACAGTGGTTACATTCTTGAAAAAGTCCATGCGTATTAAAGCTGTGAAACAATACTTTGTGAAAGCTGTGAAACAATACTTTGTGTTCATACGTTAAGTGGAGTTAGATAATAGACTCCAATCATTGTATCAGGTTTTCCGCTTAAATGATTATTTTGACAATTGAAATTTGGGAAAATCATGGAAAAATTCTCTGCCATGGGGACTGTCATTGCACTCTGGAGGGTGTTTACTGTCTCTGGCATCCTTGCCAAATGCCTTCCAAGCAGCGTGGCGATTAGAGGCGTTCCCTCCCCACAACTTTTCTGTACTTTTCCAGGAGATAAAGCCTCTTCTCTTCAGAATTGAACTAGTTAGTCCTCTGCTTGTCATTTCTAAGTAGAGTTGTTTTCTCATGATTTTTTGAAGCGAGAAATGTAACTTCTGTGAAGCCTTTTTTCAACAATGTAGCCCTGACCCAGGAGCCCACAGGCCTCATGGTGAAGAACACAGTCACGCCTGGGTCCTTGTGCTGCCTCCCTGGCTTCCCCCTGAGGCCTGGCCATGGAGTTCTCCAGTGTCTGAGCTATGGTATTGTCACTGCCACGTGGGATTTATGAGCAACACAGGACTGAGGTGGGGGCGCGCTCTGAGCTCCGTGAGTTCCCTTTACTTTACAGAATTTTGCGTTTCCGCCGAGTCTGCTGCAGCAAATTTACTCTGCTCACCCTTGTTGAGCGATTTGCATCCTGAAGAGTCTGTGCTGAAGAGACGGGTGTATTTTGTCTGCACACCTGAATGGCGTACAGACCAATGAGTCACACATGGTCAGACTTCAGGAGAGACAAAAGGCTCCTGGGGGAGATAAATCTATCAGACATGCATACACACAAGCAATGGTTTCTTCTGAGGTTGATTTGAGCCACATTAGTAGGGCAGATTATGTGTCTTCTTTTTCCCCTGCCCCAAACACAGTGAGGTCCAGGAAAACAAACCACCTAAAAAGATGTCAGGCCAAGTACCAAGGAAAAGGAAATAAAAGAAAGGGCAAGAATTTCTCAAATGATTTAAAATACAAGGCCATAGCAATGCCAGTTTGACAATTGACTGGGAAAGGATCTAGGACAGTGGTGGTAGAACTTTTTTAAAAACTAAAACCTCAGAATTCAGGTACAAATGCAGTGTTGCAATAAGTAAAGTAGGTTTTGGGTTGCAACTTGAGCACTAGAGTTCACTAACTCTGCTCTAGGGTGAATTATTTTACATAGAATGTTGTATGCTAATTTGGAAGTTAGGATTTGAGCTTAAAGTGGGGATGCAGGTAAAACAATGGAACTAGGGCAGGTCAGCCTGCAGAAAGCTCGGCAGGACCCTGGGAATGACAGCCCTGAGTCACAGAGTGATTTGCATCTGGAAGAGTCAATGCAAAAGAGATGGATGCACTTTATCTGTGTGCCTGAATAACATACAGACCAGCACTCATCTTTGCTTATGAATATTTTCCATTACCACTCATTTCCTAACATATGGCAAGCATTTATTCTTTTTTGCTGTCCCCTCTTCAGCAAGCTGCCAGAAATAGCTGGCACATCTTTTAATATTTTGCTGACTTTTGGTATGCATCAAGTTTCCTCTTGTGATTAGAGTGAATGATTATTGATCTACCAAAGACATTAGTTTGTTGTTGCTGAGATGCCCGAGTGTGATTTAAATGGACAATTAATCATATTGCTGATTCCACCTCAGAAAATGAGCATCTTAGAAATTTTCAAGCCAGTGTATATTGATGTAATGTCATTCTATACTGAAAAATCACAGAATGAGTGTCTTAAGTTTTGGTATTATACCTTTGTAGACCTCACTAATCCACATTTTATCAGAAAAAATGGTGCTCAAAAGTGCATGCACACAGATAATTTTAAAAAATCTTACCAAACCTATAGGGATAGCCTTACTAATTTTGGTTGAGTCTTCACTTTATGAAGTTTTCTGAGGTTTTGAAAAAAATAAAAGCAAATCTGAGTATTTGAGCTTTCAACAAAGACTCAGAATGGATTTTTCAGTTGTACTGTGGCGAAGTAGGCTATCACACTGCTAGTGCAGGTTAGACATACCCGCTTATGGAGGCCCCTAACATGCGCCGATGAGTCTGGAACCCTTCAAAGTCATCACTTTCAGAGATGCTTGCTACATCAGCCCTCCATATCACTGGATTCCGCACCTGCAAATTCAACCAACTATGAATTGAAAATATTTATTTATTTATTTATTTATTTATTTATTTATATCAGGGATAACCTCATGCTTGCCAGGCAGGCACTGTGCTGCTGGGCTATATCCCTGGCCCTATTTATTTACCTTAAAGAGAACAAAACAAAACAATAAAAAGAAACAAAACAATTCAATAAATTGAATTCAATATGAATTCAATTCAATAAAAACAACCTTGGATTTAAAAAATAAGACAGTAGGAAATCAACAATAATTACTACACTGCACATTGTTATCCTCCAAATAGTTGCTCAAACTACTAGACACAGGCATGCTAAGTTAATCCAACAATATAAGCCCTAAGTGGTTTCTTTACTTCAGTTGCTATCATTTCAGAAATTTCAGGTGTGTGACTTCCAATTTCTTCTGAGTCTTCTGGAGTTGTTCTGTGTGAGATACAGGAATGCAAAATTAATCAAACAATATTAGTACTGTTGTTTCTTTTCTTTTTAAAAAAATTTTTTGATACTGGGGATCAAACTCAGGACCTTGCGCTTGCCAGGCTAAGTTGTTTCTTCATATCAGTTGCTATCATTTCAGAAGTTTCAGGTGTGTGACTTCCAAATTATTTTGTGTCCACTTGTCTTGGATTTGTTTTGGGTGGGGCTCCCCAGAAGGGCACAGCTCTGGTGGGGCGTGGCTTACTCTCTACCAGTCTGCCGCTGTGGCCTGGTTTTCTTGTTTGCTGGATTCTTGGATTATTCCTCTCCATGGGCTTCAAGTCTCACTTCATATCCTTCCTAGGCCCAGACACACTTCCTTTCTTTTTGTCTTCCTCATTTTGCTATTTAGTGTCTGAACACTGAATCTTGGAGAGGCTCTTTCTCTGCTGTTTACCATTCTGCTGTCTTCCTGGAAGGCCTTTGAAAATGTTTAGAAATAAAAAGCTTCACTTGTACTGAACATGTGCGTAGTTTTTTCTCATTCTGATTTCTTGAACAATACAAGAATAACTTTTTTGTTTGTTTGTTTTTTGGTGTACTGGAGATTGAACCCAGGACTCACACTTAGCTTTATTTTTATTTTGAGTTAGGGTCTTGCTAAACTGCTAAGATGCCCAGGCTTGAATCTGTAATCCTTCTGCCTAAGCCTCCCAGAGTATCAAGATTACAGGTGTGAGCTACCACATGGCTCAGTAACAACTATTCGCACAGCACATTTTTGTTATCTTTCGTTAGCTGTAACAAAATGCCAGAGATAATCAACCTAAAAAGGTGAAAGCTGTATTTGGCTCAGAGTTTTGGAGGTGTTAGTCTATGGTTGATTGACTCCATTGCTGTGGGCCTGTGGTAAGGCAGCAGGTCATGGCAGCAGCATGTGGTGGAGCAAAGCTGCTCACCTATGGTGGCTAGGAGGACAAGGAAGGGCTGGGAGTCCAGCACCCTTCCAAGGACACGCCCACAGCAACCCAGTTTCCTATCATGGAGCCCTGTCTCTCTCTCTCTTTTTTTTTTTATCAGTACCAGGGATCGAACTCATGACTGCAGGCTCAGCGGTTCAAGCGCTTGCCTGGTAAGCGCAAGGTCATGAGTTCGATCCCTGGTTCCAAAAAAAAAAGTTACACTCCCTCCCTGTAATGGCACAGTTTTCTTGAACACATGGATCTTTGGGGAATGATCAGTGTTCAACTGCAGCCACAGTGCACTGTTGTAGGGATGTTAAATAATCTGGAGATGAGGTCAAGGATACCAGAGGATATGCACAGGTTATATGCAAATACAGTGAATACCACGTTATGGAGGAGGCTTGAGCATCTGAGGACTTTGGTATCTTTGGGGTTCCTGGAGCCAGTGCCCTGAAAATATCAAAAGGACAACTATACTTATTTTAAAACTTCCTTTTGAATTTCTGATTTTAAATTGATGCTTAGGTTCTGGGGAATATGAACCAATATGGACAGATTAAATCATAGAAATTCTGCAGTCCTTGAAATGAGGGAAACTTTACCCCTAGAATCTGCCACAAATAAGATAAATCAAAATAAATGAATAAAAATCATAATCAACCGAGTAACATATTTCAGGGTAAGAATGAAGAAGACTCAGAAGTTAATTCTGAAGCCAATTCCAAACGAAGACATAAAAACGATTTTCAAGCCAGGTGTGGTGGCTCACTCCTGTAACTCCAGAACTTGGGAGGCTGAGGCAGGAGAATGGTTTGCAAGTTCAAGACAAGCCTGGGCTACAAAATGAGCCCAAGGCCAGCCTAAACTACATAGCAAGACCCTGGGGAATATGAACTAATATGGACAGATTAAATCTCAAAAAGAAAAAAAATAGTATTTTCAGTAAAGTCAGGGTTATATTTTTTAAATAATGTTTTTTTAAAAAATAAAGTGCTCACTAATTAATAATTTTATTTTACATTTATTCATAATTTTAATATGCCTATGGACAAGAATATTTGAAACCTCTATCATAGTTGAGACCTATAAATTTGCCAAGTGTTGCTGGGAGTGGTGGTGTACTCAGGAAGCTGAGGCAGGAGGATCGTTGTAAGTTTGAGACCAGCCTGGGCTATAAAGTGAGTGCATGGCCAGGCTGAACTGCCTAATGACACCCTGTCTCAAAAAAACAAAAACTAAATAAATAAACAAACAAATAAATAAAATAAGAAAAATTAAAAAAACTTTTAAGGCAAAAGCAAAAAAAATTGCTTTAAAATGTAAAAGATGGTAATTGACAATGGGAAAGAACAGGAGTTTAAAAGAGGAAATAAAGTTAACAAAACACATGGAGAAGTGATCAGTCCCACAGAAATGCAAATTAAGGTATCTTTTTTTGCCTAACAAATTGATAAAAGCTGAGAGAAGGTGAGAGCAGGCACCCTGCTAGAGGTGAGGGAACATAGGTGCTCTTGTACTTTGTTTATGGGAGTATAACCTGATAACACTATTTTAACTGATAACACTATTCCAATTGAAAACACTAATTTAATTTGGACCATGAGCTTTAGAAGCTCTAGATTTTTATTCTACACAAGGCAGCCTCAGTGCGAGGCGGTAAAGAGTGTTGAGATGGACCATGACATTGCTGCTTGATGGAATATTGTCCAGTGGAACACTGGCCAAATCTGTTTACAGTGGGGAAGATGCTTGTGGTGGACTGCTAAAAATAAAAATAAAGCAGCACTCAGAGTTGCATGGGGGAATGAAATCAGTTATAGGAAAAAGAAGAAAGGAACAAAACCTCAAAAATGATATATAGGATAAAAGTTCAAAGAAATATAACCAGATATAAACTACAATTTTATTTGAATGATAATAAAGTTCCTTTCCTCTTACTTTTCTAAATCTACTTAAAAAGCAAAACCTACTTCTGAAATTATGCTGTAGTTTGGAACTTGAATGTCCCCAGAGGTCCATGTGGTAAGGTGTTGGTCCTCACTGTGGGGCTATTGGGAGGTGGGGGAACCTTTAAGGGGTGGAGCCTAGCAGGAGGAAGTGAGGTCATTGTCCTTCTGCCCTTGGAGGAGACAGGGGAGTCCCAGCCCCTCCTCTTCCTGCTGTTGCTTCCAGGTCACAAGAGAGTGGCCTTGCTCCACCACATGCCCCCCCACCCCCTACAAGAGGCCTAAAAGCAACAGATCTGCCTGTCATAGACTAAAACCTTGAAAACTGTGAGCCAAAATAAATATTTTCTCTCTATATGGCAATTACCTCAGGTATTTATTTTACTTAACCTAACACAAATGATGAATTTAAAACCTGTCAGTAACAACAGAGTGGAAAAGGAGGCCAAGGCCTCATGAATGGTGAGGATCCTATTCTGGTCTCAGATGAAAAATCCATGAAGGGAAATGGGTGAATTTTCCAAAAAATTGGACATCGACAGAGCCTGAGTCATTGCAGTAAAACGTGAGGTATAAAATGGACTTTTCCAGTGATGCCTATCGCTTTGTGTCCTTTTCAGCTGCCTGAAATGGTTCTTTTTATCAAATATCCTGGAGCCACCATTCAGCCAGGGGTGACTCAGTTCTGCCCTTGGCCCCTCTTTGGCCTGCCATGTGCCCCCTTCTGTTTGTGTGGGAATCCAGACCCTCGGATACCTCTACTGACTGAATGATAGAGTAAGCCTCTCCTGGGCCAGGCTGAGTAATTCTTTCTAGCATAGCATTACGAAGCCCAGTTTCACTGAATTTAGTATTTCTTGTTCTCTTAAAATTATGCCTACAAGGGCCGGGGATTTAGCTCAGTGGTGTAAGGGCCTGCCTGGCAAGCACAAGGTCATGAGTTTGAGCCCCAGTTTAAAAAAAAAAATTATGCCCACCACTATTGGTGACATCAGAAATTATAGCTAGAAAAATTACTGATGTCTTAGCTACCATCAGTGAACGGGGCTGAGAAACTTCAAGTTTAGAGGGGAAAGGGCTTTAAAAGAGAACACCTTGGGGCCGGGGATTTAGCTCAGTGGCTTAAGTGCTTGCCTTGCAAGCCCGAGGTCAAAAGAGAACACCTTGGGAAATTCCTTTTGCCTTGTTTCTCAAGGAAAAAAGACCAGCTTTGCCTTACCCCTTCTTCTAGACAACAATGCCTACCCATCCTTCAGGTCTCAAACTAATCATTTTCTTATAGATGCTCCTCTTAACTCCTAAACCGGGATGGACCCTTAACTCTCGGGGTGGACTCTTAACCCTCCGCATGCTGCCCTGCCCTCTTTCTTAGAACTTGTGAAGAGGACTTACTTTAAACCATTGTTCCCTACCGGACTCTGAGCTCTGTAAGAGCAGAAACCTTATCTGTTTTACTTATCACCATGTCCTCAGTACCAAGAACAGGAGCCTGGCATGCCCTGGGTGCTGAATAAATATTTGTTTAATGAATGAATTTTCCGGTGTGATCTACTAAGGCAGAGAAAGAACTTTTGGCACCAATCCAAATAGTGGTGGAGTTGGAAAAGAACTACTAAAAGCAATGTTTTCCTGTCTTCTTTAAACTTTGTATTTTTATTCTATACACACACGTGTTGTGTGTGTACATGTGCTTGCACACTTGTTTTTGTGTCTTTTTTTTTAAGTACTGAGTTGCAGAAGATTGGACTTGGCCCTTTGTGCTTGTGAGTGATAGAAACATACTTTGGTGGTTCCTCTGAACTGAGAATAGTAGATATGAAGAACCTTCCCGTGAGCACAGTCTAAAGACTCCTTTGATAGCTTTCTCCACTTGAATGGTGCTTCTATACAACGGCAGCTCAGCACAGACTAAGAAATGCTGGGAAAGCTCCACGATGTGGCCTTTCTGTGAATCAAGACCCCTCAGTCTCTCTTTCCTGAAGTTCACAATAAATTGCTCCACTTAGCACATATGTTATTCGGCCACCTCCACTTCCTTGCCTTTTGTAAGAGCAAAATTCTTGGAATTTATCTTACAGACACAAATCACTTTGTAATTCTTTGCACTTACTTAGTAGCTAGGGAGCATGTAACTACAGAGCTGAACAATTACCACATACTGTAATCATGCAAAGATTTTAATCTTTCAAATTAGATCTCACCTCCACTCTGGGGAAGAAAAGAACATTTACAGGATAATTAGCCCATGGACCCACTGGCACTTCAGTCATTGCCAGGAAGTTCTTTGCATGAACAGTATGAAGGTACCATTTATTTTTTATTTAGTGCTTTTTATTAAAACCACCCTCCATTCTTCAAATGGAAGTGACTGGAGAAAATCCTCTCCCAGGCAGAGACAGCTCTTCTGTAAAGAGCCTTGGGCACGGGGGAAATGCTTGGCCCTCCAAGTGTAATAAGTGAGCTAAGCCAAATTTTAAGTCAGATGGCAAAAAAAGTGCACTTACTTTTTATTTTCAATGTATATTTTTATATTGTATGTTAATTTTACAAAATATTGAATTTCACTATGGTCTTTTCTAATGGACTTATTCTTTCTCAATTGGGGTCTTGAAACTCTGAGGACAGGAAGTTGTGGATTGCAGAGCCTAGTCTCAGCCCGAGTCAGAGCCAACTCTGCTTGGCTCTCTGGAGGGGATTGTGCACATCTTTGTACCTCCACATTCAGTGCTGATGGATTCACAACTTGAAGTCTGCCCTGGTGGTGTTAATTATGCCATGCAAATCTGCTGGGTGATTTGTTATACACCAACATTGGGTCATTTCCTTAAAGCTACAAGAGAAAAGCTGGAAGAAAGAGGAGAGAAGGAGGAAGAAAGATTTGGGTACACACACACACACACACACACACCCCAGCGGGAATCCCTAGCCAGAGTAAATGCCTCATAGATGTTAATTTCTTTTTCTCACACAGCCCTGCCCAGAGGCATGAGGATCACAACTAAATCCTCACCTTGATCTCTGGCAGCCTGAGGGACAGCAGGATCTTATGCCTGCTGAGTTGGTTGTCTGATAAACGTGGCATTTTCAGGGTTGGGAGCCCCCCCTCCCCCCCAAGAGGCAGAGCAGGGAGATGGCGGGGTTCCCTCTGGTGAGTGCGGAGCTAGAGAAGAGCTGCCTGTGTAAGTGTGCTGGGAAACTCAGCTGTAAGTGTGCAGGCAGCGCTGCGAGGGCTCTGGCCTGGAGTAGTTTCCTTTCCAGATATGTAAAAATAAGCCATTGAACTTAGCGGGGTTTTTTTTTTTCAGTTTTGCAATCTCGTTAGATGTCATAAATGGTCCTTCTTTCACTGAAGGAGTCATCAGGATGAAGTTATATTGTCAATTAACAAATGGTCTTGCAAGTTTTTTCTGTGACCTGTGTGTGAGTTAGTACTGCCGAGTGAGATACATACGCATGCAAGGTAGTTGTCTGGGCTTTGTTTCCTCAGGGCTCATCAGGTTCAAAGCCAGCCCCCAGAAGAGAGTGAGAGGACAATTAATCGCTGGGCAGTTTCCTACTAAAAATAATCCAATAGGGTTTAGGTAAAGGAGGGAGCACCATGGGCCGTTAATTCATAAAGACTGTGATAATAGAGCCCTTCTGAGTTTCCATGACTGCTAATGCATTTCTTTGTATTATGATGAAGCTCCCATTACCATCATTGGTAAAATTATAGCACTGTTAATAGAGATCCATAATAATAAATTCTTTACTATGGTTATAGACCCTTTCATCCTTCGAGCTGCACTCTAGAGAAGGCTGTGTGCCAAGTATTTTAAACCCCTGCTTTAAAAGCCCTGAGTCAAGTTCAATAGCTTGTCTCCAGCTTTTTATCATGTCAGTATTAGAGCCAGAGGAAAAAAAAATAAACCAAAATACAACACAGGCCCACCACATGTGGTCACTGGTCCAGATGAAAAGATTTCAAGACTGATACTAGACTTTTTTTTTTTCTTGAGACATGGTCTTGCTTTGTCGTGCAAGTTGGCTTTGAACTCACTATGTAGGCCAGGTTGGCCTCAAACTTACCGTGATCCTCCTGCCTCAGCCACCTGAATGCTGATATTACAGGTGTGTGCCACCACACCTGGCTGACACCAGATTTGCAGATGGCTGTTGACACAGACAAGCCTTACAGTATCAGGGGAGACAGGAGAACCAGGGAGTGATATCTGTGCTTCTTGGATGTGGAGCAGAGCTGGGCTGTGTATCTATAGACCTGAAGGTGATAGGAAGTTTGTGGACCATTTATGGTAAAATTGGAAGCCAAAGTAAACCCCAAGTCAGGTGCACATATGGGCTTAGGTGTCAGCAAAGAGTAATTCCAGGAATGTGTTAGACACAGGGCTAGGCAGGCCGGCTGCAAAAGTGGCTCTAGGAACACAGTGTGAGTTTAAGGGGCAGGGGCGGTTTTTAGACGCAAGGCCTTGGGGATAAATTACAGAAAAAAGAAAGAAAAGAAAGAAAGAAAAAGATTTGTTTCCTGAAGAAGAAATTTGATTAGAATATCAGTCAGTAAAGGCAAAAATTAATGGTGTGTTTTATTTTTTTAATTTTTTTGGTACCGGGGATCAAAATCACGATCTCACACTTGCCAGGCAGGCGCTTAAGCCACTGAGCTAAATCCCCAGCCCTAATGGTGTGTTTTAAAGTGGCAGAAAAGATAAATAGGGAAGACGTGCACTTTTTTTTTTTTTGGTACTGGGGATCGAACTCACGACCTCACGCTTGCCAAGCAGGTGCTTAAGCCACTGAGCTAAATCTCTGGACGTGCAAATTTATAGGCAGTCATTTTCATCAGAAATAGAGTTTTTAGTATCTGGAAAATGTAGAGGTTAAATATCAAGGCATAAAAAATTTCACCTCAACCTGGAATAGCTCCAAAATTGAATGGGCTATAAATTTCAGTCAAATTATTCAGAAAATACAGGGCAGAGTAAATTTGTAAGACCTAGAAATATCAACGGCTGCCTGTCATGCTGCTGGCACAGGTTATGGTAACCGGTTTGACCTAAATTTACTGTTAGGACCTGGTCCTGGGGCTTTGCAGACCACTGCTTCCAGGAGAACATAGAGATTCAGATCCTGAATGAACTCATTCTGTATCTCAGTCAGTCACTTCCCAAACATTTGTTGAGTGACTATGTCTGTCACCACACTGGTTGTTGAGGATAGGAATTTAAGACTGGCATAGTCCCTGCCCTCGAGGAGTCCTTGGTCAAGCAAATAGAATGGATGTTTTGCAAAATGATCTAATGATGAATTATAATAAGGGGAAATGGATAGGCAATAACATCACTATTTGCAAAAGGGCTGCCCTTTCATTTTTGGAATTATGTGTTGTTCACCCTGCATAAGGGAATTATCCAAGTCTGTGGGGGCTCCCAGGGAGCAGCGGAAGGCTATGTGAGAATCGCTCATGTCTCACAGGGAAAGCACAGATGGGAGGAAGAGATATGAAGCGTGTCTCTGAAGGACACTTTTTGTTGGAGAGGCTCTCATTTTCATCGCATTCAACGTTGCTCTGTATGGAGAGTCGGTGTCGTCGGGATGCCGCATCCCTCCTTATCTGGCAGAGCAGTTCCCCCCAGTCGGCCTGTCTATTTTGCACAGTGACACGGGGTCATCACCAGACACAAAGGCAAACGACTCAGCTGAGAAGTCAAAGATCCAGTCAATCATAGGTTATCTCTTTAAACTGATATCAAATAAGACATTTTGTTAATTTTGGAATTGAAAAGACATCCCCCCCCCAGAGGTAACTAAATTGAAAGGCAAACAGGATACTTGTGAGCCCCTTGATTGCTTGGAAAGCTATCCCGTGTGAAATATACATGGGGACGGGGTCCATCCGCAGCAGGAATGGATGATGTAGGAGTTTTTCATTACGGTTGTGTCTCCACTCCTGGTCCATGCCTCCTGCAGCTGACCGGCTTCTTCCTGCACACTTTTGTGGTGGTGAGGCCATGCTGCTGAGAGGCCTAAAACAGAAATGATCTCAGTATTCTATGACCAGTGGCTGCTATAATCCTACGAGATGATGTTAAGACTGAAGTAAGTTTTCAGATAATTCAACAGGAAATTGGATAATCTGCACACGTGGATATAATAAAGGCAGGGGTGTTACCGTCACATTGCTTCAATGGCCAGCTTGTCCCTGTAGGGACAGGTATGCTGCAGGGGGATTTGAGCCGTTGCTCCAGAACTCTTTGCAGAAGACATTTTGATTGCCAGTCATGCCCGAAACATTGGTGTGTGCCAGGGCAGGCAGGCTCTGGCGCACAGCCTGGAAGCTCATGTCAGTACTGAGACTGCAGTTTATGTCTTATAGGAGTGACGGGACGGGACGTGACAGTGACAGTGACAGATTATTTAGGGGAGAGTGTAAAACACTCTCAAAACATTCATTGATTTGGCCTTGTCCCATGATTGAAACTAGGGAGAAACTAAGTAGTACAGCTCCTCCTCTCTTGGGAACCTTAATGTCCATAATGTGCTAAGGAGTCTCCCGGTTCAACTTGAATGCAGTGCTTCTCAACCTTCCCCACTCCACTCAATTTCTCTGCCAAATGCGTGCTGCCTCCTGGGGAAATCGGGTTCCTTAAAATTCATTTGCCAGGGTATTTGCTTACAAATATTTAAGTTACGGGCTGGGGATTTAGCTCAGTGGCATAAGCATCTGCTTTGCAAGTGAGCGGTCATGAGTTCTATCCCTGGTACCGATTTAAAAAAAAAAAAGTAAAAACAAATGTTTAAGTTAACTACTGAAAATTTTCATCACGGATTTAATGAAGTTCACTCTTTGTCAACAAGAGGTGGGAAATGTCAAGCTTGTGCATGATTTGAAATAAGATAAGACCTGGCCTTGATTAAAATGTGCATCTTATTATTTTTGAGTCAGAAAGAATTCAAGTAGAATTATTACCCGTAGGGTTTACCTGTAAATGTGGGTGATTTTAGGAAATGTCCCAATCTAGGCTCATGAAATGCTCAGTGTCACTAATCAATACTGCTTTGCTCCTTCTGAATTCAGAGCTTCTGGCAAAGGTCAAGCTTCGTTCTCACAGCAAGAAGAAGGTGACAGGGAAAGATGGGGAGCCTTGGTGAATCATTAGCCACCGCGGGAAGCGTAGAGATGGGGAAGCCGCGAGGCTTTCTGTTTCAAGTGTAATTAGGTTTATCGGGCAGTGGCAGAACAAAGTTCATACAGAAGTTGAGGATCTGGCAATTGATTCTCTCAAAATGACTTGCTTAGTGTGTGTCCTCTGTCTGGTACGCGTCCCATTTGGGGACCCCGGGGGATCAAGTGCCGCTTTGTAAACTGAGCCTTCGCGCTCACTTCCGGAGCTCCTCGCCGGAGCAGTGAAGGTGTTTTCTTGCCAGTCTCTTGTTGTCCCTCCCACCTAGTTACCCCCATCCCCCACACCCTTTGCCAGGGACAGAAACAGCTGCGGGTGGGAAAGCCCCTCCAGTTGAGGCCCTTGCTGACCTCGGGCTTTCTCCTCCTCCTCGCAGCCCCACACCCCAGGAGCCCTTTCCTTCCAGCCTCAGGAACCCAAACGATTTCCTGAACATGCATTGCTCGTTCCTGCCACAGGACCTTCCTGGGTGCGGGGATGGGGGTGGGGAGAGACCATTGCTCTGCAGACGTCTGCCTCTCCCCTAGCCGGGAGCACTTCCCGTATCCCTCCGGGGTGTTCCTCAGGGCCTCTGTCCCTGTTCCCCGCTGTTGCATGGTCTTTGGTTTGTGCCTCTGGACAATCTTCCATGTCTGTGCGCCTTGTGTTGGCACTACCTGCACTCGGCTCAAATCTTCATTTATCTATTTTGGTACTGGAAATCTAACTCAGGACCTTGCACTTGCCAGGCAGGCGCTTGTGCCCCGAGGTATACCCCCAGCCCTGGGCTCCAATCTTGAGCAGCAATGACTATGCTTAGTACTCCGTGTCCCTCCTGGAAGCAAGCACAAGACTGAATATTTGGCTGGCTGATCAGCCTGCCTCGCTTCAGTCCACGGCTAACATGTGGGGCACGTGGGACAGCCGCGGAGATGCTGCTTTTCCCTGCTCGGTAGGGGCTCTCCGCGGAGTTTGGCTCTGGTACCAGCCAAAGGAACAAGGCGGCCATGTGCCCAGCCCACTGTCCCTGGGGTGCAGTGTTGTGTGGGTGATTTGCAAGCTGGCTTATGTTTGTGGAATGCTGTGAAATTTGCAGAACTGTTCTTGGCTACACAAAGGCAGCTATGTGTCTCCTTTTGTTAAAAGAAAAAAAAGTGTCTGCATGCCCCAAGTATTTTAGGTAAAGGAAGACCTTAGTTTCCCCCAAAAGGGTCCAACAAAGCATTTCCTTCCCTATTGTCAGGGACATCTTTGTGGCAGGCCCCTAATCTTTTTCTTTTTCCAGATTCTTTCAAACGATGATTAAGAAGTCTTTAACTAACTATTAAAACAAGTGTTCTGATGGAAAACAAGATTTAGACAATCCCTTTAATTACTGGAACCAGATTTTCTCCTGATTCCTACACCAGTTTACACCTTAACCAAATTTAGCGTTAATTAAGCTGGGGGTGGGAGGTCAGGAGGGGCTGAGTGCTAGAAAATGCCTAAGTTTGCATCAGCCCCAGTTTTAATAAAGTTGACTTAAGGATGAAGATGAGACAGTCCTACAGTTTATTGTTTGTTATTTATTTTTTTCAAGACAGAGGCTTACTCTGTAATTCAGGCTGGTCTTGAGTTTACTATGTAGCCCAGACTGGCTTCAAACTTGAAGTAAGCCTCCTGCCTCAGTCTCCCAAGAGCTGGGAGTACAGGTGTGCACCACCACATCTGGCTATAGTTTATGGTTGAAGCCTGAGAAAAAAGCAAGACCCGGAATTTGTGCCCTGTTGAGCAATTAGACACACCCTTGCCACCTGCAGTTTATTCAGATGCTCTAGTTATGGGATTACCACAGGGTCCCTGGGTGCTACAATTGAGTTTGTGACCCATCTGTCTCTCTCACTCTCTTTCTCCCTCCCTCTTTCTGTTAATGAAGCAAAGCTGGGCTTATAGCTCTAAAGGCAAGGAAAGAAAAGCGAGGGCTTGTTCTCCCTGTCTCAGCTCAATGTTTAATATTCAATATGGCGCCCAGTTTGTTGAGAAAATAATGTACATGTTTTGTCATTCCCCTTATGGATTTCAGTCAACACATGGAGGTGTTTGAAATGATCTGCTAATCCAGTTTCCTCTCCTTGAACCATCTGGTTCAAATTCTGTCTACCTGCTTGGAGCGTACCAGTCTTGTCTGAGTGTACATATAAGGAAGTCACAACTCATTAACTGTTTAGGGAAAATCCCTGTGGAAATATACGGCTTTACTGCTGTGGTAGGTTTCCTCTTGGGAGCAAATTAGATAGGACTTTGATGTAAACCAAAGAAACTTGAGGGTTTTTGGAAGACCTAAGTGCTCTTGAAAAAAACAGTTGAACTCATTTAAAAGCTTTTCTTTTAAATGAGAACAGATCATTTGTACCATTATCTTCTTCCCAATATTGCTCAAGTGCAAGCAGGCCAGCGCAGTGAGGAGCAGAATGTGCCTGCTGGCTTCATGAATGGGCCCCTGACCTGACCTCAGGGGTGATGGTCACTTAGCATCACAGTCCTCTGGCAGAGCCTTAGACCAGCTGAGTCAGTAGACTGCCTCACTCTTCTTATACAGTCTTCTTTGTGGCTTCTTTCAAACAGAGGTGTCCACGTCAAAATGTTTTGGCCAAAGACTTACGAGTCAAAGCTTGCTGGGAGCTCCTGAGAAGTATTTCTCTTTCTTAATTAAAGGGAAGAGCATTCCTGGACTCATCTTCTTTCCCTTGTTCTTAGACCCAAGGAGCAAGATTGGGCGTAGATGTGATCTCTGGCGCAGGAGCAGTCATTGTATGAGCATGAGGAAAAGGTTGCAAAAATTGCAGACAGCAGCTTGAGTTTGAGGAGGCCCTAAACTCAAACTTGCAACTGTCTCTCTCTAGATTTCTTCCTTTTTATTTAAGCCCCTTTAGTGGTTACTTTTGGCTGACAGTATCCTAGAACTGACATAAACTCTCTGTGTTTGCCTCCTACTCTATTTTTGAGTGCTATAGCAGAGGAGTCCACCAACCAGACTGAAAACACTTGGGGCAGGGGTTGTCTGTACTGACCTTGTACTACCTTTTGTTGTTGTTGTTATTCCCTAAGCAAAACAGTGTATCAACTATTTACCCGATATTTACATGTATTATGTATTGTAAATGTGTAACAGAGACGATTTAAAGTGAAGTAAAGGATATGCAATATTATGCTATTTTTTACATAAAGGATTTGAAGATTTTGGTAAGCTGGGAGGCCTGGAACCAGTTCCCCAAGGATCATGAGGGACAACTGAACTAGTTTTGTTTTTACCTGGTGAAAGCTGTTCATGCCTATAGTAACTTTAGTCAACTTTCCTTCGTTCACTGTGGCATCCAGGTCTTCCACACAGGCATTTGGGTCTCAGTACCCAGTAGAGTACAGTGTTAGCTGAAGGAACAAATCGAAGCTTACTTCTCTCTCCTTTTGCGCACTTAGGAATCTCCTAGTGAAGTCTGTGTAATGGTTGCTTTTCTGGTCACTCGGAACCATGCTGAGCTATGGCGCTATCACACACTCCCTTCCGATTCCTTCCACCTCCCCTCTTTTCCTGCGCACTTTACCTCAGCGCCACAGGCCTCATCTTACACAATGTCTGTTCAAAGGTGCAATATACTCATCAGAAGTTACACGCACATTTATAGTGCCTGACAGTTTAAGGAAGATCTTTGGTGACAAGGAAATAAAGATAATCCTCAAAAGAGCAGATGCAGATGTTCCATTTCCTGATTTAAAAAGTATGTAATATCTAAAAATAAAACGCTGTCATAAACACTTCTACTTTTCCTTAACTGGATTTTGCTTGGAGAACAAAGAAAAAAAAAAAAAGAGTGCTTCCCATAGGACAGATGAGAAAATAGGGCCACAAAAATCTGTGTGCAGTTTTGGTTTTTCCCTAGAGGTACACTGTTTAAGGACAAAGAATCTTTTCTAAAACTTTTTCCTCTGCCCTAGAAAAATCTCAAAGACAAGTCCCCAGGATAGCAGGTCAAAGGCCCACTGCACCAGAACTTCCTTTGGGTCTGGGCCTTCTCAGCAGGAAGTGGTTGATTTCCTCTCCAGTAGGAAGCCCTCCCAGAGCAGAGCAGGTTTGGGGGAGGGGAGGCAACCACTGTGACCACTCGCAGTTCGCACTGAATCGGCGTGATTGCCCATGGAGAGGGATTGCCCGGAGCTGAGATCTTGGCTCCGGGTCTGCAGGGATGGGACACTATGCTCATTCTTTTTCAAATGAACCGGACCTGCGGAACCCAGCTGGTTGATTGCCCGGAAGCAACGCTCTCCCAAATGCATTTTGCTGATTCCTGAGACCTTAGTAAGATTTCCATGAAATGAAGTTTCCTGGGCCAAATGGACTTAAAGGTAAACAAGTTCCTTCCCTATTGTGATTCTCTAAGAGGGCTTTAGTACCCCAGCGCGCTCCCAGTTCCTTGGTGGCAAACTTACTTTTTGTTGTTGTTGTTGTTTTTTTTTTTTTTTTTTTTTGGTAGAGGAGAAAAATGTTCTTGAAACAGTAGCAAACTGCCCTAGCAAACAATTCAGGGAAAGGATACAGCCAGGAGTCTGTTGCAGGATCCCTCTCCCTCCCTCTCATCAGTATCTGAACTGCAAAAGTAAGAACAGTTAACTGTACCTGACCGCTTGTGTTAGAATCTGTGCCTACTCCAGCTTTCCACCCTAGAAGCAGTAATTCATTTAGCATGCATCTGACAGCTGAAGCCTCTTCAGATTGGGAACAGGAAAAACATGAGCTCACAAAAGTTTTGCAGCTCCAGTTACATTTTTCGACCTCTACTTACTGGCAATGCAAAGTTTACCTTTTTGGAGGAGAAAAAGCTTCAGAGAGTCTGGCAGTGTTTACCCACGCATAGGAAGCTATCGGCCACACGGCAGCTGTATTTTTTGGAGTCACATGAATTACCCACTGCATTCAGGAAGAAAGCCGCCGCTTGCTTCCCCCTTTTTGTTGGCTCCTGAAACAAAACCATGGCTAATTTTTTTGTTGGGAGAGAAAAGAACTTGAAAGTGATTGTTCATTTTTAAAAAGAAATCACTCCTTTTCTTTTTCTTGCCAGCTGGATGAGCCATGATTGAGATCTCTATTGTTTTTAATACCCTTAAAACACTGCCTAGGCTGGCGGATTGTAGCTCGGCTGCCCACGTCTACACCCACCCTCTGATCAACTGCTGTGGGGTGTCTGGGAGGCACCACAGTTTGCCATTGTTGCTGGGGCTTAAAGATCATACTTGCAGGTACACATGTTAGCCTGCTGGGGGTTGGAGCGGAAGGAACAGGGCTTGGAAGCGGGGTTTCTCTGAAGGTCTCATGGTCTTCCTCCCGCCGCCTTTCTCTCTGGAGGCAGGTTTTAGACACTGCAATTCCTCTTCCCTCACCTGTGTCACAGAAACTAGAACCCTTCTCCCTGTGGCACCCAGGAGACTAGAAATAGTCCTTTAACTTGCCCCTGCCTTCCAATAAGAGCAGGCCTTATAGAAATTCTCTGAGCAACCAGGTCCTAATGCAGGTTCTAAGAACCTCTTTCAAGAGCGGTCTGCCCCATTCCTAGGAGGAGGAACGTGTCCTCCACAGGGGCTGAGAAGAGTCCAGACAGATCTTTCTGGGTTCCCCTGCACTCTGTTTTCTTAGTCACATCATGTGTCTACTTGGCTGTTTGTTTAGGTCTTCATTTCTAAAGGCCCCCGTGCCATGTAGGACTTTTTTTTTAATGGTACAGAGATCGAACTAACGACCTTGCGCTTCCCAGGCAGGTGCTTATGCTGCTGAGCTAAATCCCCGGCCCTCATGTAGGGCTTTGATTAAATAACTTCTGTTTTTCTTTTCTCTTTTGTTATAGGGTTCAGGGGCAACCCCCATGATGGCTGAGGAGAGGTGTCACACATTGCTGTCTCTGCAGTGTTAATTCCCCCTGCATCCCCCATCCTGACTGACGATAATGTATCTACCCACTAATGCAGACCAAGACTTGAGGCTTCCTTCTCCTTTTCTCTTTTGAATCTTTGCATCTAAATGTTAAGGCAGCTTCAGAATTGCTCTCAGAGACATCTTCTTCCTATGAGCGTGGGCAGCCCACGCCCTGCTTCTCTGGATTCATCACCTCCCTCAGTGATGCCCTCCCTCCTCTGGGTACCACACTCCAAAGTGACCTCTGTTCATTGCCAGAGCGCCTTTAAAACAAGTCGCATCAGGTAGCTTGCTTGCTTAAACCCTGAGTAAGCCCTCACCTTCCTTGACACTGAATGCAGCACAGGGAATGCAAATGCCTCGTCCTCTCCTGAGAGTCCATTCACTGGGAAAACCTGAGCCCATGTCCACACCTAAACAGACTTGTCGCAGACTGTTCTCATGGGACACACACACTTCAGACTCCCTTGCCTGGGTGACATTTGTGCAGGGTGCTGGCCCCTCCAAGGTCATCTCCTTGACTAGTGTTTTTTTTTTGTTTGTTTGTTTTGTTTTGTTTTTTTTTTATCAGTACCAGGGATCGAACTCACGACTGTCTGCTTGCAAGGCAGGCGCTTATGCCGCTGAGCTAAATCCCCAACCCCGCAAGGTCATCTCCTACTGTGTTCTCTTCACACTGGTTTCTGGAAAGTGCCCCCCCCAACCTAACGTGTTTCATCTCGTTATGCATTTGGCCCACTATTTCCTTTCCTTCAGATGCCCTTTTATTTATTTATGTTTTCTTTCTTCGAGACAGGGTCTCGCTACGCAGTTCAGGCTGGTCTTGAACTCACTTTGTAGCCTGGGCTGGTCTTGACTCGCAGTGATCCTCCTGCCTCAGCTTGCTGAGTGCTGGTTACAGGAGTGCACCGCCATGCCTGGCCAGATGTCCTTTTGCTTTTTGGTGGTACTGGAGCTCATTCCGGGGCCATACATGCTAGGCAAGTGCTGTACCTGAGCTATACCCAGCTTCCTATGTCCCTTCTTTCCCTGATGGAATCATAAGGGTGAGTCCCTAGCACCCTGGTGAGGTTCAGAAGCTTCTGTGCCCTTCATGGGGAGAGAGAGACAGGGAATGTCTTTCCTTCTGGGGGGTGGGAAATGATTTTCAGGGTGGTTGAATGGGCCCAAGGACCAGGCAGTGGTTTGTCGATGCTTCTCTGCAAGCTGCATGGACGGAAGCATGGACAGTACCTTGTGCCACATCTGTCTCGGTGTGGAGATATACCTCAGTCTCCCTGTGCTGTGGGCTCAGTTTCTCCAGTGAATGGATTCTCAGGAGGGAATCGAGAACATTTACACCCCCTGTGTTGGAACCAGTGCTAGGGCGGTAGGAGAATTTCAGAGCGAACCCCCTCCCTGAGCTTGGTGGCTGGGGAGAAGCAGGAACAAGCTGGAGAGGCCTTGATTGTAGGACAACTTCTAAGGCCTTCCACGATTGTTTAATCTATTCAGAGTGCTCAGAATGGTGACGCATCATACTTTGGGCTGTCACTTCCTGATCCCCAGCAATCAACCACATGTGAAGCTTCATCAGAGGCTTTTCTTGGGTTTGTCAAGTAGAAACAGCCACTTGGGACCATCTTCATGTCACAAGTTTCTGCATCAGAATCCTTCATTTTTACCTGGTACCTACAGTGCCTTGAGAAAGGATGGATGAGGCTTGTTTGGGGGTGGATTATTATGCATGGAAAGCAAGCTGGTATCGCCACCCATAGAATAATAGGTGTTTAATAAATGTTCAGTGAATAAGCAAGTTGTTAATCCTTGAAGGCACTTTACTTTCCTCTACCAGCTGAGAGGGAGGAAGGTAATATTTCGTGATCAAGCGGCCTTGCTTAAAAGCTGCTGATAAGTGGATGCCACCGGGGAATGCCAGAGGTTCTGTCCTTCCCTCCCTGCCATCCAGGGACTCCATGGCAGATGGCAGGGGGCAGCCTGATCTGCAAGGGCTGCTCGGCGTGAGTGTTCCGGCTGCTCTGATCTCCAGCTCCACAGATCTGGAACTGGACATCATCTGGCAGGTCCTAAGCGTCTGAGACTTAACTGATTAGGTGTCAATTGCCTGGTGCAAAGCCTGACATAGACTGTATATCCTCTCAGTGTGGGTTTTCTCATTTTGCCATTTTTTCAAAAATACAAAAACTAATTTTTTTCTTGCAAACATTCATCGCTGAGGTTATTAGGACAGTGAATCAACCCTGCGGGATATTGTAAAGGCAGATCTCATTGTACATTTTCTCAAGTCCATGAAATGCACAATACCACGAGTGAACCTTAATGGAAACTGTGGACTTTGGGTGATAACAGTGTGTCTGTTAGGGGCCATTGATTGGAACAGATGGGCCACTCTGGTGGAGGACGTTGGGTGTTGGCATCGGAGGAGGCTGTGTTTGCGTGGGGACCAGGGGTGTGAAGAGATCTCCCCATCATCCACTCAGCTTGGCTGCGAACCTAAAACTGCTCTAAATGCAGTCTGGTAAGAATGTGCACAGATGTGGGAAGAGAGCAGCTGCGAGGTGCAGGCTGTTTTGTGTGTATGTCATTCCTCTTTCTTTCTAGGGCAAGCCACCCCTCGCCCTTTGCCATCCTTCTCTTGCATTGCCGCCCTCCTCCACCTCACTGGCCATCTTGCCTCTTGACCTACAGACAAACACGAGGCTCTTTCTCACTGAAGAGCCCGTCTTGACTGAAATTCCAGCCAGGCTCCCTCTACCACTTTGTGTCCTCCTGGGGCCTCCGGTGGGCATTCCTTCACCAGGCCCTGTGCCCCGGCCTGTCTCCCAGCTACTCCTCTCATGATGGCTCCACCACAGTCAACACCAACCTCTTTATCACCAGACTCAGGGGACAGTTCAGTCCTCAGCTAACTTTCATCACTGTGCCCTCGAAACTCTGCTGTCCCCCTCAGCTGTGGTGACATCACGCTGTCTGGTCCTCTTCCTACCTCGCTAATGATGCCATCTCACATTTCTTCCCTCTTTCTACCTAAATATCAATACTGAGGTCACACCTGTCCTTTGAAATCCAGCCCAGGTTCTATTTCTTCTGCAAGCTCAAATGCCATTTCTGCACTTATTGTTTGCAATGTCATTATTCTGAGTCTCCATTTATTCACCTGCAGGATGGAGCTCACAAGAGTCTACTTCATAGGATCATGTGGATTTTGTGAGAGGAATTTAACATACAAGGTCTGAAATTGTGGACGCCATGATACTGTTTTTTCCAGGTGGAATGCATATCTTATTTTCTCAGAGAAACCCTGAGGTGGTTGAGGGGAAAAAGAGGGTAGTTGGTTTACTCATCCTTTATTCTTTTCCAGTCACTGTCACATTTCTTGTGCTTTGTATTTCTCTCACTCACAATAGACAGGTGTGTAATTCAGAGCAGTTCAGTCCAGCTGTACGAAGCCATATGAAGCTGCCCTTTGCCTGTGTGGTGCAGGCTAGGGTTGGCGCTGCACAGGGAGCAAGGAACGATCCCTGCCCTGGTGCACCTCTTGGCTGGGCTGGAGTGGTGAGTGCACTGACTTAGCCCTACACTGACGTGAACGACTACAGTCAGCTAGTCTGGTGTTTGGGTTAGTTCAAGGCACAATTTAATGTGTGTCTATAGTTGCACAGTTTATGGTGTCCTCAATCTCTGAGGGGACGGTATTACTCACAGCAGTGAGACTGTGCAGGTGGCTCTGCGTCCTAATGGTGCCTGCCTGCTGCTTCCTGGGGACAAGGCTGGCTCTGCTGGCCAGGATTCCACAGCTGCCGGGTTTATCCTCCCGGGAAGTTAGCAGAAGCTGTCCCCATATGTCCCTTTCCTAACAACGAACGGGAGTTTGAACTGGGCGACCTCTACAGTGCCTTGTGACCTTGAAACCCTGGGAGGTGAGGATGTAACAGCAGACCAGACCTGAGGTCAGCGTGGGCACCAAGCTGGCCTGTTTGGTGGGTCAGTGTTAATTAGCAAACAGTTGCTAAGACAACATTTGAGAGGTGGATTCTAGTGGCTTAAGGTGGAGGTGAGATAGAAGAAAGTGTTCTTTGACATCAGTAGTTAGAGGCAGCATAAAGTCAGCCCAGCTCCTGCCCCCTGCTCTTCCTGGGCGCCCTTGGTGCGCTGTCAGCTCTCAGTTCACATCGCACGCTGGCCTCTAACGTGCTCTCGACTTGGAGCACGATGGATCTCTGAGCATGTGGGTTCATGCTTTTTTTTAAAAATGAGGTGCGTTTGTTTTGCAGTTGCCAAGGAGGCTTTAACCTACTAGTTGAGATTAGTGTGACCTTGCCTTACACATTCTGGGGAAATGTCCGATTCCTCACAGTACCTACTTCCACAGTAGGGACAGAGTAGGTGCTTCTTAAGAATGCAAGTGGTGGGAGGTAGCTTGAAAGTGAAAGTTTCTAGGGGCTGTGCCAGGTAGGGGAAGGTTGGAGCTCACCTCAGGATAAGTCTTCGAGAAATGACAGCCTAGGGCTTTTCCTGAAACTCCTGGACCCTCAAATCTATTGCAACTTGGGCTGAATTCTTTTTAGTTAGTTTCTATGAAGAATAAACTAAGTACAAAAGATAGGATGGCAGGTGGGGGTGAGCCTCTCATTTGCCCTTGGGGAGTACATATTTTCCCCTTGTCCCTAACTCTGATTCCCATCTCTCAGTTGAGTTCCATGGATAACTTGGAGTCCAAGGATGGCCATAGGGATAGTAAGCGTTTCAAAATATCATGCAGATTTTGTGATGCATGTATTTTCTAGAGACTAGGTCCACTGCTTTAAACATCTTTATTTACTTGAATGCTGTTCATATTTCTGCCACATATGTTCTGTGGGGAATTTTTCATGTGGGAACATACTAGATCTTACCAGAGAAAAGTGGGATGAACAGGCCATTTGTTTTGGAGCCTTAAGCTCAAGGGCAATGCTCAAGTTTTGATGTTTTTAGTGCAAACTTATTCAGGGCAAGTGGCCAAACTCTCAACACTAATATTGCCTTTGAATCAAATTAAGCAACATACCACCCACATTGGTAAAATCTGAAGGTGAGGAGACTGACTCATGGTCAAGGGTCTTCAAAACTGGAAGGCCTGGGCTTCATAAGGGCTCCCTAGAGAGTTTGGGGAATGGTCTGGTTCCAGCAGAGAATTTGGAGTGAAGACTTAGGAAAGGTTTTCTGTTTTCAGTAAGCTTGGAAAGGAAAAAGTTGTGAGGCTTTTCCTGAAATGCAAGTTGCTCACATAACATCAAGCCCAGAAAAAAGAACCAACATCCTCATCTTAGTTACTTCTTTTCATTGCTAAAACAAAATACCTGACACCCAAAGTTAAAGGAAGAAAAGTTTGTTTTGGTTCACAGTTTGTAGAGGTTTCAGTCCATAATCGGCTGGCTCCAAGGCAGAGGGAAACAGTTCATGGCAGGCAGAACGTAGCAAAAGCAGCAAGCAGCATACAACAAGCAGCCAGGAACAAGCAACCCCAGCAGCCCTCTTTCTGTCCCTTATGTTCTATCCATGCTACCCACCCTCGGGTGGCTAATCTTCACACCCAGGGTGAGGGACTCTTCATTCCAGAACTGCCAAGCCCATCAGTGGACTAATTTAGTAATCACACTCCTTTGATTCCAACATCACACACTTAATCCCACCATCACACACTCTAGATTCAGCCACCTCTGAAAAGTCCCACCCATGACCACATGAGGCTTTGAGGGACATCCAGACACAAGGCATAACCATCCTACTTCTCTGCCAAAAAGGACCTTCAACAGAGTTCTAGAGAAAGCATCACAACATCTGTATTTTTGAATGCGAGATCTACTTTAACCTACTTTAAGCAGGTTTTAGAAATTATTTCTAATAAGAAATTTAGCTCACTGGTCTTCAATGTGGTGAACAGTACAAGACAGTGCTCACTGGTGAGTAGGAACTGTGACACTGTGCTGCCACTGCTTGGGTTAACAAGCGACAAAGACTGGGAAACCCGGTGAGTTTAGAAACAGGCTCTGAAGCCATGTCACCGACTTTAGAGACACCTGAGACTCTGGGTCCAGACCAGGCCTGTTTAACAGCAAGGGAAGAGTTGGTTAGGGTTTGGTACTAAAAGGAAATTAAAACTGAGATCAAGAGCAGTTACTGGGCTCGGCATATCAGGGCTGTATTGTCCTAGCACTCTGGGAGGCTGAAGCAGGAAGATAGAAAGCTCAAGCCCAGCCTGGGCAGCTTAGGGACTTAGACTCTGTCTCAGTGTGAAAGGTTCTGGGCTCAGTCTTGTATTGCCAACCAGCCAGCCAACCAGCTAACCTACCCACTAGCACCCAGTTGTATGTCTTTTATGCTTCTGGATTATTTCTTTCATATGAACAATTCATCTTACATTAAAAATAGATTATTTCCAACAATCCATTGCTTGAAATACATTATTTGAAACAGTCCAGGGAGAGACTCTTCCACCCCATACTTATACACTGCACCTTGGGGCCCTTCCAGCCACACACAAAAAAATCACACAAAATACCACGCATGGCACACAGACATCAAAACAATGAGACAGCTTAGGTGCTTGGCAGTGCAAGCACACTACTTCTCGGTCATCTCATAAGCTTTGAGACTTGAGCAAATGCCTACTCCTTGTGAAGCCAGGCTTGTTACCACCTAAATAAACCTGGCTCACGAGTTGATGTGGCCCTCTAGGCCAGAGCCTGTCGCCTAGCACCCCAGTCCCATGACCCAAGGGTGGGTTGTTCAGCCGCACCCTTTGAAATCCAGTATCACTGAGGGTCTGACAGGGGCACAGGCTGAGGGTGAACTCATGCATTTCTGGGATTCAAGGCCCGATGCTTTCTTTTCTGGCTTTTTAATCTTTAATTTTAATTAATGTAATTGGTACATTTTTGTTATAAACAATGATCACATACATCATAAGGCATTTGTACCTGTACATGATATATCTTCCCCCATTCCCCTCTGCCTTCAACCCCTCTTCCCCGCTTTATTCACAAAAGCTTTGTTTCTAGTTTTCTTTTATTCTCTTTATTTTCTTGTCTCTTCCTTCCTCCCTTTCTGCCTTTACCCCTCCCTGCCCTTGTTCCCCTTTTCTTTTGAACACTTTCTTCCCGTTTCTCTACCTGGGATGTTTTCTCAGAGCCAGAAATGCCTTCCGTTCTCCCTTGCTTCCTTTTCCTCCCACCCCGCTCCCTGGAAGCCTCGAGTCCTTCTCAGGGGACCTCTGAGGCTCCGAAGCAGAACAAGACTCTGGTTCAGTCTTCCCCTCCCAGTTTCCATGTTTGACCCAGTGGAATATGACAAAAATTAGATTGTATGGCAGCAGAATGACAAAGTCATTTCTTAAAAAAGACAACTCCAAAAAAGAGAATTAAATCAAGGAGATTGCTTTGCCTGAAATAATCTCTACAATGAAGTGTATTTTGAATTTAAATTTAATGTCTATATAATCAGTTATTAGCATGCATTTGGAATGGAAGGGAGAGGACATGTGTCGATGAAGACCGCTTCATTTTGTGAATTCTGCCCTCTATCACAGGTGCCATCCTGTGCATCATCTCATGTCATCCTCACAAGTGACTTTCAAGACAAGCATGCAGTGTCATTATTCTGCTTTCAGGGACCCTTGATAGTTGTGACCTCGCTGAAGTCCAGAGCTTGTTAGGTATGATCAGATATGCACATTCAGGTCCCCTGTCGCAGATCCGCTGATTTCCCTATTGTAGGCTCCTGCTTGAGTATGCCATCATACAGAAGGCTGCCTTTCTTCTTGTTCCCTGAATTCCTTCACTCCCCAGAGAAGTCAAAGGCTTGCGCTATTCCAATTTGCAATGTACACTGACCCTACTGGGTGCTTTCAGCCTAGGACCTTGGAGGAGAGTCACTCAGAGAGACTAAGCCAGGAACTTCAGTGATGGAATTGAATTATGTGATTCCATTATCTAGTCACTTAAAGGTAAGCAATTACAGTCATCTTCATCCGTTGTAATCTTCTAACCTTGTGGTATTTCCTGATCTGACATACTTGGGTGTCATTATACCTATCAGCTGGGACGTTGACTAATTCCTTGGCTAGTCTGTGTGTCTGCTGTCATTCCCATTTGTGACGCAGAACCATCTCTGTAAATTTCATCCAAAGACCAATTACTATTATTATTACTTTTATGGTTGTAACTTAACACAGTGTTGGAATGCAGTTAATGCCCAATAAATGGTGGTGATAATAACTAAAAATCAAGATTTGCCCAGGTACCTGCTGAGTGGGTGGTTTTTGAAGCACTCTAGTTACACCATAACCTGGGAAATCTGTGAATGTTTTTCAAAAGTGGCCACAGCAAGAAACTCAAGGAAAGGTAGCAAAAGAAATAGTTTGCCTTCACTCTTCTTATTTATTCTTTTCATTTCTTTAATTCTTTAGTGACAGGCAGATGAAGACACTCCAAAATTAGCATGCATTTCATAACTAATCACAGTTTTGAAGTAATGATGTGAACAAACTTCATTGCTTGGAAGATCTTTGCCAGCCCTTCAGTCATCCTCTGACACTGGCGAGAGCCCTTGGGGAGGACACCGTGCTGGCACATGCCCTCTGCAGCCTCGCGAATGGTGGAGGTTGGGGGGCTGTCACTGGAGCCCCGAGTCACCTGCTTGGTGCTCAGCACTTAAGATCACATCTGGCAGAAATTAAAAATCTAATTCTTTGATCACTTTCTATCTATATCTATATCTATATCTATATCTATATCTATATCTATATCTATATCTATCTATATCTGTCTCTATCTATCTATCTATCTATCTATCTATCTTTCAACAAAAGAAACTTTCCACTGCCTGTGCTTCTCTTTTGGCCATTATTGTTAGATTTATTTTGTGGCTATTGTTTTTGTCCTATGGAGAGGAAGGTATTTAAAACTGACTGAAGGAACTAAGTACTCTGGATTCAGTGCTGAGTCTGAGTCACCTTGCTCCTTGAACACAGCACTTTGGGCTGCAGGCCATCATCTCTTGGCCCTGTGGCCAGTCCCAGTGCTAAGAGGAAAGTCTTCCCTCTGCTAAGCTCAAGGCTGAGGCCCATGTGTCAGCTTTCTAACACTGTCACAAAATATCTGGTATAACGAACCTACAAGAGAAAGGTTGTATTTTGGCCCACAGTCCACAGTTGATTGAACTTCTCGTTTTGGGTCTGTAGTGAGGCAGCACTTTGTGGTCTGAGCATGTGGCAGAGCAAAACCTAGTGGCCAGGAAGCCAGAAAGAAAAACATTAAAAAAAAAAAGAAAAAAAAGAGTGCCAGTGTCCCACTTTTTCCTTAAGACCAAGTCCCAGTGACCTAAGGGCCACCCACAAGGCCCCAGCTATGAAACCTTCTCCCACCTAGGACCAAACCTACCCCATAGGCATTTGGGGACACAGTCACCATCCAAACTATAGCACCCCTATTACAGACAGAGTAACAAGTGAAAAGCATACAAATTGATCTAAGTGTTTAGTGACACAAGCAGTTTCAGAAATGAAGACCAAAGGAAATAGGGTCTTTGTGTACATTTTTATACTGTTTGGTGAAGAAATGGATAGTGTGATTGGACAAAAGTGTATATCATAGAGGTAATGAACTGGGGAAACTTAGCAAGGTCTGTTTATTCAGATTCTTTTCAGTGTCCCTGTATCTGCAGAGATAAGCATGTTCTTTTCTTTGAAGTATAGGGCACATACTTTGCAAATGAGGGTTTCATGACCTGCTTTGGGTGAGAAGGGCAAGGAAGAGGGAGAGAGCTGCCTGCCTCTGCTGTTTCTCAAATGCCAAGGCACTGTTTTGGTGGAGCATGTCCTGATCCCATCACCATCATCTACATTAGTCAGTCCTTTAAATCTTAGCTTATTTCTCCATTGACAAACCAGCATTCTTGTACCAAACCTACAATAGTTTTGACTCTTGAAAGAATCAATGGCCATATCTCTCCGACAGCAAGCATTCAGGGGAGATGAAATTTTCTGTCAATCACCTATGTTGTAGTCAGGCATTGTAAGGGGAGCAATTGCGTACAGGACACATAATTTATAATGGTCACCCAAGGAGTCAAATACAAAGAAAGTGCAGGAAATCTGTTAGAGAATCCAGCCAAGGGCCTGGATCCCATGGCAATAACCTGCAGAGTTTAGCTGAAAACCTAGAGCCCATGAGAATGACTCATACAAGTCTGTCCCTTGGATCTGTGCTGAGAAGGCCCAAAGGTCAGCGGTGGAAGCTAGAAAGTCTATGCCAGCGGGTTGAAGGATCTGTGTCAGCAAGCTGAGGGTTCTGTACTGGAGCCAAGAAGTGATGCTCAAAATCGGGACCAGGGCTTCCCCCCAAATTACCACAGTCATCCTCAGTGATAGAGGTACCGAGCTCCTCCGATGATAATAGCCAAGTTCAGATCAGGAAGCCAGCATGATAAGCTTCTGCTGGAGATTAAACAGCACGCATCTTCCTCTCTGGAGCCAGGAAGTGATGTTCAAAATAAGCAGCAGAGCTCCCTCAAAGTGAACCACAGCCGTTCTCAGCAACAAGGTCCCCAGCTCCTCCGACGATAATAGCCGAGTTCATATCAGGGGAAGCAGCATGACAAGCTCCTCCAGAACCAATGGCTCCAAATGTCTACAACACTTAGGAGGAGCCCACGACACTACTCCTCTCCAGGTCCCCTTTTTATGGTGGCAGCAGTCCTCAGGTGGGTCATCCCACTCAGCACCATGCTGATTCAGTTCAGCTGGTATTTAAGTGGACCACTAGTTACCAACCCACTAGAATCGGTATCTTTTCTTTACTCAAGGGCAGAGTGTGATGGCATGGTCAGTGCCAGTCTGGAACCTTTCTCCTTTAAGTACATCAGGGCACAGTGGCCATGCAGATGTCATTCTTACTAGTAGATAAGAATGATCAATGTTGGCAAAATGGGTTTCTGCTAAATAGGGCTGTAATCAACCAAGACTAAATGACCCTCTTTGAGCTTTCTTTTGTCAATGCTGGTTTCAAGGACAGTCTAGGTATAAGTGGGACCCCAAGTAGGCCAGTTCAAAATGGTTTAAAGAAAGTATTATTCATTAGAAACATGTAGCTAATATCAACTTTGTTTTTAATTGAAGCCACAATAGGAGAAAAGGAAACATTCTTAATTTGTAATTTCTTAACAGTTTTATCTTTTGATCTCAGCTGCTCACAGAATACTCAATACAGAAAGGAACAGTGTTGCTTTATCTCTTTCCTGCACTCTTAATTCTTTTTTTTTTTTTTTTTTGGTACCGGGGATCAAACTCACGACCTCACGCTTGCCAGGCAGGCACTTAAGCCACTGAGCTAAATCCCCGGCCTGCACTCTTAATTCTTAACCAATAAACAATCGATCCCCAACAGAAAAAGCTCCCACCCTCCAGCTGGCCCAGCCCCCTCCTCTCATGGCTCTTCCATTCCTTGGGCTCTTCAGTTCTCTGTCCATGTTCCTGATACGGAGCACAAAAGTACAGAAACCACACCTGTGTGACCAAAAATGTCCCCTTCTCCTTGTCTTTTTTCTCTTTATTTTAAGGACATGTGTCTCTGTGTTGCCCAGGCTGGCCTTGAACTTCTGGGCCAAGAGATCCTTGTACCTCGGCATCCTGAGTAGCTGGGGCTACACTTGTGTGCCACTTTGCCTGACTAAAACCCGCTTATGTTTAAGCCGGAGGTAGGGCGACGTGAGAATGATACAATCACACTTAATAATCGCTTTTGCCTCACACGTTGTTCCAGCTCTGCTGCTGTAGGAATTATACCCCCACAGGGCTGTTAGACCTCAGGATAGTGCTATGGAGACAGTGTATTCACTTTTTGCCCTTCGGTATTTCTAGTGTAGTAAAGGCCGAGCCTTGAATGTATGCATATGTAGCAGTGAGCAGAAACCATCAAAAGGTAAGGGTTCAGACTGGCAGACCATGATGCCTTAAGGGTCTAACTCCATCTCACGTCATTCCCATCTATTGGCTGCTCAGCGGTTGGTACAGAGCTGTTTTCTGGTCTCCATCCAGTCATTGGTGGTCACTGTCCATGACCAATGGCCCCATGGCTCCATGGGCAAGTGCTAGCTGCTGGGCCATGTCCAGTCTCCTTTCTATTCATCTTCTGAATGTAAGGGGGGCGGTTAGGAGCGGAAAAGGGATTTTAAAATGTGAAATTATTCTTGGGTATTGCTTGTTTTTTGCCCCAGGGAACAGAGAAACAAGCTCAACCAGTGTCAAACTCTAAGAAGTGTGTGGAGCTGCATGTTAATGCTCAGGCTGGGTGTGATCAGTCGCCAAGAGCAGGGCATTCCCAGGTTGCTATGGATTCTGAAGGGAAATGGCGGGTCACAGCCTCCTGCTTGTTCTAGGCTGACACTTTTCAGACATGCTCAGTAACTATGCAAGCTCACCTTCCACAAGGGTAATTTTTCAAGAGGGTTTCCAGTGTCATGTCTGGAGATGTTTAATCTGAGTGGCTGCAATGGCTTTTTGATCAGTGACCTCCCACCCCCATCCCCTTCTCTAATTTCACAGCCCAGTTTACTGTTCACTTCCTGGTGCGCATCCACTCTGTCAAATGCAGTTTCCGGTGACTGACTTTTTGTCTTGATCAAAGCGAATGAGGAGTTTATGTTTGCTGTTTTCTGGTTGCGTGTGAGTGTGAGTCTGTGTGTGTGAGAGACTGTGAGTGTGAGTGTATGTGTGTGTGTGTGGTGGTGGCGGGAGTGGATGGGTGGGTTTAGGTGTTAACAATGAGCTAGCCTGGTACACAGTGCTTTTCTTACTTGGGGACCAGCGACTGAACTGGGAGGTATTAGGAAGTCTTAGGGTAAGAGTCGTTAAAAGAATATGTACATAGAATGTAGAGTCCAAGGCAAAAGGATGCGATTTGCTCCGGAGCTGGTGCATTTTTTTCTGAAGGTGGAGCATTACCTGGTAATTTACTTCAATAAAAATCAAATCAGTTGATTTTCCACGCATGTCCCCACTTTATTTTCTTTGCAGTCAGTGACCTGGCTGCCCCTTTCTGATCCCCGGGTTGGAAGAACACAGAGGCTGTGTCGTGGGATCCTCCTCCTTTCAAGGAAGCCAGGTCAATAACCTTTTATTTCTGACCTTTTAACCGGCTCCAGTGGGCCATGAAAATCTGAATGCCATTTCTTTTAGGTTCCTGGGAAGCTCCCAGTGTCTTGAATCGATTTCTCTGGGGGAAGTTTTGCTTTCATAACTTCAGGTCGTTGATCCTGCAGGAACAGCCTGGAGTCATTTGCATCAGTGTTCTCTGGAAAGGAGAGGCAGCTGGGATGGTGTGAGGGGGGATGTCACTAGATGTCAGAGTCCTCTGCAAAGGCAGGAAACTCATTCATTGCTAACAGGAATGTGGATTGTTATTTTTGTGGGAAAGTTTGAAAGACTAATCAGTAAGGTCAGTTGCTACTTCCTCAGATTTACTGGAGTTTTAATCCATTGATAAATCCAGGCAGTACCCATTTTCTGAGGTGCTTCTGATGCTGTGTGTTTAAGCTTTGAGATGATTTAGATTGAAACATTACAGGTGGTGATGACAAAGACTTGCTGGAAATATTTGAACACAACTTGAAGCTGCAATAGAAGACGCCTTCCCTGCAGATCAGCAGGAGTTTGGGTGAGACCAGGAGGTGGGTCCACTTCCCTCTGGGGGCTTTGGAGCCCTCTCTAACTAAGCAGGTTGTCACTTCTGGCTCAATGATCAGTCATGTCATATTTATAGGATTAAGTATCCTTTCCTTCCTTTCTTTTTAATTTTTATTAAGCTTATCAACTTTATAAAACATTAGGTTATAATGTGGTATTTCCATATGTGCTTAAGTATCCTATTATAACTAGGAAATTGATATTTTACTTAAGCAATTCCCAAGACCTTGATGGAGATCAACTGAAAACTTAGATTCCAGCTCTGGCCCTGCCAGCATTTAGCTGTAAAATTTCAATTTTATATTATTTTAATTAATTAAAAGACCCTGGATTGAACCCCAGGGCTTTGCACTGAGCTACATCCCTAGCCCTTTTTATTTTTTCATCTTAAGACAGAGTCTCCTTAGATTGTTAAGTTGCTCAGCCTGGGCTCAATTTTATGATCCTCCTGCTTCAGCCTCCCAGAATGCTGAAGTTATATGTGTGAGCTACTACTCCCAACAGTGGTACACTGTAAACTCAAATCTGCTCTCCTGTAAGTTCTGCATCTGTGCAATGGGAACATTTATTATTTGCTCGACTATTCTGCAGGGTGGTTGTAACAACCACATGATAGATGTTAAGATGCTTCAGAAACAATGAAAGCAGTTTAATCCATACTTCTGTAGGACTTATTCAAACTTTCTTGGCAATGGTTTGAGGAATAAAGCCGCGAAAGCATGCTACTTACTGTATCAGCATTCTGAACCTTTCTGCTCTCTATTTTGGCAAGTGGGGAAATGGGGGTGACCAAACTTTTCAACTTCAGTGTGAACTTGATACAAGATACTTCTTTATCATTTTATTTATCAAGCAGAGTTACCCTTAAAAGCATATGTGACTGCTGTGGCTTCTTTAGGTAAGCAGTTTCAATCAGACTGTTGTCAGTGGGACACTGAATGAACAGTTCACATTTATGGAGACCTTAGGTGAATTGCTTACTTTCCCTATGCACACGGCCGCCCTGCTGTGTGGAAGATGACTTATGTTCCTTGCTTCTATTTTCTGAACGCAGGAGAATTGGAAAGTTATTCAGTAAAGGCACTCGTAGTGGGAGAGCAGTGATTTGGGTTGATTCACAGCTGGACTTGGGAATTAATCTTTCCTGCATGGTACATAGGTTCAAATTTAGTAAATGGTTTGTGGCTCTCAACAGGTGACGGGTTATCATTAATTTGAGCAAACCGTTAAGCCTGATTTCATCAAAATAACACAGTTTCTGGAGTCCTTTAAACCTTGTCTCAGGCTTTTCTCTGCACCAGAGGAAATGGTGGCTTCACTGCCCAAATGGCTGGTAAATGTCAAGGAGTTCTCCTGGTGTCCGCGATATGTTGGCTAGACATATTACTTCCATCAATTTGAGATGACACGTTTCATTATATTTCCTAGAAACTCCTTTCAAGGGTAAACCTATATTAAATATACTAGGAGTGTACAATATATTCTTCCTGTAAACTATTCAAATAATACAAGAAAATAAAAACTTTCCTTCTAAGTTGTCCTAGTCCTCTCCAAGAAATCAAGGCCATTACCATTCCCTTTTGCTCTCTTTCACTCTCATAGTTTATTTATGTTTGCCATATGTGTATACATATTTTAACAAAGATGGTGTTATGTTTTCTTGGCATTTTGCTTTATTGCCTGAATATATTTCACATATCTTTCCAAGTCACTATGTGGGGATCTATATCATTATTAAACTACTAGATGGTATTCTAATATATGGGTATATAGTAGTTTATTATCATTTATTGGACTTCTAATTTGTTATCATTAGGAGTAACCAACCTTACACTGAATATTCCTGTGCATACTAAATTTGTAAGCAAAATTTTTGGATAAAAAGTTGTGAATATTATTTTTTAAAATTTAAATTTACTTTTTAACTGATGCATAAAAACATAAGCAGTGTACACTTTTATGGGATACCATGTGGTGGAGATTTTTTTTTTATGGGACCAAGGGAAAAACAGTGCACTTGATCTTAGCCAAAAGACCATGGGAAAGATAGTAATAAGTTGTATGTTGGTGAGGTGTATTTATTTTGTGAGTGATAAAAAGATCCTGGTTTCTGTTTCTGTTTTCATAGTCATTTTCTCTGGAGTCCCCTGCAGGACTGCACTTGAGTTCCTCAGCAGCCTTGAATACATGATTACTTAGAACAAGCCTGTCCTGGAAATGATGGGTCTTGGCTATTAAACAGTGAAGACACCAAACAAAGATGCCCAGCCGAATAGCTCCTTTGAAAAAAAAAGCTCCTGTAGGTAAAATTACCCTGGACTTGGAGAAAGTTGTGCCTGGTGCCAGGCAGTGGAGCTGAGGACCAGGGGACAGTGGAACCAGATCACACATGATTGTCTTGAGACCAAAGGAGGGTAAAATGAGGGAGGGCAGAATCACAGCCCTGGGGACTAGGAGGGACAGTGTGTCTGGCCTGCAGCCCACAGGGAAAGACACCAGACTCTCCTGGGTACTGGCCAAGTGTACAATGTGCCACAGGCTTCTCCTTTAGGAAAAAAAGACTCTTTTGCTAAGATAGGGTCCTTCTCTCGTTTCCAATTATTTAAAGTGTTTTTAGTCTTGACAAGAAAATTTCTGACCATGTAGAGGGCCAGTGGATCCATCATTTTATTTTAATTAATTAAAAATGTAATAATTGATTGAGTGAGACAGAGTCTTACTCTGTACTTCAGGTCACTTGTGAACTTCCTATGTGGCCCAAGCTGGTTTCCAACTAATATTGATAATAAAGTTGGATAATAAACTATAGGACCACTCCCCTCTACTCACCTGAACCTAAGCAATCCCCCAGGGCCAAACCCTTGGAGGCAGAGCTAAGCAAACAAAGACCCCTGGGCCTACCTTAGAAGATTCCAAAATTCCAAACCAGGACCCATGAATGCCAGAATCTCTGGCATGACCTATAGTAACCTTTCTTCACTTGCAGCTTATGAAAGGTTCATGTGTATGGATTGTATCTCATACACTCTATTAAAGTCCACTGAATTATGGGAAAAGACATACATAGTAGACACAGCTGATATGACTCAGCATCTTGGCAATCATGCTGTCAATCATGCTCTGGAAGACCCAATGGGAAGCCCTTCACCTGGCACAATATTTTAAGCCCACAATGTTCGTAAGCCCAATGCAATGGCTCCATTTTCCTTTCTGCCAGCACCAGTCAGCTCTCTGAGTACATGTCACCTAATTAAACTTTGTTAATCTTAGCTGCTTTTTCCTTGTTGCTAAAGGCCACATCCAATTCTTTGCTCACTGTGTGTAAGAACCTACAACCCTGTCCAAGACCCCATCACCCATGGCAGCAGAATCTCAATACACCTGTCCCTGTCTCCCCAGCACTGGCACTGTAGGCACATACCACCATGCCTGGCTTGACACCTGTCTTTTAAAATAGAGGATCATTGCTTGAAAATAATTTCAAACCGAGCTGGACAGTGTGTAAGACAAAAATGGCAAATTCAGAACAGTAAATGATAAATATAATAATTATATTAACCCATACATATTGAACACATGCTACACCCCAGGCATTGTATATTATTTTATTGAATCTGGGATATTTCAATGAATTTTATTACCCCATTTTATAAGCAATACAACTTTTGCTCATAGATGTTTAACCAGACAAGGTCACACAGCTGGGGTGTAGTGGAACCTGGATTTGCATCCAGGATGAGGACTCTCAGCTATTCTTGTGGCTGTGGCTTCCTATATTCATGCCTGACTTAGCGTCCTGAGACTGTTTTTCTAACCTCGACAGGTTGTCTGTCCCCAACACCTGACTTTTCTCAGCGTCATGATTTGGGGACACCCTGAAGTTCTCCGGGTTGTAAACTCTAGGAAAAGGAAAACCAAGTCTGACCCAAGTAGCAGATGGTTTTCTTCGAAGACAAAGGTGATTTCCCAAGCTGTAATACTGCAATCAAAATATTCTTCAAGTCTAGTTCTCTTTGCAACAGTTTTCCTGACCAAATGTGCTTCTGCCATTGTGATTTTCCTGCTGGGAAAGAGAAGACTCAGTGAGGTTGATGTGAGAATTCCCATCTTCTTGACTGTTATCCTACAGTAATATGCTAGAGTTTTGCACTGCTAGCTCATCTCCTGGGACCTTGGTGAACCGGACAGAGCATTCAGGGCAAAGAGAGAAGGGAGCACAGGTATTGGAGGAAGAGCCTCTCCTCCTTGATCTGAGACAAAGGACAGTGGCCAGCTGGGGACTTCCTGGTCTTGGAGAGGAGGCCTGGCTGTGGATGGCCTGGGGCTGCCGCCTTCCCCCTGAAGGGGTGTGTGGGGGAGGATTGCTCACTCTGATTAGAGACAGACTTGGACTCCTTCACCTTCTACCAGCTCCAGTTTTGGTTTCAGGTGTGTCCTCATCTTTCCGCTCACTATTTGACTCCTTTGGCCTCTGGCTGCTCTCCAGGGACCCCAATAATCACACAGAACAACACCATTTCTGCAGGGCTCCAGCTCACAAGGACACGGCATCTCCAGGAGGCTGCTCATTATGACGGATGACGGACGGCCGTCGGTGTCTTGAGGGCCATGTCATCCACCTTGCTGTCCTGCCAGTTTGCTGCCAGAATCCATACACATCAAAGTGTCAGCTTCTTGACTGAAATAGCATTTCCCTTTCCCTTTGTGCAAAAAGAGGTTTTTAGATGGAGTCGGTCAGACCCTTCTTGCCTTCTTGTGTCCCTGTGAGGGAAGGAGGCAGAGTAGTAGCAGCCTGTGCTGGGAGCATACAGGAAGCGATCAGGATTCCTCCCCATGTGCTGGCCTCTCCTGGGCCCTGCGGAAGGACACCAGCCGGAAAGGCACCAGCCACCAGCACCTGGGTCAGCTCTGGGTGCTGCTGCCACTTCTAGCTCATCACTCACCAACACACACGCACACGCACACCCCTCCAAACAAGGCTCAACGCCACGTTTGTGCTCATGTTATGGTGTAAGATAAAGCCACTTTTGTTCTCTTTTTTTAAAAAGAACTTTTATTTATTTATTTTAACTTTTATTAGTCTGTTTGCAGTACATAATGATTACATTCATGGTACACAAACAACACATCCAGTTTTTTTTCTACTTCCTATTTATCTTATAAGAGCTAATAAAGTTAATTGGCATATATACAGATTGAAAACCAGACTAATAGGCCAATAATGTATAAAACAAGGCAATTGCACTAAGTTAAAACACACTTTTAGATACGCTGCACGTGATTGTAGTAACATTCCCCCTCTTTCCTCCTACTATCTCTCCTTGATTTTATACTTTATTTATATATTATATTTTTCATATGAGAGAAACTGTGTGATACTTAAGCTTGTGTGTCTGATTTACTTCACTCACCTTTATGATCTCAGATTGCATCTATTTTCCTTCAAGCAATTTGCACATTTCTCCTTCTTTATGGCACAGTAGTATTCCTCTGTGTATAGATACTACATTTTATTTATTTATCCATTGATGGCTGTGTAGGCTGATTCCACAATTTAGCTATCATGCATTGTGCTGCTCTAGACATGGATATGCATGCATTGCTGTAATATGAGTCTTTAGCTCTTGTGGGAAGATACCTAGGAGGAGGATAGCTGGGTCAAATAGAACTGCTAGTTTTGGTTTTTTAGGAGTCTCCATACTGAGTTTTATAGTGGTTGTATCAATTTACACTCCCACCAACAATGAAGAAGGGTTCCTCTTTCCCCACGGTCTTGCCAGCATTTGTTATTAGTTGACTTCCTGATGGTAGCCATTCTTTCTGGAGATTCATTTTCTTTCTGCTCCTGGGGAAGCCTGCAGGAGCCTGACTTCTGCCTGTCTGTGGGGAACATAAGCAGGCAGGAATTTATCATCTTTCTTGTGCCATCTTGTAATTGAAATTTATCCAAGCGAGCCTGGTATGATGGCACGTGCTTGTGATTCTAGCCCACGTGACGCTGGGAATGGGAGATCGTAAGTTGGAGTTTGACCCCAGCCTGGGTAACTTAGTGAGACCCCGGCAAACAAATGAACAAACAACCAACCAAAAAGCTTCCAAGCCAATGCTTTTAAAAGTCATTTTTACAAAAGCATTTTTTTTTCAGTCAGGAAAAGAAATTTGCTGATTTAATTCTTTTCTCTTACTTCCACACCCATTTGTCTAAGTTTTATGACAAATCTAAAAAGGGGAGCAGGACCATGTTTAATCTTTCAGTTGGCCATTTCTTTGTGATTCCTTCAACCCTTAGCAATTGCCCATTATGTCATCCTTACTAAGATAAATGAAGGCGAATCCCAGCTTGCAGGGGCTGAGATGCGGGAGGCAGAGGCCGCCAGGAGAGGAGACTGGTGTTAGACTACCCAGGGTTGGCTAGGATTTAACAGCCCGTCACCATGATTTACAGTCCTGGACCTCATTCCCTGCCTCTTGTATCCCCAAGACATGAAGAATGGAAGGAATGAAAATGTCATTTATTTCTTATTTCTATGACTTACAGGTTTTTAAGGAGCATCTCTTGGACATCAGAGCAAGTTGTTCCTGACAGATGACTTAGCTACTGTATTTGATTTCAAGTCCCACCTGAGGAGGGACAAGAGGAATCTGTCACATTTTAACTTGTTAGATAATTTCTTACCCCTTTGCTCTCTTCCACCACATACCCAACTGGCAGGTAAGTGATTCCTAAGTCCTCACCATAGGCTTTGAAAATCGGGGGAGCCCAGTATTTTCCAAGCTGTCACCTGGACCTAGGCAGGGCTTTCTTTTCCTTGACAAATCTCAAGCTCAGGTCTTTTGGGAGTGCATCCACAGCAAATGGAGGCGCTGCAGCTTTTCCTTGTGTGTCTGATGGAGACAAATGACCAGTGGGGACACAGCGGGCTTTTGAAACTCTCTCCTTACCGCCAGTGGATGGAACCATTGCACATCGCTGCCCAGGTACAGACAACCATGGCGAGCTTTTTGAAACAACTTTCTGAGCGGATCAGCTCCTCTAGGAAAGTATTTTTTAGGAAAAACTGTCTCTATGCCTACCAGATATGGAACCTTGTGTTAGTGAGGTCATATTCCTTTTTTTCCTCTCTATCTCTCCCTCCTTCCCTTTATTGTTTCTCTCTCCATCGCCTTCATCTTCTCCTCTCCGTCCTTCTCTCTCTGTCTCACTCACTCTCCTCTCTTTTTCTTTTTGGTACTGGGGATTGAACTCATGACCTTTCCACTTGCCAAAAAGATGCTTGTGCCACTGAGCTAAATCCCCGGCCCTTCCTCCCTTTTCTTTCTTCTAGGAGGAGGGAAGTTCTGGCCTTTTGAATGCTGCGCAGCCAATACTCAGGGTCCTGCCTGAGTTGTTGGCGAAGACGGGGCACAGTTCATGCCCTACCTGAGCAAGGGCAGCAGCAGGAGGTTCTAAGTGAAGTTGTCCTGTGCTGCTCTGCAGAAGGAGGATTTCAGGAAAGCTATTTCAGGCTCCTGTGGGGAGGGGCAGCCAGAGGACTAAGAAGTGAATCATCTAATGTAGATCTACGAGTCTTGGGCAAAGGAGTCTTACCCCCCGGCAAGGGATGCTTTCTTGGGTATTGTGAATATAAATTCTATTTTGGATATCAAATTTGGAACCAGATCTTAGCTTTATTCCCGTCGAGAATGTGCTAACCACAGTGCCTGCTGCCTGCTGATGACCAGGGTAAGATTTTAAATATTCTCCTGAAATGAATCAGTTGGCTAACATCTGGCAGGCTGTGGGGCATCAATGCTTAGACATAAGGAAAAAATGATGATGTGATTTGTTTTTATAGAGTGAGAGAGGATCTCCACTGAATTCCTGGTGTCCCCTTAGGAGGCAGGCTGCCCTTAGGAGGCAGGCTTCGTCTAAGATACATGGAATATGTGACATCAATATATTTAGACTGGTTTTCGGGCCTGAAGGAAGGAGATTGCTGGATGTTAAAAGCTTGGCTTTCTTAGGGGTCTTGGGAGAAAAGAAGAAAAGGCTGGAGATATTTTTGAAATGTTTTATGATGGAGAATTTTAAACATACATAGCCAAGTACACTGACTGAATCTCTCTACCATCCAGTATCAGCTACCATCACCAAATAGAAATGGGGCTTGGATTGACAAGTACCTCTCAACAAGATTATTTTTATACACATCCAAGACATCTCGTTATCTGTAAATACTTCCATGTGCATTTCTAAGGAGTGTGACTCTGTGTCTCTCTCAAACACATCCGTGATATCATTATCATATCTAAAAAATCCCAGCCCTTATTTCTTAATGTTATCTTACTCCATGAGGTTTTGGACTTTGCTGGTTTGGGAACTTGGAGGCTGGTGGGTCACTGGGTATCTTGTCAATGCTGCAATTATGTGGTATCCACAGGTATAATGACCTGGGTAGCTCCAGACACAGCAGCTAATGAAAATGCATAACAAAAGAAAAACAACAACGGAAAGTCCCCATTGAGCTGTTCCCCCAGGAACCCTCGTTTCCTCTTCTTAATCCCAGGACCAGTTACTGTTCCACAGTTCCCCCAACTATTGCGGCACCTATGCTGTGTCACCACTGACAAAGCGTGGCAGCTGTTGAAAGCACTGTGTGTTTCAAAGCCAATCTCTTTCCAAGTCTGTCACTGGGGTGGGACCTGCTGCACTCTGGAAAGTTGTCAGAATAGATGTAATTATGTTGTGTTATGAGTCACAAAGATTGGGGAGAATGTGACTATTTCTTAGACTGAAGGAGGAGACGTGGGGAAAAGGAGGCCTTACTCCGGTGTGGAATCACTTTTGTACTGGACAAAATCAAATGGCCAGGATGGGCCCCTGAGCCTAGAATGTTCTTTGGTATTTCAGACAGAAGTCGACCCTGTTGATGGGTGAGGCCAAATGTTGCTTTACTTCTCATCTTCTTGAAAGACATGAATTGCCATGGCTGTTATTTGAGGTCCACGCTGAGTGTTGAACTACAACAATAAAATTTTTTTCAGACTATTGTTTCTGGGTTCATTTGATTATTTTCTCCAGTTTTTAGACATGGCCACTAACATCTACGAACAATACATTGCCACAGGAAGTGGCCTAGCAATTGCCCTTTGTTGTGAAGTATTAATTGAGAAACAATCCTCACATATCTCTCTCTACAGGTGGAGCTAAGTGGCTTGATAGGGGACAGCTATCTCCCTGCCACTGGAGAAATGATCACACCACTGCCTTCCTACTGCAGTGTGGTTCTACACCTATGCAAGCAGGTGGCATTCAGGCAGAGACGCCACTGTTTTGTGTTCCAGGCCTGCTCCTCAGTAGTACCCAACTATGACTGCTCCTCTCGGGGACTGATTGGCAGGTGGGAATTGCCCCTTCTCCTTTTTGCATCCAAACATTTTGGTTTGGGCTGGATTTCCCTTTTCTTTGCTCTCTGTATGCAAAGCACCCAAGGCAAATTAATTCAACAAATTTCCTCCCATTAGTTGTAAGATCTGCAGTTAGGTGTAAGAGACCAAGAAGTAAGCAAGACGTGGGCTTCTGTCTTTAAGGAATTTGAAATCTGTAGGTCAGAATGAGGCCAGGCCATGGATGATAATAATACAATGAAGTACAATGTCCTGTTGATCCTACATCTCCAATACCACTAGCATCTGTCTCTGTTTCTTCCTAGCCACTGCCCTAGCTGACCACCTCTGTGGTCTCTGCATTTATCCTTACCTCTCTAGAGCCCATGTCCTCCACACAGCAGGCAAAGTCAGATTTTCAGAATGGAAACAGTGATGAACTCCTTCCGGTCATAGAGGTTAAGGAAAAATATTCTTAACAGGCCTTTCAGCCCCATCTCTATCTATCTCTAGCTCTCTGTTGCCGGTTTCCTCCATAGCTGTCCACCTCTCACTTCCCCACCAGCTGCCTGTGCCACAGCTCTGCTCAGTGGACTCTTCCCTCTCTTCTGCCGGATTATTTCCCGAGATCTCAGAGCTTCAGGTCCCCTTGTCAGGGACCTTCCCACACAGCTGCATGGCACCATGATCTCTCATTTGTAGCACTGATTGCACTTGTCATTTTACACTTGCTGTGAGATTCCTGGCGTGTGTGTTTCTCTGTGCCCTGTGGGCAGGAAACTGTGTATATCATGGAGACGAGAACCACGGCTCCTTTATTCCCTGTTACTTTCCTAGTGCCCGGTGAGGTCACCAGTAAATGATTTGCAGAATGCATCAATAAAGCAGGGCAGAGAATTCTCACTGTTTTAGTGGAATGTTAATCATAGAAATGGAAGAAAAGAGACAGAGTAGAGAGACACCATACAGGCAGAACTGATGTGATTTGGGAGCAACTAAAGGTAAGAAGACAACTATTGGTTTCCAGATGTGGTAGCTGTTTGTCCATGAGATGTGGTTCCACATTCTGGTACCCAGGGTTAGTTCATAATACAAGTTAACAATTTTATGGGTAAACACACTTCAATAGTGTGCTAGTCTTAACTCCTTTTGTAGCATCACAACATAAATTATCATCCTGAAGATTCTTTAAGGTTATAGAAAGAAAACCGGTTTGACTTGAAATAAAGAAGTCAGGGTGGGGTGGAGAGGTTTTTTGGGGGGGAGTGGAATTTCCCTTTCTGTTTGTAATGGACTCAGTGAATTTCCAAGTATGCATATTAAATAAGGCAATGCAAATGTAGGTCTGGAGATGAGCGAGTAGATAGTGAAAATGCTTCTAAACATGTAGAAGAATTCTTACTCAGGCCAGTCTTTAAGGGAAGGGACTTTCTGGAGACATAGTACTTTGCCCACAGATGATTTATCTTGGAAGAAAGTTCCAATGTGGAGCAGACTGAGAGTTATTTCAGAATATGAAGGCATTTATGCATCAAAGTGATGCCATCTTTTAGTTTCCCGCCCAATATTCCTTCTCTGTTTTATTTGGGAGGCATATTGTTTGAAATGGCAAACATGTCCAGGCAAAAGGCTACTTTCCCTGAACTCCTTTAGAGTTAGGAGTGGCCAATGAAAAAATGTAGAAGTCAAAAGGGATTTTCTGGAAAGCCCTTTAAAAGATATCTAGTGAATATACTAACACTCATATCAGTTACTCACAATAGATAAAACATGGAAACATCCTCAAGCTATGGACAGATAAGTGGATATACAAAATGTAGCTCATACACATGGTAGAATATCATTCAACCCTAGAAAGGAAGGAGATTCCTATAACTGGTACAACCTCGAAGAACCTTGAAGCTGTAGTGCTAAGTGAAACAAGTCAATCACAGAAATACATCTATTTATCGGGCAATTCCAATGATATGAAGTCTCCAGAGAGTTCACATTCACAGAGACAGAAGGTAGAAAGGTGGTTACCAAGGGCTGAGAGTGGAGAATTAATGTTTAACATATACAGCAATTCAGGGAATGAAGGAAAGTTCTAGAGATGGATGGTAGCAATGTCTGCATAACTGTGTGGATATAGTCAGTGGTACTGAGCTATGTACCTACAAACAGCTAAAATAGTAAATTTTGCTGTGTCTTTTTTAAAAAACACAATAAATACAGTAAAAAGATTTTAAAAATTCTTAAACTGAACAAGAGAGAGATCTATTTGACTGGATGGGATTTATTTATTTATTTATTTATTTAGTCAACTTGACCTTGAGGCAAATTTGAGCAAAGAAGGAGGCAGCCCAAACACAAAATGAGCATGGGTCCCTAGTGACTAGGAAACCAAATCAGTTTGGTTCTCCTTCTTTCTTTTGTGTAAAAAAGAAAGAAACCCACGTTTCATCTGAATCTCTCGTCTCAGTTTTCAATGATGTGCAGCTAACATGTATATGTTCCCCCAGGGGTCTCATGTACTTAAAGGTGGGGCTTCTTAGAACTGGCTAAAGATTTAGGGTGTGTGAATATGGATTAAGGGTCCATGATAGCTAGGTTGCTGTAGAATAGTTCTGGGTGTGGATAATGGAAGCCCCATCCTGGGTGTGGGTGGCACCCATCAGTAGGTTTGTAGCCTAGATAAAATAAAAAGGGAAAGATGAAGCAGGCTGTTTTCTGCTTACCCTGCCATGGACTGTTTCTCTTCCACTGTGCTGCCCTGCCATGGAGCCAGCCAACTATGGACTTAAGCCTCTCCAACCTGTGAGCTACAATAAACCGTTCTTCCTTTAACTTGTAGGTGTCAGGTATTTTGCCCCAGCAATGATGAAGTAACTAAGACAACAGCTAAACCAAGTCTTAGCAGCTACAGCAGGAAAACCCTTAGTCTTTATTTTTTGACTTATTATTTCACCAACAAGTATTGAGCATCTACTATGAGGTACCAGCGTTGTAAACATGAAGAGACAATTCCTAGTTTCTAAAGGAAAGAGCATAGCCTTACTGCCATAGGCAGGGTAGCAATGCTTGCCTTCTTCCTGTTTGGTAAACTTGTGAATCATAATTCTTTTTAGAAAAAGCCTTTTGTAGAGAATTCAGCACCTTGTAACCTTTAGCCGGGAGACTTTGTAAGGGTCTCAACTATAGAACATGGCTGAGTATTCCTTGCACTACAACTGAGCTAATTGTGTGCTGCTGATGCCATATGTGTATCTATTCAATATCAACCCACATTTATTTGAGTCCCACTTTGTAAGTGCAGTGAGTAGTGAGGAATAATAGGTCTGATGAAACCATACAGATGGATCTTATTGCAAACCACAGGCTTTTAAAACTCCTTATTCAACGCCGTGTTCACGGAGGACAGGAACTAAGATCCCTATTGATAACTACAGACTCTGATGACCTAATCCCCTCTGCCTCTCTCCCCAGCCACAGTGTCTCTCAAGGTCCCTGGATAATGGTGACACTCACAGGCCTCTTTGTCAATCGGGTCATTAATTTTAATTTAAAAATGTCTTGGCATTGCATTTCAGCTTAAAATTAGAAGAATGAAGCACTGTGACCAGAATGACTGAGGGAAGTGGAGAGAAACAAAGAAACAAGCTCAGGCCAATTTGCCTCCTTTGGGCCTCAGAGCCCTAGCTGTACCATAAAAATGTCAGATGGGGTTATTTCACGGTTCTCCCAGAGCTTATGGTCTCCAGTTCTACTTCTGCTTGAGTTTACCAGGAATTTTGAAATTGCGCCTGCCTGGAAGCCAGGTCACAAGGTAACCAACTGGCCTCTCACTGATTCACACCTTTGCCCACTGAGCACTCACAGCCCATTCCTAGGTGCTCAATGCTGGTCAGGATGACCTAACATTATTTCTTACCTGCAGAAAGTCTGGGCTCCGCTGGAAAGGCACAAATACACTAGCAGGTGATAAGAATTTTAATGGAGGCGGAGCACAAAGGCGGGAAGGCCTGTGGCAAGCAGGGAAAGTGTTCCCGAAGCACTAAAAACGGGACAGCCAGGTCTGGAAGAAAGAATGACGAGCTCCAGGTTTGGGGGCACTGAGAAGATGGGGAGAGGTCAGGTCACACAGGGCCTCTCAGGTTAAGAATTTGGTCATTTCCTGGACGGAGTGACCAAAGGTAGGTTCTAAAAGCACCTCTCTTTCAAGGGGAACTCAGGAAGAAAACAATCAATATTCATGACTTGGTGAAATGTGACAGCAGAGACTGTCAGGGGCTCCCAGAAGTTCTCTGGGTAACAGATGATCATTCCTCCTGTCTTACACCATCAGCGCAGCAGAGTAACACGCTTGCACGTGTCATGTAATTTAACGTCAGATTGCTCAGTTTAGGTTGATCTTTCTTGTCAATTGTGTAAAAATGCAGAGAGATAGGAGGGGTTTAAACATTGACAGGCCTAGGTCAAATCGCGGTCTGTTAGTCTAGTCGCCTAACTCCCTGAATCCCAGTGTATCATCCACAAAACGAGGGTAATGCTGGTTACCTTTAATGGGAGTCAGATAAGGCAGCAAAGGTACAGTAGTTAGAATTTCCCTGTACGACTATACGTTTGTGATTTTTAAAGCTGGAATCTCCTTTTCCACCGGACTGCGAGCTCCGTGAGGGCCTTTGCTCCCTGTGTTAGTTGGTGCTGGGCGCCAGGCGACGGCACGGTGCCTGACTAGGACAGTCAGTGATGACGAAGACAGTGTTTTCTTGGGAACACACAGTGTGATGCTGAGCAGCACCCTTCTAGAATTTCTCTCTCCAGTTGTTGTTAAATACCCAGAAGTACAAAGCAATAGCTGGTGCCCTTTGTGGAGACATACTTCTGGGCTCTATTCTACATCCAAGGGGCCTCATGGATGTCAGGTGAGGCGGCTTCTCAGGCTCTCAGGCTGCCAGAGTCAGCAGGAAGAGAGCCCCGAGGCTGGCTGGTTCATTTCCCAGGTTAAATCCAGTCATCCATTATCGTCTGTACAGCCTGCTTCCGGATCTTCTGAGCGATGCTCTCCCGTCATGACTTCATTTTCCTGGGGGCCTGTCTCTGCAGTGATTTTCTAAAGCATGGAATTTAGAAAATTTAGAATGCTATGGTCTAAGTACTCCTGGCGTGAAAAAATACCATATGAAGAGAACTTCCTCTGTTAGATCTGGAAGTTATAGACACATTTACATCGGACCATTTCAAAATACAATTTGAGTATTTCAGACCTCATTCTCCTTAGAGAATGCAATGTAAAGTATCTTCTTTTAGCACAATTCTCTGGCCCTCCTTTTTGAATATGGAAGAAAGGAATCTTGTCCAATTTTCTTTCTCCAGGGTTGAACTCTCACTGGATACTTTTCTGAAACAACTCAAGATCATGGTATCGCAGAAAGACACAGGCTTTAAGGTCAGATAAGTCTCAGTTCAAATCTGGGTCTGCCCTATAACTATAAAAATATGATGCCTTATGTTCTTAATCTATAAAAAGAGAATAAATATATTATCTATCTCCAACAATTCTTGTGAACATCATAAAATGGCAATTTTTTCCTAAATTTCCCATAAAGACACTACTACACAGTACATAAAAGGAGTGATCAAAATATATGGTCAATGTATAAATAAAAATTTTATTTTAGTGAAAGGCATGCTGCCATTTATCTTCCTCAAACTGTTTCTTTTTTTTTTTTTTTTTTTTTTGGTACTGGGGAGCGAACTCATGACCTCGAGCTGGCCAGGCAGGCGCTTAAGCCACTGAGCTAAATCCCTGGCCAAACTGTTTCTTCTGCAACCAGTTTGAAACCCTTGTTCTTGGTAATTTCTGAAGCAGCTCTGGAAGTTCTGTTTTGTGAGTGTCTTTATGAAGTCCGACCAAAAATACGTGGGCCGCTGTTGCAGAGTGTCATCCAAAGGAAATGCAGGCCGTGAAATCATTATGGTGTGTCTGTATCCACCGTATTCACTGGATCTGGCTCTATGTGACTTCTAGCTCTTCCTCAAAGCCAGAATAATAAAACATGGTAAATATTTTGAACTGAGGCAGCCACAAGGCAACCAAAGATAGGAAAGGATGTCCAGATCTGCTTCAGAGAGGGGCAAGGGCGGGTGAGGGTATTGGAAGTGAAGGGAGTGTCCTGAGAGCGGTTCGTGGCAGTGGTCTGTTACTGTAATATAGGTTTTTTTGTGTGTAAATATTTACCACGTGTTTTGATCACTTTTATGTGAGACTCTTAAATAAACTACTCTGGATAGGAGAGACCTCCAATGACAAGCCTGAAACAGAAAATTTGATTGATGTGCTGAATTGTGTGAGATAAGTGAAAGACTTCATTTAGCTACTACTATGAGCAGTGGGAGCTTGGAGGAGAAAGAGGGAAGAGGAGAGAGTGGATGCTTTGCCTTGTTGGATGGGCTTTTCCTGAATAACCCCAAATATCCCATCCCATTTGGTTGAACTCACCAGATTGATGTGGGAACAAGTGAAGGGGCTTGGATTTTTGTTTGGATCCAAACAGAAGGCAGTAATGTGAATTCAGAAATAGATACCGAGGGATTAGACTGAAAAACTAAATTCTCGGAAATAGATAGAAGGAATTTAAATTTTCACAGATTTTAGGGTAGGGGGGTGTGGCAGATTGATGGTCAACTTGTAACACCCAGTCAAACTAGATCAGCATGGTACTGGGTGTGGAAGGCCCACCTGAGGATTGTTGCCAACAAAATAAAAGGGAGAACTGGAGAGGAAGAAGTGCTGTTGCTTCTCCTGTTGCTGTTGGTTCTCTTGGAGGAGCTTGTCAAACTTCTTTGCTGATGTGAACTTGGCTGTTCTCATCGTCCGAGGAGCTCAGAACCTTGTTGCTGAGAATGGCTGCGGTGCACTTTGGGGGAGCTCTGGTCCTTATTATGAGCATCACTTCCTGGTTATGGAAGGGAAGATGTGTGCTGTTCAGTTTCCAGGAGAAGCTTGTCATATTGACTTTCTTGATATGAACTCGGCTGTTCTCATCATTGGAGGAGCTCAGGATCTGTTGTCTCTGAAAAAGACTGTGGTACTTTCCAGGGGAGCTCTGGACATTGCTTTGAGTGTTGCTTCCTGGCTCCAGTGCAGATTCTTAGCCTACTGGCACAGATCCTTCATCCCAGTGGCACAGATTTTTCTAGCTTCCACCACTGACACTGGGGCCTTCCCAGCGCAGATCTGTGAAACAGACTTGCATGAGACATTGTTGTCAGCTCTACGTCTTCACCTGGACTCATGCAGGGCGTTGCTATGGGATCCAGGCCCTCAGTTGGATTCTTTGGATCTTTAGCATGTGGACAGATTTCCTGTGCTTTTTTTGTTTGTGTTTGACTCTTTTTGGTGACTATTACAATTCTATAAATTATGTGACCTGAATTAAATTTTTTTCCTTGTAAACCTTGACTGCAACAGGAAGTTTAAGCCATTTATTAGAGTTCAAGGCACAATCAAATCTCACTGAATATACAGGATCATGAGGGTTCGAAATACTATAACAATAAACAAACAAACAAACAAAAGAAACAATACAACAAAACAATGCAGGATTTAGTGATCACCCTGATTAGTGGCTGTCATCTTTGGCTACACCTGACTCCAAAACTGAGTAAAATATATGATTCAATCTATCATTTTAGTAGTAAAGCTGAGCCCAGACCAAGGAAATAAATCCACAGATGCAAAAAACAAATAAAAACAAAGATGGTAGCAACAACAACAACAACAAACCCATCCAGTTCTTTGCTTGTGGGAAGCATCTGCACTTGAATCCAGACAACAGAGTTCTCCCTCTGTGTGTGTGTACATGTGAGTGAGTGAGTGTGTGTGTGTGTGTGTGTGTGTGTGTGTGTTACAGGGAACGGAACCCAGAGACTCCCCCATGTGGCGTGCTAGGCAAGCCCCCACCCACTGGGGGTCTCCCGTGTGTGGTCCGCACACATCCCAGCACCCAGTGCTCTTGTGGTAAGCAGCTGTTGAGCCTTCAAATCCTCTACATCTGTCATCAACCTCAGTTCTTTTTTGGGGTGGGGAGTATGAGTTTCCCAACCCTCAAAGGAACTGGCAAGATTTTTTTATGGGTTTTTTTTGTACTGGGGAATAGAACTCACAACCTTGAGCTATCCAGGCAGGCACTTAGGCCACTGAGCTGTATCCCCTGCCCTTCTGGAACTGGCAAGTTTGAATGGAATAACGGGAAGTGAAAGTGTATAGCGTGTGATGGAGGACAACAAAGGAGCAATGGCAAGTGTGGTTGTGCGTGTGCAAGCCATGCTAGGGCAAGGACTTCATAGTGTCAAAGGTCACATCTCTTTGGATCATATGTGCCCAGCCAAAGAAAGTGCTCACCAAGGATTTGCTCAATGAACAGATGACGGCGACCGCACGACGTTTCCATCACACCTGAAAACTTTCTTTAGTGCAGTTTCCATGGCAGCTCCGTGACCGCATCTCCGTTCCTAGGCCCCAGTTCCATTTCCTCTGAGTCAGTGACCATGTTCATTGCTTTACAGATCACCAAAGCCACAATTAGTTACTGCAATTCTTTCTCTCGAACTTATCCTTTACAACCGTGGTTATTTCCTTCCTGGAAGTCCAAGTGCTCTGATTTGGCCCTGTCACTCGCTGAAAGTTGTTCCCAGCTCATGTTGTGGATTCACTAACTGGAAAGTCTGAGGACAGTTTCTGAGACTATGCTCTTCCCCATCCTTGCAGCACAAGGCATTCTGGTTAGGTCTGCTCTCTTGCAGGCTGGCCTCTTTCCTGCTTGGCTCTTATCACTATCCTGGGCCTCCTCACCATCCTTTGACCAGTGTGGTTGCCTGTCCTTGCCTTCTATCTGGTCTTCCAGTAGGGCAGAGACACATTCTCCTCATCTCGCCTCTGTTGGGCTCTACCCTGCCCCATATGTGTGTCATCATCTGGGTATCTGGACTGTTGTCTTCCTGCTTAGACACCTGCTTCCCTTGTGCTCCAACTTGGTGCTCAAGTGTTCAGGAGGTTTTCTGGGTTCTTGAAATTCATCTGTACCTGTAGCCAGGGCAGCAGGTGTCCTCTTTCTGAGGAGAGGATGTCTGGAACCCTGTTCCCCATCTCACTCTCTTAGGGGACATCACAGTGTTCTCTCTGGTGCTGCTGTGCCGGTCTGTCTCTGACCTTCCTCAAAGAAACTGTCGCTGGCATAAATCACTGGACAGAACTGTGTGGCTTCACCCCTTTCACTGCTTAAATCCTGATCTTCCCTCCCTTTAGCTTCCCTCCCTTCCCTCCCTTCAGCTCGTCTCACCTCCACTGTGCAGTCTCCCAGGCCCAGCACACTGCTTTCTTCTCTGAAACACTTTAACATTTCCACATTAACAGTACCGTTTCCTCATTAGGAAAGCTCATGCTTGGTTAATTTATTTAGCAAATATTAATGCACACCTTCTTAGGCACTGGGGAAGTAGTGTGGAACAAGACCTGCAATGCAGTTTATATTTAAATTTGAAGGAAAAGAGAGAAGGGAGAGAGAGAGAGAGAGATAGAGATAGAGAGAGAGAGAGAGAGAAAGCCAGAGCCAGAGACTACAGAGATAGAAAAGAAGGAGGGAGGCAGGGAAAGAGGGAGAGAGGGATACTATAAATAAATAAATAATGACAGAAATATCTATTCTTAAATGCTATGATTAAGATTCAACAATGATGGATTTGAACATGTGGAAAAGGATTTTCTGAAAAGATCTAAATCATAAGAAATGTTACCTTTAGGGAGTTCTGTGGTAAGAACTTTTTAAAATTTTTTAATTTACTTTAAAGAGAATAAAACAAAACAAAACAGAACAAAGCAGATCAGAACAAAACAATGCAAGCACACAGGATTTCAAGACAAGACAACAGGAAATCAACAGTGGCTACCATGTCTCCTGTTCTCCCTGAAATAGTTGTCCATTTCTTCACACACACTGAATTCAGAAAAAACAAAACACTGACTCCCCCAAGCAGGGATAAAACTGATTAAAACAAAAGAATGAAAGCATTAACGGCCTTTAAAACCAGACAACAGGAAAATCAGCAGTGGCTACCATAATGTCTCTTGTTCTCTTCAAAATAGCTGTCCGCACCTTCACACAGATTGAAATCAAATGATAGAAAACAGACTAAAACCAATTAAAAAAAGAATAAAAGCATTATTGAACTTCAAAACAAGATGATAGAAAATCATCAATGGCTACCATGTCTCATTTTCTTAAAAGTAGCTGTTCATACCATTATGCATCATAAAATCAATTCTTGTAAATCCTTTAGGAGAAGTTCCAAGCCTATATATGTACATCTATCCTTTCTGTATTAGAGGGAAAAACAAAACAAAACAAAGCAATGTACAAGAAAGACAAAAAACAACAGCGACAACAATAACAAAAGAGCCCAAAACAACAATAGAGGTTTCAAAACAAGGTGGTAGGAACATAACTAGCATTGTTATTTTGCATAGTTATCTTCAAAAGGATTACTCAGATTACCAGATATAAACATGCAAAGTTGATCTAATCCTATGAATGATGTTAAGTGTTTTGTGCTAAGAACTAACAGAATTAGTTGTATAATCATCTTAGCTATCTAAAGTGTATATGTACAAATTTGTATCTTTTTTCTTTTCCCTTCCTTCTTTTCTCGTTTTCCTTATCTGAGTTATTTTTCCCCCTTTGAGCAGTTTCTTATGTGGTAAGAATTTTTTAGGTGATGAAAATAGCAAGTTGACTGCCCCCAGAAAGGAGACCCGTCACCTGTTGGCTAAGTGTGATGGGGACTAGGAAAGTAGTCTTGTAGTCTTGGGTGAGAAATTTGAGGTGTAAGTTTAGGAGTGGAGAGAAGACATCTGAGTATTTAGCGCCAGGGCATGATAGGCTGTGATTTATGTCTGCCATGTGGACAAACAGTAGCGGGGACACAAGCAGCCATATGGAAGCGAGGATGTGGGACTGGAGCTGGCAGTCGGCCAAGACAGTCATGTGGCGGGCAGAGAAACAGGGAAGGGTGCTGATGGGGACGGGTTTGGGAGACACAGCTGGCATTCTTGGTGAGAGAGGGACTGCAGAGAAGTGAGGACCTGAGTGAGGACTGGGGCTCAGCCTGAGAAGCCGGGTGGTAATTTTTGGAGAAGAGGAAGAGCTAGGTATGGTGGGGGCACAGGCTAAGTGCGCTCCACAGCGGAGACTGCGAACAGGGTGGGGTAGGCTGGCTTTATGGAGGGGCTGGGACAAACTGCACCTCGATGGAGGATGGGAGGAGATTAGGAAGGATGGGCCAAAGTCCTGGGGACCACAGGTCTGTTTTGGACATGTTAAAGTTCAAGGTGTCTGTGACACCTCCAAGCGGGTACAGAATCCAAAATATTTCGATTCTTTTTTTTTTAATGAGTGTATTTCTTGCTTTACAACCCAGAGAGCAAGCAATGCAGGCAGGTATCGTGTCTAATATTCCTTGTGCTTCTCATAGGGCTGGGACAAAACCCCGAGCACAGAAGGTCCTCTGGATTTTGGAACAGATGGATATATTCAGTTAGTAAGAAAATGAAGGGCAGGAGAGACCAGAAATGTCAAAACCAAGACCTTTCTAATTAGCTCCAAAGACTTAAGAACTCATTCTTCATTAGGCTCTTGCTCTCCAGTCCATGTTACCGGAGGGTTAAAACGGAGGAGGGGACTCAGAGTCATTCCAGAGAACCCTCCCTTCCCTCAGACTTCTGCTTAATATTGCTGCTGTACCCTGGGTCTGCTTGCCTCCTTGTCTCAGCCCGTTTCCACACTGAGGACACTGCCTGCCATCCACTCCACCCTGATCTCTTGTCTGCACTCTCTGGCACTGTCTTTCAACATCAGTAGCATTTATCCAGGTACTTACTTAGCACCCTCCTGTGTGGCAGGTAACTGGACTTGTTCCTGGCTTAGAGGTGTCAGACAGCCCTAAATTCCTTTTATACTGTGCCTTTCTGGCAGAGATTGTCAGGCTCATCTTCGTCTTCAGAAGGTTCCTAACGTGATGCTGAGGATATCCTTTGGGTTCTGTGGTGTGCCTATGTGTGTGAGTATCAATCAGATGTGGGTCAAGGGGACCCACATCTCCTGGCTCTCTGTGCTTTTCTGAAGCAGCTATGAATGGATGCAGAAAGCAGGCAGAGCCAGGCTAAAACCCTTACCTGTGCTTTCTAGTGGCATGATTTGAACAATGGTCTTTATTTTTTAAATCCCCATTTCTTCCTTTATGCACAGGCTTTAAAAACACTTTCTTTTCGGTCAGCATTGTCTGTCCTAAATGAGCAAGTATATGTCAACTCCTTGTCACAGTGGTGGACACAATCAGGATTCAATAAATGGTAAGCCTATTGCTATAATAAAGTGGGGCTCACCTAGCCCAACATTGACAAGGTACTGAAAACAGGTACAATTACAAGGAAGAAGTAATGATAAAACCTTTTATATATGGAGGAAGACAAAGCAGAAAAGAGAAAAGTTGGGTGCCTAAATGGTGAATGCACATGTGGAAAACTAAAGGCCAAGTCAGTGGTTTGATTAAATTCCTGGGTCCCTGATAAGGGAGAGGCAGTATTTCCCAGGACTACTCTATCAAGAGCAGGAAGATTCCATGGCTTTTCTGTTTCTAGACATGCACAAAATCAGTGATACAGTGGATTTTCTTCCTCAAACCCTGTTTTAGGGAGCTTGTAGGTAAGGACAGTATCTTTATAAGAATGTGCTGGGGGGTAGGGTGGGGCGGGGGTCAGGAAATGGCTCTTTGAAAGGCTGCTGACTTTGTGGTTGAATGCTAAGGCTGAGAATTGCGCCAAATTCTTTGAATTAGCTCACTCTGGTGAAAACCCTATCTTTCCGGGTAGCTGGATAATTTTTAGGTAACCTAGGTGCACACCTTGGAAAAGTGACAATGAGTTAGGTAAGAGTGCCTAGGACTAATCCCCCACCCCACTTTTTCAAAGGTAGAGAATTTCTAGGGAAGCTAGTGAAAGATTTATGAGACTGATCCCGGAAATATTTCTCCTCCATCTATTGTTCTCAGCAGGGTGCCAGAGGCCCTAGGGTTTCAGTGTGAGGGGTGGAGAGAGCCAATTAGATGAGGACAAAGACCTAGTTCTACCTCCAAGTGAGAGCTGGAGCATCAGAGAAACCCACTAATTAGGAATCTACATCCATGAAATATTCAAGGTTTTAGGAATGCACCCGCCTCCAGGCCTCACAGAACCTTGTGGGTGAATTTGAGGGAGGAAAGAGGCACACATCTGGGGACATCAAAAGGGAAAAGCTCCTTCCAGCTCTGTGATGGACAATCTAGGGAATTAGCTTCTCTGTTCTTACAGTGGTGAGGACGTGGGCAGTTCCAGGAGGGCAGTGCTTCTCCTGTCACCCAAAGAAATTCCCTTTCCATGCACATTGCTGCTACTTCTTAAGTGAGGTGACCTGTTCATCATATCATGGTTTGCAGAGTTCCTGCGTCATTTTTTCTCCCTCTTACCCTCCCTCTCTCCCTCCCTCCCTTCCTCTCTGTCTCCTTTCCTTTCTTCTTTCCTATAGTACTGGAGATTGAACATAGGGAGTCCTGAGCTATAATCTCTTAGTTACTTTTTCTCTCATTGTTGAGACAAAATATCCAACACCAAGAGTTAAAGGAAGAAAGATTTATTTAGCACAGTTTATAGAGGTTTCAGCCCATAATTGATTGACTTCAAGGCAGGATGGCATGATAGAGGGACAGTCTCAGAACATAACCAGTTCATGGTAGCCAGAAGGTAGCGAAACAAGCAAGCAACAAACCATAACAGCATCTTTCCGCTGCTTTTATCTTATCCAGGCTACTTAGGGTGGGTAGTACACACACTCTTAATTCTAGTGTCCTTCAGCCTAGCATTGCAGCATGAATCAAGCCCCATGACACACATTCTAGATCTGGCCACCTCTGAAAAAAAAAAAAACCCTCCTATGACTGCATGAGGTTTTTGGGAAGCATCTAGACACAGCGAACATTTCCCCCTGACCTCCAAACTGAGGCACATCCCTTTATGCAAAGGAATTTAGTTCCTCTCTAAGGCTTTCTATGATCCTAACTGATGAAAAGTACAAGTCCAAAGTCACCTCTGAGATGTAATAGGCAAACTGTTTGCTGCAAGCCTCTGTACAAATGAAAAGAAAGTTAAACACTTGCAGCATTCAATGGCATAACATAGACAGTTCCATTCCAGAAGTTACAAATGAGGCTGGAAAGGAAGAGTAGAAGAAAAGCAAGACCAAAACCCAGCAGGGCAAACATTAAATCCCACAGTTTCATTTCCAGCATTCTCACCAATCTTTGGCAAGTTGTCTTGAGTGACTCTGCCTCTGTAGTGCTTCCAGTGGCTGTAGCTCCCATGGTTTTTCTCTGGGGCTGGCTCTGCTCCTTCCTTGTAAGTTCATCAGATAATCCACATTCCTGGTTTCTCCAAACTGTTGGGGTCTTTACTCACAGCTTCACACATTGCCCTCTTATGGGTTCACTTCCTGGTCTCCCAGGCTTCTTTTAAAGTCTGGGTGGAAGTCTTCCTGACTTCACAATCCTTGCATTTTGCATGTGCCTAAAACCAGTGCCATGTGGATGTCACCAAGGTCTGCCACCATCTGGAACAATAGCCAGGCCTTCTTCTCTGTTGACTGTAGAGGTCAAGTGCCTATGAGCCAAATCCTGAGGAACAAATTCCTTAGGCTGCCACCCTCTGGAATATGGTGCTCTGGTGCTCTCTTCGCAAAGCAAAGTTTTTCACTTTTGCAATTTTGAGGCTTCAAAGGATGGAGTCCTGCTACTTCTTGTGATGCCCCAAGGCCATCTCTTCTCTTTTCCTGTTCCTTTTCAGCAATCCACATCTCCCCAGCTCTATCTTTGCAGCCCACAGCTTTACTGGAGCTTTCTTTCTGGCAAAACTCATAACATTTTAAATGATTCTGCTGAGTCTTTGCTCTTGATTCTCAACATACACCTCAATATGAATTCAACAGTATCCATGCTACCTCCTCAACATTAGACAGCCTTGAAATTTCTTCTGACAGATTAATTAGTCCACTTCCTTTAATCTCAGTCTCAGGCAAAGTCTCTGGACATGAGCAAAATGCATACAAACGTTCTGCCTAGCCATAGCACACATTGTCTGGAATCTGACAGCCAATGCAGTCATTCTTTGCAGCAGCATTTCTATTAGCTCTTTGGTCTTCTTAGCTCTAACTACACTCTCCCACACAGAGCAGCCTAAGATGATCCAGCTCTACTTTTTCTCTGAACCTTTGCGAAGTCTGCCAACAAACCAGCTCCAAAGGCTTCTAAACGTCATGGTCAGGCACAGTCACAGCAATAACCCCCTTCTCTGGCACCAAATTCTGTCTTAGTTACTTTCCTTGTTGTTGAGACAAAATATCTGGCATCAAAAGTTAAAGGAGAGACTGTTTATTTATCTCACAGTCCATAATTGGCTGGCTCCCAGGCAGGGTGGCATGACAGACAGGTATCACAGAGGAGAAATAGGTCATGGTGGCCAGCAGGCAGCAAAACAAGCAAGGGATGACCACAGCTCTTTTTAGCCCTCTATCTTTGGAGGAACATCTAGATATAAGCCATAACATATTCTCCATTCATTTATTTCTTTATCCTTTGCTAATCATTGAACCCAGGAACTTTGCACTGAGCTATATCTCAAGCTCTTTAAAATTTTTAAAAAAATTATTTTGGGACAGGGTCATTCTAAACTATCAAATTTCCCAGGCTAGAATACAGTACATTCATTATGTATCACAAATGTGTGCTAATATAAATAAATAAATAAATAAATAAATAAATAAATTTCCCAGGCTAAGCTTGAATGTACAACCCTCCTGACTCAGCCTCCCAGAGTGCTGGGATTATAGGTGAATGCCACCATACCCAGCTTTTTATTTTTCTGACAACTCAAACCCATTTAAAGAAAACTGAAAACATATGAGTCACTGGAGAACAGCTACATGAGGGTACTGCTTGTGGGCAAAAATATTCCAGCACTCATTCAAAATAGGAATTTTAAAGAATATACATAGCACACAGATTCACTTTGGCTCTGTTTTGGAATTACATGGGCATGGGGAGCAGACATACCCAGCATGATTCACACCACAGATCATCCCAAAAGGCTTGAGGTTGCTGTAGCATTCAGCTTCTTCTCCTTGTTGTTGTTGTTGTTGTTGTTGTTGTTGTTGTTCTTCTTCTTCTTCTTCTTCTTCTTCTTCTTCTTCTTCTTCTTCTTCTTCTTCTTCTTCTTCTTCTTCTTCCTTCTTCTTTCCTTCTCCTCCTTTTCTTCCTCTTCTTCTTTTTCTTCTTCTTTCTAGAAAATTCTTTTAGTGCAAAAAGTAGGGAAACTAGGCTATACGAGTTTCACTTCTTATGTCTTCTCCTGCCTGTTTTCTGTTAGGGCAACACCAGAAGTGTCTGGAGAGGACGCCAACATTGGAATAAGCACAAGGTGTGTGGACAGCCTGCTGTTAGTAATGAAGAGGTGGATTGGCTGCAGGAAGACCCTTCTATTGACAGAGGAGCTTCTACTCAATGTTACATGCTCCCCCAAGTTCAGGAAACCAGTGGTCCAAAGATGGAAGGAACCTTCTGGAAGTAGGAGACAGAGGTCTGGAACTGACTTCAGTTTGGATTTCCCTGGGCCCTCCTGGCTGCTGCTGACTGGATACAAGCTGCCTTCTCACCTTCTTAACCTCTCTGGAAAGTTTGCCAAACACAGAGGGGGCTTGTTTAGCAACTAAAATAAAACTTGCTGTCTACAATTTGCTGAACTACTAATAGTCCTGGTAGCAGAAGGGGCATCGGGAGCCCCATGTTTCCCTTCCAGGAATTTCCAAGTGGTCTCTGAAGGTCTCAGAAGCATTCAAAGCCAATATCTTTTAAAGTTTATAGGGACTTTTTTCAATAGTTAAGTTCCATAAAACATATTTGTCTGCCTCGTATGGTGGCATAGGCTTGTAATCCTCAGTGTGGGGGAGGTTGAGGCAGGAAGATCTTGAACTCAGGAATCTAGGCTCTGGGCAACACAAGGAGACAATGTCCTTAAAGAACAAACAAGTGAAATAAAACTGTGTTGGTGCTTTCTGGGTCTGTGAAATTTGGGAGTGGCTTGTGTTCATGTGGCTGTGTGGTGGCAGCACACACTCAGGAAGGGGTTTGAGTGTAGAAAATTCCAATTTGACTTTAGGCTTCGCATTCTGATCATATGTCCTGGATTCTGGGGCAGCCTCAATCCCAAATATTCAGATCTTGTGGTCAGACAAGTATTTCAGCTTAGGAAATAGGAGATGTGCCTCAGGGAAATAAGCAGGTGGTTCGTCATAGCTCAAATTTGCATTTTACAGTTTGCTTATATGAAAAGCAGATCTTGGGCAGCCCTCCAAAGCACCAGGATCTGACCTATCTGCTTAAAATTATGAGAAGTACCAAGTCTTCCCATGTCAGGCCCATTTTCAGTTTTCTGTTGCTAGATGCAATCTGAGTTTCAATTTGAGCTGTCGAACAAGCCATTTTGCCTACCTGGTCAGCCCTAGAGACGAACCACGGTGACTAATCCAGGAAGGATTCCAGTCAGCATGTGCTCACCAACTGCCAGCTGGGCCCTGGTCTGTACTAGGTGCAGGGAAGACAGATGCACACGTCAGGTCTGAGGAATAGTGTTTCAGAAAAACCATTTTCCTTTCAAAACCAGAAATAGTAATTAATGAGATTCCACTGATGGTTCCTCCCCACACTGTCAACTTATCTTCTAGAGAAAGCTCAGAATGAATGAACTAAACACGAAGTGGAGCCAAAGGTCACAGGTTCAAGATTTGACTGTGAGAACAAAACTTTTAATTAGGAGTTTTGACTTCTTCTCCTCAGATGTGCTGGATTCCAGGCCTTATCAACACTTGGGAAAATCCAGAGGATTTTTAAGAAACCATAACCCAGTGTTCTTTGCTAACAGGAAACAGAGTAAGACTGAGTTTTCTTTTTAATTTGGAACCGGGTCTGCTATGAATTAGAATGACACCACTGACGCATTTTGCCTGGGCGACTAAACAGCTTCACATATAAATTATTTTCAGTGCTCTTTCCCCCATCTTGTCCTGAACAGGAGCTTGTATTTTCTGCTGATTAAAGGAGAAAAGCCACTGAATTTACCAACCTCCCTGACCCAGCCTCCCTCCCGTCTCTGTGTGTCAAGCTATCATGGCGTTGGTTTGGATCTCAGGTGGCTCAGAAGCAGAGGTTTGTACCACCTGCTCTCATGGCCTACAAGGCTGTGTAGGAGTCAGGCAAAGCATGGGCATCTTGGTGACAGTACTAAGCATTCTGTAAACTCCTTCCTGTCGGTATCCTCCAGTGTCAGGGCAAACTCCAGGACCCCTGACTGCCCACCCAGGTGGAATCTGTCCACCCGTATGTGTGGAGGAATCCCTCTCCAGTGTCCCGGCTTCTCTGCCGACATAAAATGTATCTAGGATAAGAACACCCTAGATCTTCCGACCTTTTGCCTATGTTGTCTCTCTACTAGTGTAAGTCAGATATGACCTATATTTTCTGGTGAAAAAATTGTTCTGCTTTTGCCAAGACCTAGAGTCATAAGCTATTCAACTTGGATTCTTGGCTTGAATTATTGTACTGGTGTAGTAACCATGGTCTAGAACCATGGTCTAGAACCATGGTCTCATTCATTCATGTATTTCTACTGGGCCCTTAGTATAACATGGTGAGCAAGACAGAAAGCACCCTTGTCCCTTATAGCATTTGCAATCTGATGGGAAGAAATGGTAAGAACATAAGCATTACAAGTTTTGTCACATTTTACAAAGAGAACAGATGGGCTGCTGTCAGAGAAAGGGTGGGGAGAGAGGTTGAGGAGGACTCTTGGGTAGAGTGGTCAGAGAAGATTCTGGTAGGTGAAGGTTGGCTACTGGAGATAGGAAGTTGGGAGTGCATTGAGGGTGCATTGTGGGTAGACAGAAGGATAATTATGATAAAGAAATGAGAACAACTGTAGACTTTGATTCTCTGGCAGGAGCCTCATTAGATTTTGAGTGAGTACCAGGTCTTGAGTGACTAGTAACTATTAGATAACTAACTAACTATTAGATATCATTCTAAACTACTTCAGAGGTCCCTGCTCTCTTCTTCTTTTCACTTACCATAATGGAAATAACATAAAGACTGGACTAAGTGAAATTTTGTATAAAATGCTTATCAACTACATGTTTCAAGTATCATGGTACTGAGAAGAGATGAGTTCAAAACACCTACAGGGCTTTTGAGTTATAATGGCAGAGATAAGTTACCCACCCCTGAGAATAAGAGACATAGAAGGAAAATTTAACAGCTCAATTCCTGATGGCCCTTTCTCAGTTGAAAATGGACTTGCCTTCCACCCACTTCTGGTCTCCCCAGTGGGACCTAGGTCTGACTAGTTTTCATGCTATCTCGAAAGGTCCTTGAGGTTAGGGATGGGCTGACTTCATCTTCCACCAATAAACTCAACACCCTTCCTATTTCCATTCCTATAAAAACTGTTCCGTGAGTATTTGTTGAATGATTGATTTAGAGGTACTTAAAGTAATTTAGGGAGATGAGCTATTAGGAAGGTGATGCCTTTTTTTTTCTTTTATGGCTTTTGCAGAGTGCTTGGTATAGGGAGCCTATAATTATTACTATTACTATCAATAACAAAAAGGGCTATTATAGAATCCTTGCTTAATGCTTTTGATGAAGCCTTTGGCTGTGTGACAAGAATATCCTTGAGGATGGAAAACCAAACACTGAACTGTTTAACAGAACAGCAGCAGAGCATCCATTGATTGCATCACTGTACTGAGATGTGAAGTAATGTCTGAGTAGCCAGTTTCCAGAGGAGGGCTGGCTTGGCCTCTGCTCCTACAAGCCCACATCCTGTCTGCTGACCCTTGCTCTAAAGGCTCCGGCCAGTCTCATGAGAGGCAGCCTGGCAGGCAGTCCTACCAGGAAGCACCCACAGCCCCGGGAGGGCCTTGTGAGTGTGTGTCAACACTGTGTCTACTGTGGGAAGTCCGAGGGCGAGACTGGCACCCCTCAGTGAAATCCTTCCCTGTGATTCTCCGTTCCTGTTTTGCTTGCAAGCAAAGAACAAGAACTGCAAGAAAAAAAAATTAGAAACTGCATTGTTCTGGGACCATTTACTCAAGCAACAAAGACACACAAATATTATACATAAAGCACAGGTTGACCGCTTGTTCACGCTAAAGCAGGAACCTAGTTTTGAAATAATAGTGGAGGGGGATGGCACCAAAGATGGTGTGGCTGGGAAGAGAAGCCAGAGGCACGCTGTCACTGTGTATCCGGTGCCAGGGCTGGTCCCTTCTTTCCTGGTGCCACACTGCAGTTTCGCCTACTTCACTTGTGTGTTAGTAAAATTCTTTTTCAGTGATGGAAAAACGAGTCAAAGACTCTAGAATCTGAACTGAAAACATGTAGGACAGAAGTGGGAGATGAAAAAAAGATAATGGAAGGATCAGTGTTGGTAACTGGTTGACTGGCTCCCTGCGCCAGGTAGACACACAGCCAACACCCAGGGAAACTGGGCCACAGTTACCTGGCTTTTGGGTCAGAGACACTCAGAGGTGTTTATTATTTAATGGGAGATCCTTACACTCATGGAGAAGATTCCAGAAATGACAAGCTTTCCTCCTAAGTCAGCTCTTCTTGAAGACATTGGATAGTCTGATTTGCTCTGGGTTTTAACACCCTATAATTACTGTCAGATGAAGAGAGAAAAAGATCTAATGATTTTCTTTTCCCTTGACTTTTACCTAAAACATAAGCTGGTAAGAGGTACAAAATGAAGAAACAAACCCCATTAGGAAGGTCTCAGTACTTTAAACAGGCAGTGAGGGCAAAAGCTCTACGGTTAAAAAGAAATATTACAGTTTACTATGTTTGGATTGGGAATTATCAAGAGACCAATTAACACCTTATTTTAGGGGGTAGTCATTCCGGTGTTCACAGACAGCTTCTTAAAAAGGACTGTTTGGAGTCCATAGTGCAGGAGTAACCCAAGTGTTGATAAAAGGGATTCCAGAACAAATAAACATTCCTGCACTAAATGTGAGAGGCTGCGTGCAGGTCTCTGGTCTCAGACGACAACTCAGCACCACATTCATCGCCAGAAGAATTCCAGCCTCACGAAAGACAGCTTTTAAAGGAAAAACTTGTTTTCTTGGGAGGACTGTTAATAGTCTTTGGAGGACTAGTTACTTTGATCTCCTTTTTTATATATTCTTGTTGCCACCATCTGCATCATTCTTTCCGGGCCTGCGTCTTCCAAAGTTTGTAGTTTGGGGCAGAATCTGAGAGATTTTAGCTTTGGAATCAAATTTTGTGCTTGTTCGTGGATGCAACCTGTTTTTATTTTAAATCGCTTTTGTGATTGCCAAGATAATTTACAATTAGACGGACTCAGCAGCAGTTTTGCCCTTCATCCTCTGCTGGATTTGGTTAATTTGTTTACTAGGGAAGAAGCCTGGAAGCAGGAAGGTGGAAATGTGTGGTGCAGACAGACGCTTGGGTGTAGGGCCCAAGAACCTGCTTCCCAGAGCCCTAATTCTGGGAAGTGGTTCCCAGGGAGGAGCCGCACTGGACGTTTCCTTGGCCTCTGCTTTTTTCCCAATAAAGGGAGATTTTCTTGTAAAGAATGTTGCAATATTAAATCAATTGCAAGTCCTCACTACCATTACTTGAACTCACAGAACCAAAGAGCATTAGAGCTGGCAGGGATTAATGCAACCTTATTTTATAGATGAGGAAACTGAGGCTTAGAGAGAAATATAACCTGCCTCCCCCCTCCACATCTCCATGCTAGTTACCAGCACAACTCGAACAGAAACTAGAGCTTTCCATCTCTAGACCGGTTTTCAGCTTGTATTTAATTCATTCATTTGAGTTATGGCGCCAGTGTTGGTCTTTCCCCAAACAGCTGGCTCAAGCTCTGGTGTTCAGATTTCCTCTGGGCTGCTTGACTCATTTTGCCTCTACCTTTCCTTTTCTCTGTCAATATTTGGGAGCTTCATGTCTGTCCATTACATGTGTGTCAGAATTATTCTTTTTAAACTGCAAATCTATAGCCTCTCTCCACCTTCAGAATGAGAATCTCTGAGAGTGCTAGCCAGGACCAGTGTCTGTAGAAGAGAATCACCTTACCTGGCAGAATAAACCTTTTATCCTTTGGTGAGGCTGGAATTCTTCCTGCAGTGAATGTGGTGCGGAGTTATTGCCCCCATCTAGAGCCCTGCAGGACACCTCTCATGTTTAGTGTCAGGATGTTTATTTTTTCTGCAACCCCTTTTATCAACATCTTATCTATTGATTTAAAATGGTGACTTAATGCTTTGGAAATCAGGCAGGACCTTATAATCAATGTTTACTATAGGAAAACAAGCATTATTTTTGGTCCTGATCTGGCTGTGGTTATGTAAGGCCTTAATAGCTGGAAAGTTGGGTAAAGGGAATTCTGTGTACCATAAAATGTTTACAACTTTTAAATGTAAGTCTGAAATGACTTCAATGAAGGAAAAAACAGAACACGCCTGTTCCACTAATTATTGTATTTTAAAGTACTATATATTAAATGGTACATTAGTTCTTATACAGTTATGATAGTTTTTGACCTTTCCTTTTGTTTTTTTCCCCAAAGGTTTATCTACTGGACAAAAATACAAAGTGATATTATCATGAATGGTGCAAGATCCCTGCTTGGTGAAATCTAAAGTTTGCAAATTTTTAAAAAGCTGTCAAAAACTACAAACTGCACAAAATGAAGAAATAAAATCACAATGTAGGAACACGCATTGTTTTTAAAATGAATAGTATGTCTTAAGAGCATAGCAACTGAGAACTGAGGATGTGCTGTTTTTCCTTGAAATCTTTTAGTTACTGAACAAGCAACATTGCAATCTGTATCTGAGTTCAATTTCATGGCATTTTAGTCATTCAGTGCTTAAATATCTCTTTAATAGCAATGAAGAAACGTTGGACTGTTTTGTCTTTTCAAGCGAAGTGAATGGGAACACATCCGTTTTTCTGGTCTGGAAATGTTTTATTTTGCTCTGTTGTGAATGGTAGTTTACTGGAGTAGACAATTCTTGGTTGATGGTGTTTACTCTCAGGGCTTTGGCAACATTACTCTGCTGTTTTCTATCACCCACTGCAGACAGGAGTTTGTCTCATGGTCTTATCTTTGCATATCATCAGTTTTTCTCTTTATCTTCAATATTCAGCATCTTTTAAAAAAATTTTTATTTAGATAGAAAAAAATAAAAACAACGAAAAACAAAACAGAAAAAAGTGTAACAACAACACAGAATTTCAAAGGAAAAAAAGAAAAAACAAAAAAATCCACTAAGAAATCACTAGTTGATAAGTTACATACTGCCATCTTGGAAATAGTTGTTCAAGTTACAGAATTAAAGCATACAAAGTAGACATTCAAATAGTGAGACTGTTAACAGTTCTGCTCCACGATCTAACAAAAACAGTAGTATGGTTATCTATCTTCCACACTTAAACATACCTGCATTTGGAGAACTTTCTTTTGCTCTCTTTTTTGTAGTAGCAATTATGCATTTTGGGTTTTATTGCTCCTACAGTTCTTATTACTTTTTACACTAGAGACACAATGTGATATTTATAAATATGATTCTTTTTTTCTCTTCTTCTCTTATTTAAAGAGAAAAAAAAAAACCAAACAAAAAAGAAAAAAGGTAGCAACAATACAGAATTCCAAAGGAAAAAATAAAAGAACAGCAACAACAAAAACAAAAACACTAAGAAATGGCCACTTGATAAGTTACATACTGTCATCATTGGAAACAGTTGTTCAAGTTACAAAATTGAAGCACACAAAGTAGACATTCAAACAGTGAGACTGTTAACAGTTCTGCTCAACAACCTAACAAAAACAATCATATGGTCATCTATTTTCCAAACTTAAACACACATGCAGTTATATCCTTTAGAGCACTTTCTTTTCCTCTCATTTTTACAGTAGAAATTATGCATTTTGGGTATTATTACTAATATTCAGCATCTTTAGTACACAATAATTCTTGTTACAGTTTTGTTAGTAGGTATTGTGTGTGGTATGTGATCTTTGATTCGGACAGCACATGTCATTTTCTTTATTTTGAAAAGTTCTCAGTCCATATCTTTTTAACTACTGATTCATAGATATTTCATTTTATTTTATTCTTATGCACTTATCAGACCATATATTAGCAACTCTCAGTATATCGTCTATGTCTTTTAACTGATATTTTTATTTTATTATTTTTTGTGGGCTGGAGATTGAACTCAGGGCCTTATACATGCTAGAAGAGTGTCCTACCACTGAGCTAGGTCCCCAGGCTTTAACAGATGTTATGTTTTGTTTTTTTTTCCACCTTAGCTCTTTATGCAGCATTCTGACTAAATTCCTTAATACCATCTTTCAATTTACTAATTCTCTATTATTATACACAAGGTAGAGTTAATCTTGTCTAGTAAGCCTTTCAGTTCAAATATTATGATTTTTATTACCAGAACTTCTAATTGGTTCCTTTTCATATCTACCTGTTCTTGTTTCATTTTTACAGCATTTTGTTTCACTATTCAATGGTTCTTTTTTTTATGGAAAACTGTCTTCCTCTGAGGATTCTAACAATTTCTATTTTTTTTAAATTCACTTTCAGATTCTGCTATTATTTACATTTAACTTGGAATGAAGGTATTTCAAATCTTGATTTTGTTTCCTCCGTTTCTCAGTGTTAATTTTCTTCGCATGTTTCGGAAGTTTAACTATGCAGCATGTTCTTGCAGCGGTACCGCACAACCTTTCCCTCTTCTTCTTCTGTTCCTCTTACTTGTCTGCCTACTTTTTTTCCTGTCTAACCACTTTTCACTTGGTCCCATTTGGTCCTCATGGTTCCAGTCCACAGCCAGGTCTTCTCTTGGTGGCTCTGGATTCCTGACTGATGATGTTATTGGGATATTGCCAATTCTGACTCTGAGGCAACAGGCAGCTTGGCCCAAGTCCTAGTCATACCTGCTTGCTCTTATTTTTCTAGATTTGCATTTACATGAGCCCTAACCCCAAGGAACAGTTGCAGCTGTTTTCAGGCAGGAATTCCTTGTCCCATTCAGGTTTAAGCAATGAGCCTGAATTCAGGTGCCAACCACCAAGGGCACCTTGTTTCCCCATCACTTTGGAGGCATTTCCCTGCCTATGTCTTCCTACCTCCAGTGTCTCTGAAGCCCACAGCTTCAACTTACTGTATTATATTTCAGTTCGATTTCAGTGCACAGATACTTATTTCTACTCTACAGGTATGCATGTGTGTATGGCTTAGGGTTTTTTTTTTTACTATCTTTAAAATTTACTCTTAGAATATTTCATGGATTATTGCTAAGTGTTTAGAGTACAGGGAGTGATATCAAAGCGAGAGCTTGCACTAGCATGCTGATCCCTAGCCTCCAGCTCCGGGGGTGCAAGTAGTGGCAGTTACCATGGTTCTGTGCTCTACCGTGACTGCCAGGTTGACATTGTCCTGGGTTTCCCATCCAGCATGTGTTACTCTCCCAAGATGGCTTTGTGCCTGACAAAGCCACTCAATATAGATTAATTTTCTCTTAAGTGACTTGATTAAGCCCCTCAATGGCTCACCTATCAAGCTCTTTTGTAATTAATTTGCAATATCCTCTAAAGAAATGGATCTGGAGAAGAGCCAGACTAATTTAGGGAGGAACATGGTTTAAAAGTGAGTGTATTATTCTCAGAAGCATACAGTTGGCTGTGGAATTATATTAATATGATCCTATGTTTCCATATATTAAACTGGGCCTATCTACAGATAATGAAAGAACAAAAAATTCCTACAGGTTAAGAATCCTAGCTAGGCTTTCAATGAGTTTATTTGCTTCAGTCTACAAAGGAAGAGAGTGGAGATGCATGGATATTTGGTTCCAGAATCCTCTTCTCTCAGTATGCAAGTCACACAATGGTAGAAAGACAAATGAATTATGCAAGAACATCAGGAATTGCCAGAGAAATCTCTGTTGCCATCATCAAAAAGATTTAGTAAGGATTTTAGTCCATTTTTGGCAGGCCACTATTTTTAAGCGAACTCTTTGAAATGCATCTACACTTTCCCCCTAACCTTACACTTGGTGGATAGGTCTGTTGTCTGTTCACAGGGATTGTGAAGGAAACAAATAAATAATTTAATTTTGTATAAAAAATGATGTGATGAAGATAGCCACAGGGAGGTCCTCTAGAACACTAATGAAAGTCAAAGACTTGCCAGAGGAAGTAATGTCAGAGCTTAGGAAACTCGGGAGATTAGGACTGTATCAGGTAGAATGGGATGAGAATGAAGGATGAGGAGGGGAGGAAACAGTATTTCACATATGAAGAAACGTAGGAGTCATGACACATGCAATTGTTGCTTTTCAGATGCTTCTGCACCTCTTCCTTATATCACACTAATTTCCTTTGGGGAAATTCTTTTCCTGTACCTTTGTTACTGGCATGGGGCACAATTGGACTGCACAATACAGGGAACTGAATGAGGGTCATCTTCCCTTAGATGACCTCAGTGGAATCATGTGACCGAGTTGAGATTAGCACTGAGGTGCTTACCCTTGGAACTCTGCCCTTGATTCAGATCCAAACAGAAGTCTTGGTGGTAATTTTGCAGTGGTGGCATGCCAGCTGGATTGCCCATATTAGCACACTCTTGTATTTCTTATTTATTCCCAAGTACACATGGTTCTTGCCTCTTCCCAAGTCTCAACTTCCACATCCTCTCAGTAAAGTCCATCTCCTTTTAACTAATTAAATTCTCCCATTTTGGGGGATACTAAGGGGTTTGCTATGGGTAGGACACAGCATTTACAGAAGGATGGTAGAAGCTGAGAGACTGGAGAGAGGTACAGATTAAAACATGTCTTGTTTGGTGTACAGAGGCATTGCAACTTTATTTCCTCGGTGTTGTGAAGCCTTTGTGTGATTTCAGACAGAGCAAATTCATATTAATTTTGTGGTATTTTTGGAAAGGAATGTGTGAGCAGACAGGACTGGAAGCAGGAGAGCTCTTAGGGATGATTGCAGAAATCTGGGCAAGAAGTGATGCTGACTTCACTTTGTAGGAGTTGGGCTCTTCAGACGTAGGAGAAAGTGAAGGGTGTGAGTCCCTGCTACAAGATGTGAGGGCTCAGAGAAGAGTGGGCCACCCCAGAGATGAGCAGTATAGGAGAAGGTAGGGATGCAAGTGTGTGAATGTGTGTGTGCATCCATGTGTGTGCACATGTGTGTGGTGGCCGGAGTGCTAATTTGCAGTTCTAAGTACTAATACTGGGCCATCAATTCTTCCTTCCTACAGCAGCAGTGAGAAAATAGCCATCCACTAATGGGAGCGTCCATTTGAGCTGACCAGGACTGGAGAGAGGTATGAAAGGAGACCGTAGAGCCTCCTGGAGAGACATGGTGGGTATGGGTTGGTGGGACTTCCAAGAAATTCAAGTTAGGAAGCTGGGCCTCCCGCCAATGTGAGTACTGTTTGGTGTGGTCCTTCTCCTTCAGTCCTCAGGTGGCCCCAGGATTGGCCTGTCTTTGTCCCTTTGTGCTGCCCACACCTGTTGCTACTCTCAGATATCAAGCTTTCAGCGACTCTTTGAAGGGTTCCTGCGGAAGTGGCAAGTATGGTTTTGGTTTAGAATTGAACTTAGCCTACATGAAATGAGTTCGCCTTTCTTGGTGACAGAAATAGGGCTAGATAGTAGAAATTAGAAAAAACATTTTTGTTAGAACTTGACTAATAAATTGATTGGTTCCAAATTCGTTTAAGGGGGCAGGCTGCGTGCCCATACCTTACCTACTTTTGTGGAGCTCATACCTTGAGATTTCATTATTCTCTAACCAAGAAATTTCTGGCAAAACTCAGATTTGCAGAATAAGCATTCTGGAAGCAAAGGGAAAGACTGCCATTCTAAGGGGTTACTCTATGGAGAAAGCAAAGCAAAACAAAAAAAACTGTTTTCTTTTTCTACATTTCCTGCTAAGTGGAAGAAGGTACTGTGCCTAGTGAGGCTCATCTTTGGACATTACCATGAAATGCTTTGATCCTAGAAATTGTTTCATGTAGTTTCGGCTTATGGATTGCCTTCATTGGAATGCTTTCTCCAAAACCTGTGTTTTGCAAACCTAAACCCTGATGCCATGGTGTTGGGAGGAGGAAAAGCCCATGGCCAGTGATGCAGCTGTGAGGGCCGTGTGAGGGGATTGCCACCATTGTCACGGGCGGTTTGTCACTTGCAGGAGTGCCTTGTTATAATAAGCGTGCTCTCTCAGCCACATTCTGTTGTTCTACCCTCTGGCTCTCTGGCTGCTTCCTCACCTTGTGGCATCCTCTGCCATGGTAGGATGCAGGTGGCACATCCTTGAGCTGTGACTTCCTGACCTCCAAAATTGAGAGGAATAAACTTATGTTCTTTATAAATTACCCAGTCTCAGATATTTGCTTGTTGCACCACAAAACGGATGAAGATAAAGATCTAGCAGAAACAAAGTGTGATTATAGACAGGAACAGGAAGATCCCAAAGATAAATTTAAAGTAGGACAACTGGTCTTCATTGTGGTTTGTATTTTCCCCACTTTATTCTTTTCTGCATTTCCTGCTGTCGTTGTGCAGTTTCATTAGCAATGGCTCACACAGTAAATGTATTCCAGTTTGACTTGAGTGAAGAGTTGGATGAGACAAGCTCATCCAACGGTGCCAAAAAGTTTATTTGAAAAGCAAGGAGTGAATGGGTATGGGAGAAACCAGCTCTACAGAGCAAACCCGGGCAGAACAAGAGGAAAAGGGGTAAAAGTAAAAATAAAAGTACGTGCTGTGTCTGGGAAATGCAGCGTGGGTTACATGGGAAGTCGGCGTCCTGTGGAGTTTGGTCTTTTACGCCATCCACATCTCACTGGAGCGTGGGAGAAGTTCTACATATGGGGTCCTGGCATTGCTTTGGGATCTTGTAATTGAGAAGCCCTGTCTCATGTTCCCAGCAGCTTTGCCATGTCCTATCTCCTATATCACTATCACTCAATTCAAACAGAACAGGCTTGTCACTTCAAATGATACTGGCTTAACATTTATATCTGCCTACATTAAGAACTTCTACCAGACATGACGTCAGTTGTATTCATTTTCCTATTTTTTAGACTTTAGAGCAAAGCCTGAGATCCAATGAAGTCTCAGAATTTGTGAATTAGAAGTGAATTATTATCTTAAACTCCCCTATTCTTTAAGCTTCTTTCCCCTCTCCCACTTTTAGGGAGGCCTTTACCCTTCCAAATGTAATGATAGCGAAGGGGAGGTCAGCACACTGAGGGATCTGACTCATCTGGGTCCCTCACCTACCTTTTACCTGGCACCCAGAAAAACCCATGGAAACTCGTGACCATTAAGGACTTGATAACTGATGATGGGCTTGCTTAGTGAAACAAACCCCTTTGTTGATAATCTGGGGTTCTGACTCGATTTTTTCCCCCTTTTTTCCTGGTTCTCTCCAATTTTTTTTCTCTAATCTCTGTGTCTCTCCTTGGCTATCCAATACAGAGAGAGACTAATAATCAGTTACCAGCTCCTGCTGATTATTAGTAAGCTCTTCTTTAACAGAGAAGCAATGAGCTGTGTCTGTATGAACACATGTAAGCCGACAGCAAATTCTCTAGACAAATCCTGCTTTTCAATAAGAGATAGCAATGTATCTTCCAAAGACCCAAGAGGCGGAACCTGGGCCACACACCTGTGGTCGGGCTCTCCCACTTATGGCTTCGTTGTTGTTATCTTAGAATCAGGAAAGTGCACTGCACTTTGATGTTCCTTGAAAATAATTTTTATGGAATGTGCTTTATTTCCCTTTTTAATTTCTCTTTAGAAAGTCTCAGGAAGATTGTTTTGAAAAGTCCAGCATGTGTCAGCTGAACCAAAAGAGGAAGAAGAGAGAGAGTTTTGTGTACACTTAGAATTGAAAACATGACTCATTGTAAGAGCTCTGATATCCCCTGAGGCAGAGATTCCTAATTTCATGATGTGCCAGGATCTTTTGAGAACCTTATGAATACTATAGGTTCCTGTCTTAGGCAAAAGTGCATATGCACAAAAATTTGTGCTCAATTTCAGGGAGTTGGAAGGCTCCTAGATCCCATGTTAAGAATCTGTGTTTTGGCAAAGGGGAAAACAAGAGGTGAGAGCTGGGGTTGCTCGGAGCCCTCATCCCTTCCAACTTTAATGACCTCTTTCTTGCCCTTCAAGATGATTTTTATCCCATCAGTATCACTATGATTAATAGCTTACATTTACTGAATATTTGTTGGCATACGGTCTCACTTATCTCTGCCAACAACCTCATGAGCTAACTGTATTATTTTTACTCTGCATATGAGAAACCCAAAGCCCAAGGAGGCGATTTGTCCTAATGTCCCACCACCACTATTCCCAATGTAGCCTGTGCTCTTCGTGCCTTTGTGAAGCGTCTCCATATTTCTTGTATTCTCTTGCATTTGAGGATAGCATTCTTCAGGTATCTCAGTGACATGCAATGCCAAGGTTGCCCCACCCAACTCCCATTTACCTGGTGGTTACAGCCACCTATAGCTGCACCCATTTCTGTGCGTGTCATAGTCCGAGAAGCACGAGCTCCTTTCTGAACTTTCAGTTGTCATTTTCTTCCACATTCTGGGCAAACCTATCTCTATGGGAAATCTTTTCTAGAGAGTAAACACAAATAACTCAAGAGTCTTGTGAGATGCAAAGAATATGATCTGGTTCCCTTGAGAGGCCAACAGGTCTCCTCTTTCAATTTCACACCTATCAAGTGAGCGCCCACTCTGTGCCAGGCCTTGTGCTGGTGGCTGAGCAGAGGTGATGTCTGCTCTTCGCTCATAACTCAGTGGGGAAGTAGATCCACCGCTCAAGCAGGTGTTCAGCATGATTGGTGTATTTCAGACCGGAGCTCCTGCAAGAGACTTCCAGGAGACTTGGAGCTCTCCTCCTAAATGACATGAATGGAGTGATTAGAGCTGAAGGGGAGAGAAGTTTTTCTATCTATTGATAGAGAGTCCTCACCAGAGAGGAAAGTGATGGTCACAGTCACAGCCGAGGCATTAACTAAGTATGACAGTGGGGATAGCCACCAACAAGCATGGTACCGCTGCACAGGACAGTATGGGGGCCATTGGGAACCATGGTGCATGTCACATTATGGGTACTTACTCTGCACATTATAGAATGTTTGAAAGTTACTACTGGGTGATAGTAGGAATACATTGTCATGTAGAAGGGACGATAATAGGGATAAGTTGTCACGCAGAAGACGAGGACATTCGCAAATGGGATCCTTCTGCTCCTTCCCCTTCTCTTTTTCTGAAACCTGTGATTGGATAGGTGTCCTGTGCAGTGTGTCCTCTAGGCTGTTAGAATGCACCACACACCCTTTGTATAGGAGAGGACTCGCTCGAAAGGTTGTTCTCTCAGTAATTAAGACCTTGCACCATGGCAAATACAAACACAAGGACCGCCTCAGTGAGTTGAGTCTCCAAAGCCCATCTGAAGCAGTGGCTTTCATGAGTTGTTTTAGTTTGACAAGTTAATACACAGTTCCCAGGGAGAATGAGATTTTCTAAATAGAACATTTCCTTTTGCTTTTCTTTCCTACACAGTCCCCAAACACTGCCAGACCCCATTTCAGCGGTGTTTGTGCTGGGACACAAACACACAAAAGACAGGAACTGTACCGTTCCTGCAGCTATTAGCTCCTCTCTTCCTAACTGACATTTGTTTTTCCAGCGGTGAGAATTAAGGGTGGTGCGGACCCTCTTTAGACATCTTCCCCACGAAGTGGGCTTGGGACCCCGTGCTGTTTAAGCCACACCTTGTGCACTGAGAGTTGTTATCGGTGCTGCTTTGGATGCAACCATTTCCTTGCCAGCTTGGCAAACACTAGGGCAGAGCTTTTTCCAAAGGGCATGATGGAGCTTTTGGAAATGCAAATATGCACGTGGGCTTGGAATAGAGGATCATTTCTAATTAATGGTCTTTTGTGTCTTGCTCAATAAGAGGAGGGGGTTGTCAGCTCAATAAAAGCGCACTGACTTTTCTTTGTCAGTGACAGATACTCTTATCAGAAACAAGGCTCTGATTGTACTGGTTTCTTCCTGCTGAAAGAGCAAAGGGGACGCCGTGCATGGTACTGATGATTCTGAAACACTGACGTCTTTATTGGAATAATTATTGAGGAACAATTTTACTTAACACTGCAATGTGGGGTTTAGGATAAGGATTGAAGTGTAGGTTCCTCATTGTGTTTGGTAGATTTTTTTTTTCTTTTTGGTACCAGGGATCAAACCCACAACCGCACGTTCACCAGGCAGGCACTTGTGCTGCTGAGCTAAACCCCAGTCCCATGTTCTGTAGATTTTAAGTGGTAAACTTGGCAGTTCTTTAGAAAAAGACTAAGTAAGTATCCATCACCTGCTTTGTAAATGGTAGATTAAAAACAAACAGAATAAAATAAGCACATTTTTAAAGAAGTGTGTAGTGTGTCCACTAGCCTCTTCTAAAATTTAGTATCCTCTCTGAATATTTAGTTCAAAAAGCACTAACAGGAATTCAGGTCTCAAGAAGAGATGCTGTTTCTCTAAAATAGTGACTGACAAACAGAATTCCTTGTCAGCTATGCAGATGGAGAAGGTCCTGTTTTTAACGCATTTTGTGAGTCCCTGCAACTGAGAAAAACTTTTGCCTGGTAGTCAGTGTTAGGTAGACACTGGACAATCCAGGTCCTCTAAGCAAACTTGACAGCAACTTTTAATCTCCATTTTAAAAATTCTGGAAGTTTGCTTTTACTGAAGGTGCACTCTCTAAAATGAGTTCAAATAGGAATTACAGGTGCTCTTGCTTCGATGAGCAGCCCAGGCAGTTTTCACTTAAAATCAAACACTGGTCTGCTGGCCAGGCTACATTCACTTCTCAGTGCCTCAGTGTCATTGTCTGGGAAATGGAGCTACTCAGCACTTACCTCATCGAACTGTGAGAATGTGTTAAGTTAGTGTCTACACAGTGAGTGGCACACAGAAGTACATGGTCAGTGCTGTGTGTTAGCTCTTCCTCCTCCTTTTTCTCTTTTCCTCCCCCTCCTCATTCTCCTCTCTTTTCCCCATCTCCTGGCAATCCTGGTCACCAGACCATGAGAATACAGCAGTCTCAAAATTTTCCAAAGGCAAAAAAATTCTGAAAATGGAATAAATGAAAGAAGAAGAAAAGAACATACAAGTAGCATCCCACTTTAACAGTGAGCTAGATGTAAAAGAACTCACATGTCACTCTTCCCTTCACGGCTGGTTTCCTTCATGGCTCTGCCAAGCTCCAGAGCCTGGTGGCAGTGCTGTGTCCAGGGGTCATTGAGAGCAGGGAGGCGAGGGCCAGAGCTCTGGCCTGGCTCTGCTGACTCTGGGCAGAGATGGGTTAGTCTCTCACCTCCCTGGGGCGTGGTTCCCCTGCTGCAGCATAGTTTGGGTCAGCCTGGGAACTGCTTGTGGGATTAAATATGGCCCATAATTCCTTTGTGTTCTCTCAGCCCACTCCGGGCCTGAGATTTGGGCTGTTGGTGCTTTTCTGTGATTTAGTGCCCACATTTAGGATGGGAGCTTCATCTTCCCCAGATCTGAGCCATCTTGCAAGATTTGGAGCAAATGGGCCATGCTCCGCTCTTTCCTCCCCACTCCAACTTCTTGGGACTTGGCCCTTATGAACAAACTAACAAGTGCAGGGCCAAGGAATTGTCCTACAAGGAACAAGGCCCAAAGGCCTGGGTGACTCAGTGTCTGGAGTCTGTCTTCTGCTTGTGGTGCAGGGATGGCCAGGGAGGTGTTGTCAAAGGAGTGATTCCTTTGCCCATACATTACCATGCTAATGGGTTTATTATAACTGGGAGGCTGCGGGGAGACTGAGTGACCTCTTGGAGTCTCACTGGCTTCAACCCTGCTGATTTGTTGCAAGCAGGAAGAGAGCTGTGTCAGTCCAGTGAGGTTCAGTGGAGTTGCGGGGCAGCAGAAGGTGCAGCAGGACGCAGCTTGTGGAGAGTTCAGTCATGCGAGCAGGGCGGGGCACTGAGAGGAGAGAGGCACAGCTCTGGAGCTGGGAGCGCTGACAGTAGACAAGTGCTGACAGCAAAGGGTGCTGGAGAGGGAGGGGACACTGGGGTGTGTGTGTCAGGAGATGCACCTCTGGAAGGCTTCCGTTTTCATGTTGAGGTGATAATCACCTGGAATCTGGTTTTTCCTTGAATTCTGGAACTGGCCCTGTCCTGGACCACTCCTCTTTTCTTTTCCTTTTCCTTTCATTTCCCTTCCTTTCTCTCTTTTCCTCTCTCCTCCCTTCCTTTTTGCTCTTCTCTTCTTTTCTCTTCTCTTCTTCCCTCCCTTCCCTTCTCTTCCCCTCCCCTCCCCTGCCCCTCTGCTCTCCTCTCCTTCCCTTTTCTTCTCTTTCCTTCTCCTCTTTCCTCCCCTCCACTCCTCTCCCCTCTTCTCATTCTCTCTTTTTCTGATTGTTTTTGAATAAACTGCTGGTGCTGAGAAAACCAGATATCCCTGGCCTATGGGTCTCTCCTCTTGCCCTGAATTCTCAGATCACAGTGTGAGATGTTTAGTTTACGTAGAAACAGTTTGGTTTTGTTTCTTCTTACAGAGAAAGAACCAGCTGCCCACAGAGACAGCCAAGGCCATTGTTATGGTTTGTGTCTGGATGTCCCCTCAAAGCCTCATGAAATCATGAAGGGGTAGGCTTTTCAGAGGCAACTGAATGTAGAGTTTGTGGTTGGTTTATTTCTAGTGCTGGGATTAAAGGTATGAGTGCTACCCCCACCCTAGGGTGGGTAGCCTGCATACTGTATAGGGAGGGAAAAAAAGCTTGCTCCTTCTCTTTTGCTGTCTTTTGCTGCCATGAACTGTTGTTCCTCTGTCACACCAGCCTGCCTTGGGGGTGCTGATTATGGACTGAAACCTCCAGAAACTGTGAGCTAAATAAGTCTTTCCCCTCATAAGGTTGGGTGTTGGGTATTTTGTGTCAGCAATGAGAGAAAAATAACTAAAACAGTCATATAACAAGGAAGGACTGGAAACTTTGAGCTTTGGTTTTGTGCCAAGGGGTGAAGAGGAAGTGGATTCAAATTGATCTAGCTCCTTTCTGTGATCAGTTCTGTACCGTAGTTGCTGAAACATTGGCCACTTTATTGAATTTTACTCTGTGAAGGACAGATTACCACCCCACCTGACATATGAGGGACTTGAGGGTTTGAAGTTAATTATTATGTGCTGATAAACTGTGACCCTTCATCAGACAGATTTCAAACCAAGTCTTTGTGATGTGCCCATTCACTCATGTTCATTGTTTTGTGCTTCTAACACATATGTCTGGCATTAACATTAACTTACGCAATTGGCTATCAAACTGACACAGAGGCTTTCCCTGCTCCTCGCCCATCAACGTGTGGTTGACTTGTGCATCATTCTTTTTATATCCCTGAGAGGTCCTGGATTTGATCTGAAGTACGTGGTTTGTATGAGATTAAGTAAAAATTTTGCTTTTGTCCCTCCCAGGTATCCTAAGCAGGGAATAGCCTCTGTCTCTAGCAAATATTCGTCAACATTTTTGGCAAGTGGTTCTGCTAGTTAATGTCCTAGGGCTAAGGATACTGAATATTTTATAAGATTCTGGATAGTTTTGCATAATGAAGAAATGTCCTACTCAGAGAACCGGTCACACTGTCTTTGAGAAACATGGCACTCATGGAAAATGAAAAACTGCAAATTTCATGGTAGAAGTTTTGGACAGAGAGAAGCCCTTAGAACAGTGGTGGCGAGCCTATGGCACGCATGCCTCCGTGGGAAGGCAGAGCCCTCAGTCAGCGTTCGAGCTGAGTCACCCTGGCCAAGGGTTGACAATTTACCAGCTTGCATACAACAGCGAAGAACATATTGATTGTGCAAAAGCACACCAAATTCAAATTTTACCTGTCTATAAAAAGTCATTTGTTTCACTGAAACTCTCTTACTGTGTTTTTAAGACAAAAGATATTAATGTGTGAGTTGTTTCTTCTAAACTAAAACCTCAGTATTCAAGTTTAATTGTACTTGGGCACTTCGGTAAACGGGTTTGGGATTGCAGCTTGGGAACTTTGTTCTAAAAGGTTCGCTGCCTTAGGAGAATGGTATTTGAGCGGCAGGGCCTACAGACGACTGCAGAGTTCCTACAGAAGCCTAGACTTGCATACTTATAGCCCACATAATAGTGCTAACTTCTCCAAGCTTCATTTTTCCCTATTTGCAAAATAGTAACAATTATAGCATCTACCTTACAGGGATGTTGTATTGTTTTAATGACTCAATATATGTAAATTGCTTACAACAGTTCTGACATAATTAATTCAATGTGTTAGGTTTAACCCTAAGTATAATGTAATGCATTATTCAGAAGCATTAGGACTCTTTTATAAAATGCTTATCTGTGAGTACTAAAACTTTAAAATCCTGATAGGCCTATTGTTCATCTAAAATTAAAGCAAAAGTGAAAACAAATAAAGACACGTTTTGGAGATTCTCAAAACATCTACCAGCAAATGCAGAAAAAGAATTCTAGAAAAGGCAAAAGAGTTTAAATTAAATGGAAGGAAACCAAGCGCACTGTGCATGTTCATCCAGGTTGAGTCTGCTTGTGGGGCTTCAATGTCTGCCCAGCTCTTAATGTCTGGGCTCAGGAGTGGACACTGGGGTCTCAGATGAAGCCCCTGCAGTTACCTCATGCTCTATGGTCAGGAGCTGCCAGGAGATCCTGGAGTGAGAATTCACATTGGCTCCTTCACTTTTTGGTGATTGATTTTTAAAATTTTTTCTTAGTGGCGCTGGGAACTGAAGGCAGAGCTTCATGTGTATGAGGTAGGTGTCCTATCACTTTGCTGCTCCCTCCCCAGCCCCTTATCACCAGGAGCAGTGGGGTGGTTCCTGCAAATCCTTCCCTGTGCTGCTGGCTTGAGTGATGGGTGGTTGTGCTAAGAGCCAGGTCACTCTAAAGGAATGTGAGCAGCGCATCTCTGGAGAAGGAGATTGAAACACAGGAGTGATGTGCTGTCTCTCAGCTAGTTACTGTCAAGAAGTCAATGCTCTCTGTTCCAGAATCAAAGCCGAGGACCAGGTTACGCATATTGAGCGCTAGGTAGGAGACAGTCAGTGGCGAGTGGAAGAAGACAAATGGTCTTCTCAGCACACACGCCCTCCCTACACATCAGTTTTTTTTCTCAGGCCAACTGTTTGTTAAAGTGGACACAATCCTGCCAGAGAATCAATGCAGCATGTTGTGTGATAGTATGTACTAAATGTCAGTGTAATGCTATTTTTCAGCATTATTCAATCAATGGAAGGCCTATTGTGTACTGGAAACTGTACTATCGGAAGTGGGAGGAACAAGAAGTGACTCCTAGCCTCAAGGGCGTGCAGTATATAAAACATACATGGGAGTGTTTCTCAGAGAGCAGTTCCCGGAATCGTAGATTGGTTACAGAAGAAAACCCCCAGGCTCTCAAGCATACGAGGCCTGGAAATCCTGCATTTATTAGAATCATAGATTGTTTAGAAAAGAAGATTCCCAGGATTTCAAGCATACGAGACCTGGAAACCTGCATTTAAGATAATTCTGACCTATGCTGAGCTTTGAATTGCACTGGTGTAGAGTACTCAGATGCTCGATGCCTGGTGCTTCACGGCCTCACTGCTGTGTGTGTCACCGTTACAGCTGGCTCTTCTGAGGGAGCATCTAGAAACGTTTCAAAGGAGCGTGCAGCTTGTAGGTCTCAGGAGGAAGACTGGCAGGCATATTTGTAAAGTGGAAGAATCCGGATGGGAGGCAGGGAAGGGGCAGCTTGACCTCTGTGGCAACCGGAGGAATAAATGCATCTAATCCCAGTGTTTACAGAGTGCCTTGCTGAGTTATTGATGTGTCCATCCTTAAGGCTTAGTTCCAATACCTTTTAGTATGTAGTCGGGTCAGGAGACTTGGTTCTCCCCAAATATTTATTAATGGATGTTTTAGGAATTAAAACCTACCAGGGAATAGGTAGCATGTAGCTAGGTGCCTGTCTTTGTGTGGGTGGGCTGGGGGATTGGAGATGTTTATTAGGTCAAATAGACAGTGACCTAGGGTTGGTGTGGGCTATTCCTGGCTGGGATGCTGAAGGCTTGTCCCTGGGGGAAAAAGCCTGAAACTTGGAAAGGAGAACTGAGAGAGAGAGAGAGAGAGAAGCTAGAAGAAGGGATGACGATGTGAGGAGTGGGACGCAGCTCAGGGACACTGCCGTGGCTCTCATCCTGGCAATCTCACTGCACGATTTCTTTGACAGAGTCTGGCACATGGCCCAGCTTGGGACCCTGAGGTCCGAGTGAGAGCTACACCTGTGGCCCAGCAGAAGGTCCTCACTTTCTGTGACCAACTAAGCTCAAAGCTTGAGGAGAGCTCAGTTCAAGTCTGGGGTGGATGTCCTTGCAGGAAAGGGGAATGTGCCTCTGGCGGAGGTGGGGCAGAGTGGGTCAGGAAGGACAAGGAAGGGAGGAAACAGGCTCATTGCAAAGCCTGGGGACAGTCTTTCAGCTTGGCAGGTGACAGTGAGTCCTGAGATGGTTTCCTACCCCCGGTAAGAAAGGGGTACATTTTACATGACCAGCAAGGGAATGGAGAAGAGTCCCATGATGGAGAGTGTTAGAGTGGAGTGGAAATCTTAGGACAAATCCTTTTCTCATTCTCTAAGTGGTAATGGGAGCCCAGTAGGGGAAGTTAGGTTCACGACCTGGCTTGGAATTTCTATCTCTTGGATGAAGGAGGCAGGGCCTCCCCTGTGAACTGCCCTGCTTTCTTGGTCCTCAGGATAGTTGTAAGTGTAGTATTATCATGACTTGAATACAAAGGAAACTGTCTTGCTACTTGCATGATCCCTGGTTTGACATGTTAGCTAAAGGAGGACCGAGGCCATTTTGCTTAGTAACTCCCCCAGGTTTTTCTCGTTGGGACTGTAATAACTAATGGAAGGCTGAGAAGCAGTTCTCAAATCTGCACTGTGACTCCTGATCTATCTGCTGGGTGCCAAGTAACCTCATCCTCTCATTAGTCCTGGGTTTCTCCAGCAAATGGTGAGGGCGCTTCAGGGCTCCATCACCTTCCCAAGGCTGTTTTCTGTTTGTTTTTGTGACAAAGTCTCACGACGCCCGGCCAGCTGGTCTTCTGCTTGTAATCTTCCTGCCTTGGCCCTCTAAGTAATGAGCATATTTGGCCCTCAAAGTTTTTTTTTTGGAGCAGACCTGGGCACAGAAAGCTCCAGAGTGGCAGCTTTCCTTGCGGGAAGTCCTCTGACTGTTGCTCGTGATCCCGTGGGATGGTGCTGCATGCGGGATACTCCCGTGCTCAAAGACCTTCCATATTCTCTGCGTGGGAGGAGAAACTCTGGGGAAGAGACCCAAATCATTTCAACAAGCACAGCTGCCAGCGCATATCCCAGAGAGGCAGGCTTTTAAAAGTAGCTTCAAAGTATATTAAAAATCCCCCTGAGAGGCCTGGGATGTGGCTCTGTGACGGCCCAAGCATGCTGAGGCTCTCGTTTCCTTCTCTACTACTGCAATACTGCTAATTTAAAAAGAAAACATTTTTCCCCCTGGCAGTTTTTATCCCTAAATATACTCAGTGATGGAATCTTTGTACCTGGAAGATGAATTGATTCTTGTAAGCCACCCGAAGTCTTTAGGAGCGTGGATCAGGGAGTAAAGAAGGTGATCAAACAAAGCTTGGCTATGGTAACCTGATACTCTTTTCCTCATTTAAAATGGCCTGAAGAGCAATTCCAGTGCAGATTCTAAAATGGTTTTGAGACACGGTGGCCTGGTTAGAATTGTCATCTGAGGTAAACACATTCATGACCAAGGTTGAGTCGGTTTGAAATAGATTAGTTCCTTCACTATTTCTCTCAATTTAATTCATATACCTATTGTCATTTAGAAATGACACTGACTTTATAATTCCCAATGAAGATTTTTGCTTTGTCTAATTTTATTTTAAAGAGAATAAAACAAAAGAGGACAGAACAAAGCAGATCAGAACAGAACAATATAAGCAACACAGCACTTCACAACAAGACAACCGGATATTAACGGTAGCTACCATAATGTCTCTTTCTTTGAAATAGTTGAGCATAGCTTCACATAATAATATCAAACATAACAAAATAATATAAAACCATTCAAGAGAATGAAAGTATGACAGGGCATTCTGAACCAAATAACAGGAAATGAACAATGGCTACTATAATATCTCATTTTCCATAAAAAATGTGTTTATACTGTCACACATATTAGAATCCAGTAAGATACATGATAGAACCAATGGTAATAAAAGAAAAAAAGCATAGTAGGACTTCAAAGCAAGACGATATTAAATCAGCCATGGCTGCCATAATGTCTTGTTTTCTTCAAAATAGCTGTTCATACCATCACACATAATAAAATCAAGCAAAACAGAATAAAACCATTCCAACTGATGAATGAGAACATTAAAAGAGTTCAAAGCAATGTAATGAATCATGATTACCATAAAATCTTATGTACTCTACAATTTCTCACACTAGGGAGACTATATGGTATTTATACATGTGAATTGGATTTATTTCAATTATGAGTATGGTCTCAAGTTGCATCCATTTATTTATACATATCTCAATGTGACCATTCTTCATAGCTGAGTAGTACTCTGTTGTATAAAAATACCACAATTTTTTTTATCCATTCCTTAGTTAATGGGCACTTAGGTTGTTTCCAAGATCTGGCTGTTACAAATTGTGCTGCTATAAACATGGATGCACATATATCACTGTGGTATGATGTTTTCAGTTCTTCTGGGAATATGCCTAGAAGTGGAATAGCTGGGTCAAATGGGACTTCCAATCCCAGCTTTTTGAGGACTCTCCAGACTGACCTCCACAGTGGTTGCACCAGTCTACACTCCCACCAACAGTGCAGAAGAGTTCCTTTTTCCCCACAGCCTCTCCAACATTTGTTGTTGGTAGT